>JAWWEU010000111.1:98541974-98743441 GCA_035583155.1 Acropternis orthonyx | reverse complement strand
GCTAGCAAGCCCATCCTGCCTGTGGACACACTTTGTCTGACCCTTCAGTTGAGACCTGACTAGCATGGGAGACCCTATCAGAGGCATAAACCACCGCCAGCATAGCTCACAACCTCATAAGGGCATGTAAGTTCTCCCCTGCAACAAGGCTGTGTCCATGGAGGAGTGTTAAAATGTATAATCCCAATCTAAAAGCCCAACTGTGCATGTCAATCTATAAATAAAAAAGAGGGTATATATCTATGCAAATTTTTTAAAGTGTACTTTATGAGAATAGAAGCATCCTTCTGTGTCAGGGAAACACCATCATTAATATGTATGTCCAAAGAAGAAAATTCATTATAATCATTATCCCCATCATTACCCCAGTTTCTAGATCCAGGATAATACTGGACAGAAGCAGCTGTAACTGTGAGCAATCATGTCTTTGAATGAAACATGTCAATACTTGGCTGAAGGGAATACAATGGAGAAGACTTTTTTTTTCCTCTTTTTGCACATCTGACCTGAACTTTCACACAGAAGTCAGACTAGAGACAAGTACTGAAAAGAGCAAATACTACGTGTACAAGTTTCCCTACAATGAATTTCTGTCATTTGCTGAAAGAGTTTTATAAAATGAGGATCTACTGCCAGAGGAAGTAGGACTTTAAAGTTGACTATAATAATTTCTACAGAAAAAAAAAAAGCCCTAAATTATTTCTGCAACATAACTGGGACTTGAAATGATAATATGCACTACTTTGTTTTCATACAACACTTACCTTTATTTCTGTAGCAAATGCAAGGGAAATGTTTACTTTTAACCTCAAACATGGAGTCACAGCTGGGAAACACCACTGTCACTTCCCTTTGACCTACACTACTACAATATGGGCATAAATACAGAAATAAGTTTGGTAATTTTTCATTTTAAAAACATAGAAAAATAAGCATGTTTATATTTAGATTGTTTAGAATTTAGACATCATCTTCTGGATTTATGGACCTTAAAGGAGTATCCAAAATATTCACCTGTGTACCATAGACCTTGAAAGTTCTACCTAATTTTCTTTGTATTGAATTTAGAAAAGAAGATATAACAGTCTAATTTGTAAAGAAAATGATTGCTTTGAACGAAATATGAAATAAAAAAGCTGGTTCCTGTATTTATTTCATATATATGCAAATATAGATATTGCATATACCCTTGCAACATGCTACTGCCTTAGTGACTTGCACTGGCTAAACCTCTGGCTGTCCACATTTTATTCTGTATTAAAATATTACTATTAAATCATTCATTTAAGCAAAGCTGCACTACACTCAGCATACTAATTCTGTTCATTTATTCAGGGTTTTTTTCTTTCACATTCCACAGAATTGCTTAGAAATGTGATATAAAATCCTCTTCTGAGACTCAACATCAAAGACCACCAATCAGAGAAAATTTCAACTTCAAATTCCATTTTGAAAATTACAGGGACTTGTTGTAATAGATAATTTATTTTAGAAAGAAAGGGTTTTCTTCCAAAATTCTACCAAGATGCTAGCAATCACTACACTGATGTAAAAATGACTACTTGGACCAGAGGGATTCGCTACCATGAACTTCAATCTCGGTGACAATCTATACTATAAACAATTTTTGAGAAATTTCTCATTAAATGTCTGCCATGCACACCAAAGGCTAATTTCTGGGTTTTTTTGTGTGTGATTTGTGGATCATATTTGCATTATTTTGCACTTAATCTATAGTGTAGGCTGTCAAATAGAAGCTGTAACTCCAAATTAGCACTCCTAAGAGCTGAGATTCATTGGAAAACCTGAGAAATAAATATAAGGTGCTACTCTCATAAAAGCTGAAGTTAAGGTTTCAAAATGAGCTCCACTAAACCCAGTAAAACTTAATTTTACATCTTTTAATAATGGTATCTCTGTTTGGCTTACTTATTCTCAGCTATCTGCTACTTATATAGCAAAGCTGTACTTGTCCTAAAATTGCGAGCCTTTTGTAAATGTTACAGCATCCCTGTCCATGGGGGGTGGGGAGAAGTTGGAGTTAAATGATCTTTAAGATTGTTTCCAGCCAAGTCTCCCTCCTCTTGATATGAATGCCATACTGTAAACATATTTCTGATCAAGTTTAACTTGAGTAGCATGTATGGGTTTTGATCAATTTTAACAGCTTTTTCCAGCCTCAGTGACTTACATTATGTTGAAGCTAGATCAGGACCAATATTTTTTATTTAAGAAATGAAATCCTTGTATTTTCTGTAAGACTATATCTCATTTAAGATTCTTCAAATTTCATTTTATATAGTCTGACTTGAAACATATTGAATTTTTTCTTAAAATACTCTGTTTTTGTAAAGGTCATCAAAGCACAACAAAAGATGAGTGTGTCATCTTGGCTGGTTATATGAATGTTATTGCTTAATTCTACGTAATTTAATCATCAAACTTATTCTTCTCATGAGATGGTAATTTTCCTTCAAGTGCAATTATATTTCACAGTAGGCCTGCTGATTAGGCAGAAACAGAAATAATTCATCAGAAAATTACAAAAAGAATTAATCATCAGCAACATGTAAAGTAAAAATTTGATATTCATCACCCAATAAAAAATTAAATCCCTTGTTTCCAAATGCACCAAAGCTTAATAGGAAGCATGTATACATGTGCCAATAAAGAATAAAGATCACATAACCACCCATTTGGGGTTTATATTTTGAATTGTGCAACAATGATGGATAATTTATTGCTTGTTTTTTTCACAAAGCAGTAGATTAGTGGAAGACAGCCCTTTGTAGTATAAATATGTATTTTATTGTAAACTGTGTCTCAGTCTGCAACACTAAAATTCTAAAATGGAAAAATTAAAAGACAGTATTAAAATATAAATTACTATTCTTACATCCTGTGAGACATTTTTATAGAATACCAAAGCCCAAAACAATTCTTTAGAAAATGACAGCCTAAACTTCTAAGTGCATGCACATGTGTAACGTGTCTATTAGTTTCTATCAGGCTGCTCAAAACCAGGCACATTAAAGAGGCATGAAAATTTTGGCAGAATTCAGGCTTAAGACTCTGTCCCTCCAAGTCATTTTGTCACTTAGATATAGAAATTGCTTTACTTATAGCAGTCATATATTCGAGAAGTCCCTATTAGAGAGAGTAAATTAAAAACCTCGATGTCTCTACAAGAAACTGAAGAGTTCATTTAGATTGCAAACTAAAATGTGAGATTCCTAGAAGTTAATCTTTCAGAACAATATTCATTTCAAAATACATAAACTGAAATGTGTTCAGGCACCCTGAGGTTCATCACAGCCTTAATTCAGTAGCTCTAGACTAATTCAGATAAATGGCAATGTAGAACAATGTAGAACTAAGGACAATAAACAATGCAGAAACGATGCATGACACAAGATTAAGTTTATAATCTTGCAAATTGTCACTAACAATGATGGAAATCCTGAACATACATGTGCTGTTGAGCCAGGGGCCTGTTCAGACTCCAGAGGAGACGATAGCAATGGGGACAGCACAGGGACAACAGAACTCCCCACCACAGGTTGTCAATACTTGAATATAAATTAAATACTCAAAGTTACTGTGTCAAGTAGCTAAAAATACTATAGAGAAGAACAAAAAATAACAGAAATACCACCTCAGAAGTAGTAATGGCTTTTTGACAAATACACACAATATTTTTCATTGAATTCTGGAGACAGCTTAAAGTAGAACTCCCTGAGGAAAAATATATAATAAGCCTGAAAGCACATCCTGGAGATTAAGAAATTCTTAAAAGCCCTGAAAGTAACAAAAATAATTCTAAAGGAAGAGTAAAGTAGTATGGACTCATCTGACACTTAGATAATATAACTAACCTAAATATTGGAAAAATCACACAGAAGGGATTAGCTAAATAAAAAACCCAACAAGCAATCCCCCAAAAGAGGTAAAATAATATTATTAAGCAAATTTTAAATTCTTGACTTTAGAAATAAATGCATGTTATAAAAATCAGTAAATGTTACAAGTTGTAGTGTCCAGTGGAAAAATATAAGACATAAAATCAGTCTAGACTTCTCTATCATTAAATGTTACATAACAGTTTTGAAACAAAAAAAAGTGTTTTCTTTTTACAGGTATAGCTGCACACACACACCTGTGTACAAAATCTGTGCATTTGCACATGGTGTAATTAAATAAATCTAAGATTGAATTGGGCATTTCAAATAACAAGAGATATTTTCCCTGGAAATACGTATTTTATTTATGAAAATTCAATACAATTAATATTTTCCATATCAATCATTGGTTTTGTACTTCATTTCAATGTTTCATTAGTGTTTTTAACAATAAAAGATCAAAATGAAATTATAAATTTGCACATATAAAAAAAGGAATAAGCAGCATCCACTGCTACAGTATGAATTACAAAGAATATATGCAAAGTATTAAAAGAGTGATATAACTGTAATATGATGTGACTGAAAGTACTTGGAAGCCTATATAAATCAGGCAATGATTCAGAAATTTACTTCAAATATATTTATTTCCACTCCAGCACCACAGAGTAAAGTACAAGTTTTACACTGTTAAACAAGGGTCTCAAATATCAGTAATACTGGTTAGAGTAACATAATTGGATCTTATCCAATGGAAAGATCAGATAAGGCTAAGCCACATCCTGCAGTTAAAAACACAATGGACTTTGAATTTCCAGATTCACAATAATTTGTAAGCACTGTAAAAAAGATGTCTTCCAAAACCTTTCAACAAGTAAAGGGTATAGAGAGCTAACAAATAATTAAATAGAAAGCTTTGTATTCTGCCACAGTTAAAACTACAAAAGACAGTATTTAATTCATATAATCTGCTGCAGCTATCCAAAATAAAACATGACACTGTACATAGCTACGGCAAAACATATCCTAAAATGGAAACATTATGTAGCAAAAGTGTATAATACTCAGTTACTAAAGGATTAGTGTTCCACACAAATTCTTTTCTGATTTAACCCCTTAGAAATTAAGGAGGAGTAACACTGCTGCCTACACTTGGACATATGAAAATTAGCCCAGTTACTACCTGGCCCAGCTCCAGAGAGATGGGAGTTTCCCAGGTTGAACCAATCCCATGAGAGACTTATTACCTTATGTCTTTTACTAAGATGTTCATAACAGAAATATGGTTTCTGCTATGTAAATAACAGAAATATCATACAAAAAGTATTTTTTCTGGATGACATTAAACCTTTCATTAGTGATTTTCATGTTTAGAAAAGGAAATAAGAAGCACTTGAAGAACTTTAACATTGGAAAAAGCAAAACTGGGTCTGATTCTGATCTCATTAACAACTCCTGTAGATAAAATCCATATTCTGAGTAAGATTAAAACTTTATGAATTGAGTCTCATAAAAAGTTGCATAATTCCTTAATCATAGATTTGAAATTGTTTATCAGTCTTGGGTTCCCAGCCTTCTGTTAATTTCTCTGCATAACAAAGCCTTTCTTCTGCATCCAGCACAATTCAACAGTTACATTGCACCATAGCAAATGTATATTCCGGTTATTAATTTACATTATACTATCTAGAAAGAAGTGACAAGAAAACTAAAAGTGCAGTACACTTCAGGCATGTAACAAAGAAGAGAAAAGAAAGAGAAGAAGAATACAATTTACTTTACTTCAAATGTGGTTTTCTGCAGTCTGGAAGTGGCTATAAAATTAGACAGGATTTAAATAACATCAGAGCTAACTCAAACTTTCAAAATACAAAAAAGTCAGCTGAAATGTCAGTGTAATCAGTTCTTTCATGAACTTCACTGATCACAGAGTTATTTTTTCAGTATCTGTTGCATCCAAGTGCCTATCTGATTTACTTAAATAATTATCAACAATTAGGAAAATAACCTATATCAAATCTGAAAGGGCAATCAAAAAATTGCAACTTTTCGCTATGATCCATATGAGAGATCTTTGTCAGTTTGCAAAATCAAATCACAGTGTGACTTTTAGTCCTTTTTTTTTGATACTGAAAAGAGCTCTAGTGTAACTAATTTAAATCAGCAAAATATCCTATATTACTATTAACTTACTTAATTTGTGAAATCAGTATAAAGTATATTCAAAAAAAAACAAAAACAACCTTTACTGTTCTGGTAGTATAACTTTGCTACAACTAGTAGTGGATCTAATAAAAGTATTCTGAGCAAGAGGTAGAGCACCAAACACTTTTTGGAACAGAAAACAAACTTGTCCAGAGCTGTTAATTTTAAAACCCTCAACACTTAGTTCCTTGAATTATTAACCTGATAAATGTGATCTTAAAACCTAGTATTGAATACGTTTTCAAAAATACACTTCTGCAAGTGTAAAGCATAAGAAAAAAGGACACTGTTGACCTTTCTACAACTACTGTCATTGTACAAAAAATAACTGATAGAAGCACTCATATACAAAATTCCCAATGTATTTTTTGTGTTATTTTTAACAGATTTGAATGAAATCTATGCATACTCCATATATCTGTGCAGACATCACATAACCTACTTTTATACCAGAATTTATATTGAATATATGGTGCTCTGCATTTCTGTATCAAAAGAAATATAAACTAAACAAGTAGAACCCAAAACACTGCTCTTTTCCTACATCATTTAATCAGTCTGCAAGTTATACCACCCATTGTGTTACTTTCTTATATGAAAATAATTAAAATTACAGCACTACAACTTTGACTAATTGCATTAATATGTAACAGCCTAAACCAGACTTTCCAGTACATCTTTACTTCAAGTAGGTCATCCAGGAGGACTCAAGGAACTACAGGCTGTTCAGGGGTGGTTATGCAGCAAATCCTCTGAGAAATTATTTCAACAGACATGAAAGACAAACAGATGACTAGAAACAGCCCAGATGGTTTTCCTAAGTTCAAATCATGACTGACCAATCTGATTGTCTCCTACAATGAGACAACCAGCTTTGAAGAGAAGGGGAGTAAATGTTTACTTTCATTTTAGCAAGGTGTTTAATACCACCTCCCTAAGCTCCTTTGCCCCCAAAATGGTGAGATACATATTGGGTAAATGTGCAGTAGGGTGTGAGGAAAATTATATGGACCATCTTGTTTGGAGGTTAGCTGCACAAATCCCAACCAGCTACTCCAAACTATCAATATCCCTTGGAGATCAATTCTGGGGCCAATACTATTTAATGACTTTATGAACGTCCCTAATGGGACACACAGACTGATGGTCTCAGCAAGTTTGCAGATAGTGCCTAATAGGAGGAAAATGACATACCTGACATACAGGGTTGCCACTGAGAGAAACCTTGACAGACTAGGAAAAAAACTGACAGGTAGCAAAGGTGGCCTGCAGTGGTCTGGTGTGCATTAATAAGTGAATACCCAGCAGGTCAAGGGAAGCAATTCGGTCTCTGCATGGCTCTTGAGAGATTGCATCTGGAGTACTATGTAAAATTTTGAACTTACCAATACAAGAAAGACATGGATATACAGTAGCAATTCCAGCATAATTACTAGGAATCTGGAGAAAATTAAATATAAGCAAAGGCTAAGATAACTGACTCATTCAGCCTTATGAAAAGAAGGCTAAGGCAAGAAATTCTTGCTATCTAAAACTACCTTACAGGAGGTGATAGAAAAGATGGATACAGGCTATTTACAAAGGTAGATACAGTCTGTTTTCAAAGGTATACAGTGAAAGGACAAGAGGCAGTAGACATAAAAGCTGACACATGGGAAACCGTGTACAAAGGAAAACATTTTTACCATGAGGGTATTCAAATAATTGTGCAAATTGCACAGAGAGGTTGTGGAATCACCATTTTTGAAGATATTAAAAGCCCAACTGGACATGGCCCTTGGCACCTGATCTAGTTGGAGATGCTTTGAGACCTGACCTCCAGAAGTCCCTTCCAACCTAAATCATTCTTATTCTATTAATTCTACTAATACAATAAATAAAACTATTTCACAGTCTCAGGCAATAACCTGCAACTGTCCACTGCACTTTCTTGCTAACATGTTCCTTGCTAAAACGCATGCCAGGTTCCACATTCCCAGACTACATTTAGGTGTAATTTGGAACAGAACACAAAACAGGGGCCAAACCTTTCCAAACAAGAAAGAGAAGACATAATAGCTATACGTCAAGCTAGGCCATGCCACTTTACCTCAGAAACAGAGAAGGGTCTCTGGTTTGGTTTATTTAGTTGTACAGAGGTTGCCTGAGGCAGATGAGGAAACAAGCTAAAGAAATAAAAAGGTATAAAATAAAGAGGTACCATGAATAAGAAGTCCTTTCAATGAATGATTTAAACAATGATCAATAATAGAACAGAAATATTGAAATTCTCATAGTTTAGAAACAGAACATGATGCTTTGGGGCTAAGCAATCTCTTGTATATCAAAACATGCAAAAGCCTAGGCTCATCCAAAATAGATCATTAGCTGTTCAGAAGTTTTGAAGTTTTTAAAATATAGGTGAGGTCACAAGACATCCTAAGGTATGAAAATCAAAAAGTCCAAAGGATCCTTATTCTCAGCATCAATCACTCTGTAACTGTACAGCAGTTTATCAGTCCATCAAAGCAGTAGGTCAAATTATTCAGTTATACACAGGTACACGTCAACTTAATAAGAGATGAGCCTGAAATCTTTCGGACAGATTCTATAAGAAGTACTTGCCAAAGATAACTAACACATTTTACATTTTTACTGCTTTGTGTAAGCTCTAAGCCATCACCAATAACCATACTCAACAGGAGAATGCCTGAAGAAAATACATACATTTTGAGACATTAGAAATGTAGGATTTCTATCAGAACATTTAAGGCTGATTTCTGAAACATTTTGATAATCTAAAGTCACAAAAAAGCTGCTTTTAAGTTAACAGCTTTACCAGTGCAAAAAGAATCTTCTCTAAATGATAGCTAACAAGCATCAATGGGAATTCATTGCTCAAAGTTGCTATTAATTTAAGCTGTGCTCACTCCTTCTGCAACTTCAAGATAAATAGGTTTGAACGATTGCAGCTAAAATTTCAAATCCTCTGATTCAAGGTTTTCAACCTATCTATTTTGGTGTATTCAAGGTAAACTAGAAATGTAAAGGACAGCTTGAAAATCTGCAACTTTAGGTGATATAGAACTTTCATGTAATATTTTCTTTTCTATACTTCGTGTTAAGAGACTCCTTTTAAACCCAGCAATGATAATATGGATATAGAAACTTCAGAATTACCAGGTTTGCTGCAAATGGAGTCATAAACATTTTTAAGTTTCCATACTGTCTTCTTTTTCTGAAATGCAAGCTACCTTGGATTCATTTTTGTAATGTCCAGAGAAATCAAATTATTTCAGGATTGCAAGAAATTATTTATAGAGAGTGGTTAAAAGAACAAAGAGAAACTTCATAATAAATGCTGCATTTATATTATAATGTATTTACATACAGAAACATAGAATAATTAAGGTTGGAAAGGACCTTTAAGATCATTGGCCATCACTGTAGCACTACCATCATGATCACCATGTCCTCAAGTGAAATATCCACACATTTTTTTGAACAATTCCTGGGATGGTCACTCCATGACTTCCCTGGGTAGCCTGTTCCAATGTAGCTCTTTCTGTGAAAAAAATTTCCTAATATCCAGTCTAAGCCTCCCCTGGTGTACCTTGAGGCTCTTTTCTCTTAACCCTGTCACTTGTCATGTGGGAGAAGAGACTGACACCGATCGGGCTACAGCCTCCTTTCAGAGAGTTGTAGAGGGCAGTAAAGTCTCCTCTCAGCCTCCTTTTGTCCAAGTTAAACATACACACACACACATATATACATAAAAATACAAATACATATAAATGGTTATGGACATGCCACCTGCCTAAATAATATATGTTTAAAATTATAGATTCCACATTTTTATTCATAATTATAGTTTTCACTCAAGTAGTGGGAACTTCTAACACCCTTTTTAATAAAGGTCTTGGGCCACAAAACAAGGCAGAATTATTTACAAGATTAGTGAAAGATATAGTTGAGAATGGAACAGACCTGTGGAAGGCTGTACAAAATAAAAAGCTTATAGTTAGCAAGAAAAGCCACATAAATGTTCTGAAGAAACACTCTGTGCTCTATCACGTTAAAAAATGTAAAATATTTTCGATAAAACACCACAGACATAGTAGCAAGAAGCTGGACTACTGCGTGTTTTCTATTACCTCCAGTGAGATAATTTGCCTCCTGCTAATAACTTGTACCTCTGCAAACAGGTTTTCAGCTTCATTCATTGCATATACAATACCATTTGGGCAGAACCTGTCTCAGGACCATGTTGCTTAACTACCAGAAAACATTTTCAGACAAACCAAGCAAATGAAGAGCACCTGCGTGATGTGCTGACTCTAATGAACAGATGGTAAACTGTATCTGAGAAAGCAGTGTTTACAAACCACCACCTGCTAAATCATTGCTCTAAGATAAACTACCTTGGGTATTTCAGTACAATTTTAAGTCTGATTAATTTCATCCACAGGTGCATTCAGTCTAAATCAGTGCATAAAGAACATAGTTTACACTTTAGTGAGCACTGGCCCTTTTGATAACTAAGTTGTTCTTCTTTCTGGTGCAGCATCTAAAATTTAATCAATTTTAGTCACCTGAACAGTCAAGATATACATTTTGTGTATAATTCTTGAGCCATGCAATTTTTATATAGCATTTTCATAACAAAAGTTTTAATTTAATATTACCAAAAAAAGTCAAAGTGTATCTGTTTATATGAATTAATTTCTAATTATCTTTAACACAATAAAATTTCAGTAAAACCTTAAATAAATCCTTATTTGATTGCTATTAATATTATGGATTATGGGAGTTTAAAAGAGGCCAAAAATAGTTCTAGTGTAAACAATATTTTATTGTATACACAGTGACTGAAGTCCATTTTAGATAAAGCAAAATACTAGGAATTAATCATAGATCTGGTATCAAATGGACTAGGATTATTTTCTTTTGTACTAAATGGTGTTGTTGCCCTATATATCCATATCAATGCATAAAAATTTTAATTCTCATTTACACAACATGCATTCTGACCGCATCAGGCATAGAGTGGGCAAATGGAAATTGCTATGACCCTAAAATGGTGGTTAATCAGAAAAATGTTGTGTTAGAGGAGCAAAAGGTATGGAAGGGAAAGGGTAAAGGGGTCATTCATACAGTTTTAAGACACAGTTTCTCTTGTGCAAAGAATCTGCTGCTTCCAAATTACTTTCTTATGTAGAATATGCTGTTTTGAATCAGAAAGTGAGGTATTAAAGTCATCATTGGTTTCTGAGAGGAATACGAGAAAAATTGGGAATCCAAGCTGTTAAACTTATGACTGAGAATGATCCCTAAGGAGTCTACTTGCTTTGGCAGGGTGCAGGGAAAGGCAATTGTATTGGAGCATTTAGATAGGAAACAGCATAGTAGATGAAAGAAATTACCTGAAAGAGCAAATAGAAGGGAGGAAAGCATCTGAATGATTACTGTTACTGAAAATTTAGCAACTGCAGAAACAGTTACAGGAAATATAGAAGAAGGAACAAAAATTGGAAGAAAAGGTAGAGATGATACTTAAAAGGACTACAGATCCAACTGTAACTGTACAAATCAGAAAACTAATTGTGTCCGCTGAAGAATAGGGTGGAAATATAGGGGATGATCCCTGCGATACCAAAGTAGAGAAACTAATCTTTATCTCTTTCAATTTCCCCAGTGCATGAAGCCAGATCTACTACAAAACCTCCAGGTGGAGTGGGACACCACAAATGAAAGATGATCGGATTCAGATGGCTGATTTGCAAGAGCGTTATGGTCACCAGCCAGGCAAGACTGAAATCCAGCAAGTGGAATCTTACCAATGTATACATAATAATGGTCCATATATTCAGATTCCAGTTGGTTCTCATCAAGAAATAATAACATTTTTAATAGATAACAGAGTGCAACATTCAATACTAACACAGTGGGATGCTGACAACATGGATGTACAACAGTTGAAATCACTGAAGCAAATGGAGCAATTGTTATCTGCCAAACTGCTAAGGTTAATATATAGCCCCTAGGTGACAAGCAGATACTGACTACTCACTTTGCAGTTAAAGATCACAATGAAAATATCTTGGGTTTCAATGTTCTGAAAAATCGAACCTCACATCTGGATGGCAGCGTGTGGTCCTTTCTTTCAAACTTTAATCCTAATCCTGAGGGAAATCCACAGACTGCACTGAGCTTCCTCTATGTGGCACCTGTATTCGCTGGATACACAAGGAACTTCCCAGCCTGATACAGTCCACTCATTATTACCTGCTACTGGTTTTCACTGTGGGTACTGATGAAGTCCTAAGAAGGCTGCAGTCAATATAGAGGGAGCAGGGCCCTGAGATCTGGAGCACAAGTTGTGTTCTTTTCTGTCCCGCCAGTTACAGGGAATCATGTGGCAAGAAACAGGAAAATCATGAAGATTAATAGCTGGTTCTGAGACTGATGCTATCAACAGAATTTGCAGGGTTTTCACCATGGGTCAATTTATATACCACTGAGCTTGATGGCAACAAATGAGATTCACCTGTCCCAAAGGAGAAGAAGGATCTTAGCTCAGGAATTAGCAGGGCTCATTGAAAGTGCTTTAAGCTATATTTGAAGGGGGATAGGGCAGTGGCCAGGCTTGACAGACATAAGGTGTGGGAAGGGGAGAACTATAGCAACCACCCAAGCAGCAAAGTGAGGCTTAAGAGGTGATATCTACATTGAGTAGAAGCACTCAGAGGCATAACCAGAAGAAAAGAGTATGGGGCATCCCTTTGCACCCGCTTCTACAGGGTCCGTGTACACCAATGCACTCAGTACGGGGAACAAACAGGAGGAACCAGAAATCTGTGTGCAGTCACAGGGCTTTGATCTCATCGTAGTTCTGGAGGTGTTGTGGGACAGCTCACATGACTGGAATGTTGTCACGAAGGGCTACAAACTGTTTAGGAAAGACAGACTTAGGAAAATACAGTGGTGAGAGTGAAAGTGCAGAGCTTATGAATTAGGACAAAAGGGCAGACTAGTAAGGGTGACACTATTGTGGGTGTTTGCTACAGGAGGAAGTCAATTAGGCCTTCTATGGGCAGCTGGAAGCAGCTTCAAAGTCACAGGTGCTGCTTCTTAACAACCCTGACACCTTCTAGAGAAGCAACACAGCAAAGCACAAACAGCCTAGGAAGTTCCTAGAAAACACTGATGAAAGCACTGATGGAAAGCACGTTCCCACAAGGAATGGCGTGCTGCTCAACCTCATACTGACAAACAGGGAAGGTCTTGTTGAAGATTGGTCTAACATAAACTAGCAAAGCTGTCCTACCATAGTCTTACTCAATAGAGTTCCCTATTTTACCAGGTCGTGTTTGCTTATTACCTGCTGAAAGTAAGACAGTACCATATCTTCATTTTAATTAGCAATGAAGATAGTACAGCTATAAAAACGACCCACCTTTGATTACTGCTCATAAATCATCAAGAGAAACTTTCATTAAGGACCTCTTCTCACCAACATTACCTAACTCATACAAGGTAAAAATGAGAAAATCTGTCCCTGAGTTCAGACAGTTATGGTAAAACCAGAACTAAACGGCACCATATTTTCAAACTCACTCTAAAAATAGAGTTGTCTTAACATATTATTTTAGCTTCTGATTTCTAGATATAAGCAGGAAAATAATTTTAGTCTCAATACTAATTTCAGTATTTTTAATTTAGTTAATGTTCTGATTGAAAAAAGGAAAATCAAATTACTGGAAAAATTCATACAGCTATAAAAATGTTTGAATCCAAATTGATCCAATTCCTTATTGAAAATAAGAAACAGTCAATTGAAACTCAGTGTCTCCACTAGAAAACTTTGATTTTTAGTCACATTACACTTTCTCACAGTTCTATTTTTCACATAAAATATTACCACTAACCTACTCATTGCTCTGCATATAACTGTTCATGAGTATGACATTATGTTTATCATCATATGAAGTTTTCAAAATCTTTCCAGAGGCACTTTTTGCAGGTTTTCATACTGACACACAGGTTGGGAGATGTAAAATTCCAAATATGTCAGTACCCCCATACATGGCCTACAAAGTAAGAAAGAACTGTATCCCACAGGCATTGCTAAGTATATGCTCATAAAAATAGTCTAGGTTTACTCAAGCTGGAAATGTGATAGCACCTTCTGTACCATTGTTTTCTAGAGGAACTTATGCTTGCCTTTAAATATGCATATATTTTCCCCAAATTTGCAGTATTTCTTTTAGCCTGCTGCACAGGACTCTTCTGTTCAGAAAACAGTAGCTGGTTTTTTTAACTAAAAATTTTCTTGAATATCCTCAGAGTATCCATTTCAACCTATGCCAAAAAGTGTACAGCAGTTAATCCACTGAATATTTAAATGAAATCCCATTATCAGCATTTTCAACATTGGTTTCGCTTGGAATTTTACACATTGAAAATGAATAAATAAATAATATTTACTTTCACATATGCAACTGCTGCAATCGCAATTTCTTTCACTTTCCTCATATATTTTTAAAGCTTTTTAATTATTTCTACATTATTCTTATACTTTTTTCTAAGAGTTACAGAAATACAGAAATTGAAGTGCCAGTAATGTATGTCTTGATATGGTGCATCATATTCAAAGTTTTGATATAAATATATGTGGTTATATCTGCATTTATGCATGCGTGTGCACACTTACACCTCACAAATACAGAGGGCCAAATTCTATCTTTGGATGTAAGTTTGAGAGCAAGACTTGTGTTTTGCTGAAACCTACCTTCCAAGTACCAGGAGACAGCACAAGTGGCCTTCCCTTTTCTCATGACAGAAAATGTAACCTCAGTGAGTTCAGCTTGTAGAAATAGTGATAGCATGGTGGCCTGGGAAAAGAGGTATGAAGCATAAGGCTATCATGGTGTTCAACATCCAGCTCCCAGTCTGAGGGAGCATTGTGCTTTATTTCCTGCTACAATGGGCATTTACTTAATTGTGCAATGTGAACATAATTTCAGTTAAAAGCACACCAAAAAGACTCATGGCAAACTCTTCCACAACTTGATGTCTTAGGATAACATCATAAGGCCTGAGTTTAAATCCAGTCAAACTAAGGGCCAGGAGCTGTAACACCTGTCTCCCCCGTATCAGTTCAGATGACTCACTCCTGGAGTTCAGGCTTTTGTGGGTCACGGTCTGAGATTCCCTATTTTCCACATGCGTTCTACAGAAAGCTTAAGTGACTATGCCGAGGTTAATAATGTGACAATAACACCATGCTTAATAAGTACCTGCTGTAATTATGACCTTCATTGGGAATCCTGACCCTAATTTTTTTCAAATCATTGAGTAAACTATTAAATTGCCTCAGCGTCAAGTGGCACTAAGCCCTTCCCAAGTGGTTTCAGTCTCGGTATTCATCTGCTGTGGGTATACTCATATTCCCATAGTCTAAACAGTGACAGTGCTCTCGTAGAATTAGACCCGCTTTTTTTTTTTTTTTTTTTTTTTTTTTTAACTTATTGACTTAGGTCGACAAAGAATCAGTGTAGGCATTCCTTTAAGAGTAAGTAACACAAAGACAAATGTTTCAATGACAAAGAGGTTCTGACATAGGAGCTATGCTTTTCAGATTAACCCTTATCTCATAAAAAAATATGTGTAGTATGATTTCATTAAACTTAATAAACTCAACTAAAAAGCACACACTAGTTTCAGTAAAACCAAAAATTCTGCCAGGGAATTCATCACATGAACCTTAAGAGCTGCCTTTTTTCTTTCAACACTGTTAAAGAATGAGTAAAGTCTAAGTCAGGTTTGTAAAAGATAAATGACTATTTAAGGCAGAAGGAAAATAAATATATTCAGACAAAAGGACTTACATAAATAAACTCATTTCTATTACTTCCATAAGTATTCACAAGAATATCTGTGTGGTTGTATTGCATTTCCATTTTTGGTCACAAAAGGAGAAAGAAGTGAAGTTTATATATACAAGTCAAATGGATTTCAATTTTCAGTTGAAAGTCATCCAATGATGTTGCAACTTCATGAGTTACTAGTGTAATAATGACAGAAATTTGATTACTGAATCCTACAGGAGTACCATCACCTTTAATAATACAGATGTCCTAGGTAAATTGTTGATTGAAATTTCAGCCATATCAGAATCAAACGAAAAACCTCATGTAAGTCACCATTCCATCACTTAATCAAAACTACAATTAAATGTTTTGTGTTCAGAATTAAATGTAAAATGCTTTACATTCTGCATGAAAAACCTAGCTTGCATTTAAAATATGTGAAAACCCACAATTAAAAGCTAAGGAAATCTAACCTCTGCCACAGTACTGCTGGTATGTGCTGTAATTTCCACTTCTTGCACACTCTCAGATGGAAGCTACATACATCAAAACCAAATGAGCTCTTCCTTTCAGTTTGTATACAAAACTTCCCTCATTCTGGTTTTATCCTAACTTTTATCATTAGATTTATCTTAATTTTTTTTCCTTGATTTTAACTTATAGGCGGTGGTAATATGCAAAGAATTGAATACTAATCCTTTAATTTATTAATCAAAATACCTACAAAATAAGTATTTACATATGTATTAATAAACAGAAGATTTGGTCTGAAGACCTTGTTTAAGTCAAAACTCTGCTTCAGGCATAGGTATGTACTTCAGCAAGGTTTTTACTTAAGTAAGAGCTGGAGGATTTGGCTTAAAGTAGTAAAATAATGAATTATGCTAGTTTCATATTCACAAAGACATTCAACTCTTATAAATAATTTAACCAAATCAAAATTACTGTCAGTGTATGAAAGTGAATTAAAACAAGCATAGGAAACAAAAGTATCACAATTACAAAAAAGCATTATAACCTTATTCCACTAAAGGCTAACATTTATCTTAAAAGATTATTGAGAAAATACTTATTTTAAAGAAACAAAGCAATAGAATGTTGATTTTCAATCTTTTTAAAATTTACAGGAGTTTAAACAAGAGTCTTCACCAATGAAAACAGAGGTAACATTTTTTTTCTTTTTTTTTTTTTTCCGACTTTAACAAAATCAGTTGTCCTTTCTTGGTCCTTCCTGGCACATCAGCTAAATGTGCTGGGCCACATTCAATTCATATCCTTAACATGCCATCATCTCAACTGCATTGTGACTAACAGGGGGCAACAAGCAGTACTCTTTGATCCACTGTCCAACTGCTCAATTTCCCTTTGAATAGAGTAATAAACTCTTATCTATAAAAATACAGAAGTTTTACTTTTCAAAGACAAATGCAAATGTATTGGATTTGATAAAAAGGGTTTACACACAAACATTCATCAAACACACAGTAAAAAGGGATAAAAGGCAGAGAAACAAAAATTAACTATAAGGCTTTGTTTGAGAAGAATGCTGCAATAGTTAGAGAAAATAACAGGAATTTTATTAATTAAATTCCTAAAGTAAATATATGGAAACGACTCAATACATTCTAAGAAAAATATCATTAAAAGTAGAGATGTAACATTCTAGCAACACAAAACAGCTTTTCTGAAAGATTGATCTTATGCATATTGATTCTCCAAGCAAAGAAAAATATTGATAGAGCCCCACAGCTGCTTACCTTGTAATAAAAAATGAGCACCATAATTTTGTATAACAAGTATACTCTGGAAATGAACACATTTTTACATAAGTATTCCTTGTGCCCTCATATTCATACTTAACATTCTTTGTTTTTTATTTCACTTGTTTCTATTTTTTCCTCTCTGTCTAATATTTTTGTTTCCTTCTCTGAATTATCCTAATCTTTCCAGATCTTTTTCCTTTTTTATCTTCTGTATGTCTCTCCCATGCTTTACCAAATGATAAGCTTGCTATACTTTCCTTCTTTCTTATTCTCCCTCTCCTTTTATGTTTATCTTTTCCAACTATATCATCAAATGTAACATACTGCAGTCTAGCCTTGCAGTTAACTCAGAATAGATTACTGAATTAAAGATCATCTCAAAAAGAACCAGTGGCAAACTACATGGATATAAAATGGCAACGCATACTCTCAGTTGACCTTACACAGTGGGTAGTCAAATGGAAGAGGTAATCAGACTGAAAGAACTTCCTACACACAAAACACTGAAGCAGGAAACTAAACTATAAAAGCTGATAAAGGTGGTGCTGTTGTTAATTGTAGTAGGGAACCATCTAGAATTTGCTGTGGTTTGCAAATTTATGACCTACAGTCAGTTATGGAACAATTCTACTTTAATGCTAAAGCCTGTGTGAACTTTCTAGTAAAATCTTCAGTGCTGATGTTATTTGATGAGCAGTATCTCTTCTGTGAATAAACAGATGACTTCACCTTTCTATACTGTCAGTCTGGCACCTTTCACTAGCTTTGAGTTCTCTTTAAAATACAAAAATAAAGATTTCACTGTCAAAACAGGTTTGACCTGACAGATGAATTGAGTGAGAGATTTCAGAGATGAGGATAGTTCATTTCCCTTCAGCAATCTCTCTCATCTGGTCTGAAAGACACTAGCATATTTAATCAGATGCTTTTGTTAAAAAAAAAAAAAAAAAAAAAGCCATCTTTTATCTCAATCTCTTCCAAATGAAAGTAAAGATAAAATAAAATGCTACAGCATCCTGATTAGTACATTTTCCTCTCCACCCCCCCATTGTTAAAGTATATACTACTCTATTTCTGACTTCAATGCTTTGGCAGCTTATCAAGTAGAGTATCATTAAGGAGATCTTTAAAGCACAAAAAACAGAGATATTTTTAGATGTTTTAAACAATATAGATATAGTATTATAACATTACAAAAAAGCTGTTTATTTCTTGTAACTATTATAAAAATTAATAAGATTTAAAGATATTCATACATATAAAAATAATATAACAAATCTATTTAATTATATAATTATTTAATGACAGTGTTATGATCATGAGCTAACAGTAGATGCAATCAAAATTTTTCATATGTGGTCTTCACTATTGACTTTTTGAAACTGTTCCTGTTTATTAAAAGTTTTATTAAGGAAAATTATATGCTCTTAATGATCTCTAATATAATTTCTGATTTTCCAGGATAATAGTTCAGCTTTTTTTAATGGCAGGGTTCAGAAAAATGTATATACATCGAAAATGTATATACATCCATTTATCATGGCACAAAAATTCCAATCCTGGCAGAAAGGAAGCAAAAGAAAACCTCTTGGGTATTCCCTTGGGCTCACTTCTGAGCACCAGTCTGGTAAATACAATTATGCTTTTCCTCTGCCATGACATCAGCATTCAAAACCCAAATAAACCAAGCAAAAAGTTGTGACTGCCCCTGGTTTGATTTCACTGTTTTGTTGAGTACAAAGGAGCAGTGGAAACATAAATAACTCTCGTAGAGACTCAACAACCATGAGAAAACTTTTAAAACTTTTTAATTAATCTTTCTTACCAAAGCCATGATGTCAGCTTAAAATATCTAGCTTCTTTTCCTCATGTTCTAGCAAAACAACTTACTTCAAGAAAAAGCAGCAAGCAGTTCCATCCCAAAGGCTCTGGTCAAATCATGATCACATTACAGAGAGCAATAAATTTTCCTTGACTTTGCTGATCAGTAACATATATTTATATGTTACATATATGTTATACATATGTTTATATGATATATATATATATGCCTCTTCTAACATATATTTGTCATCCTGCACTTTTGCTCCTTGAATTTTTTCTCTTGACTCACTCACTTCAAAGACACTTGATGCTGAAATGTAATGAAAATTTTTGCTTTGAAATTCCATGCTCATCAAATCCTTTAATAAAACTCAGTATCTTTCTTTATTCTGAACTTTCAATTTTAAAATATGAAATAACTTGAAAAATACTACTTAGTAAAATAGTTCAATCTCTTTACATAGAACTGAGCAAATCATTTTCTCTGAATAACCTTCTCAAAAAAAAAAAAAAAAAGCTGACTTTATAGTATTTAGTAAATTTTATCCAAAAAATCCGTCAGAATTAAATTCTGTTTATAAGCTCAACTGGAAGGTAGGGGCCTCCCCCTGATTATATACAGAGAGATATAATGTATTTCTGATAGATTGACCTTGTCTGCCTGCTAAATTAGGTCCTGCTGCATTAGTTCCTCCAACACAGAACTAAAAGCATGGATTATTTTCCCCCAAGCTGTAGTATCCTTGAGATACACACCAGATCTTCTTATTCTCCCACGTAATTTGCATATCAGTATTTCCATGCCCCAGCATCAAACACTTTCAGCAGTCTTTAGTAGTCCATTATACCATTTTGTCTTTAGTGATGTTTAGAGATGATAGGGAATAGGATATTGTAAATATAATTTTTTCACATTTTAAAAACACATTAAATACTGGAAGGAGGAAAGTAAGTACTTCAAGAAAAATAGAAATTGAGGAAAATTAAGAATGACAAAATTATTATTAAATGTATCTATGAAACACAAAGATTGTGTTCTCTACCTTCTAAGAGTATCGGATACTTCTCGCATGTGGAGTTGTGTCATACAGTGTGGTACCAAGTATATCCTTTCCATCAATGTACATGAACAGAAAGGAGGTTATATATATATTACTTCTAAGATCTGTAGAGTTCCAACACTATAGCATACACAGAAAAAAATATTTCTAGTTTAAAAGCTTAGCATTAGAAGACATTATCCATTTATCTAAATACAGTTTCCTTCACAGGTTCATTAAACTGCAGTTAACATAATCCTAAAGAAAATTCACAATTCTCCCTTATTCTGTCATCTCCAAATATTGGCTATGTGTATATGATAGAAAGCAGTTCTGACAGGAAAGACTGAATTGTATTCATTGTACAACACTTCATCTCAGAATTTATTTATATTGCCTTAAGATATCACCTATATGTTATCTTGGGTTATCTCCAGCAAATGCTGAATGTGAAGTCCTCTCAGGACTTGCTGTCTTGCTTTTTCCATAAAAGTTTGGCTTTGATTTTTCATCTGCTATTTTTGTATTTTTTATGGGTTTTCCTGGAGGTCTACTAAAGGATTCCTTGGTACTTGATTTAATTGACTAGAGAAACATAAACAAAAAATGTCAAAATGGAGACTAAAAAGTCTCTCTATATAGTGATATACTGATAATTACACCTAAATAATCCATTTCCAATTGTATTTAGAGTAACCAATACCAATGTTCAGATTTATCACACTCATAATCTCTTTAATTTCAAGTTATTTTGAATGTGCAAAAGTGAAAAATCGAAGTCAGCTCTTATGCCTATATGCTCATTTTTCAGTTACCAACTGCAGCTAGAATTCATGGTTTACATTAAGAAATGCCAAACAACTGTTGGTACTTTTTAGAAAATTTAAGGGATTTTATACAAAACTACAGTGTGATCACAACTGATCTTTCAATTTCAAAGAAGCCATTAACAACTCATCATCACTCCTTCCAAAATGCAGGTAACATACAGATTACATAGTATTATTACAGGCTATTCAGCTGGAAATTAACTAATTACAAGGATGTCATAGCCAGGATGTTCCCAAACTCTCATTGTGGCCCTACTTACCTCACTAGTGAGGGTTTATTCCCCTTCTGGCTTCCAGCTCCCACTTCTTGAACCCTTTCAACCCTTGCACCGTAGGACACGTCAGAACACAAAAGTACACATCAGGATGGTAAATAATTCTAAATCCTTCCAACTTCCCTTTACTGTAGGGCTTGCTATGACTGGATTTGGATGTTAGTTGTCAGGAATTCAAGAGTTGTATCAGGCCAGGATTTAATGTCCCAGTGAACTACAAGTAGACATATCTTGTGTGAATTCAGTGCAGTGATATTTCTAGTATTATGATTAACACTTATGGAACTGTCACATATACTAGCAGAAAACAAGAGAGAAAAAAATAAGAAAAAGTTAATTGCGCAATATTAGAAAATATGGATATGAAAATCCCACTGAAGGTAATATATAAACTAATTTTCACCCTGAAAAAATACTTTTATTTTTATAATGTGATCTTTCACATGAAGGGAAATTTTAAGAATGTAGCTGTGAATTTAGGCAAGATTCAAGAAAAAAATATTATAATAAAAGCCTATAAAATAATAAGTGGAGCACAGAGGGCATTCATCTTAATTCAGGAGTAGTAGAATAGCCAAAAAAATTACAATATAAGTAGAAATAAATTGAACTTTTATTACATGACAGATACTTTCCATGTAGTTCTTACTGTTTAAAAAACTAATATCACAGTAACATTTAGAGAACATTTACATTTATACACAGCTATATTAACATATTAACTCTAAAATTTATGAGATAAATCCAGTATAGAAATCAAACTTTGACTGGCAACATTAAAGGAAAAATTCCTTTATAATAGTACTGAGCTGCCTCCAGGATTACCCAGCTCTTCCCAGGTAAGGGGATGATGACTCTCAGGCTCAATTACTCTATGGACTAGTCACTGTTCACTGAAGTGCATGCTGTGGGTTTGAAACCAATTAGGCTAAAAAAAGATTATGAACTGAGGACTACCATTTGCAATATTCCCTTTTATCAGCATTCTCTGCTAAGGTTTATGCAATAGTCTATGATATGTCATGTCAGCTATTGTAAGTCTCAATATGCAATGCCCAAAAATTTCATTACATGTCCTTCTCCAGCAATAGCTGGACTGGTTGCCATGGATAGTCTTGTACTACGAAAACAGCAATTCTAATAAAACTATTACGAAAACTGTCTAAGGAAATTGAGCCCACTCCAAATGAAAAAAATGAAAAAAAAACAAATCCTTGGCCAGTAGAGGTAAGATGGTAACTGGTTCGGGAGCAGAAACCAGCAACAGGAGCAGGCTGGAGGTAGCAGCCTCTTTGGTGAAACTGCTAGAGAGTGACTGCTGCTTTGATCTAGGTATGTGTTACAGCTTCTAAGCCAGATTCCAGTTGTGTTCACTGGCCATGTCCCAGCTCCATGCTACCTTGTGATTCACATGTCAAAATTATGAAACTGTTGCCCCTTTACAGTCAAATTTTGAAGAAATCATACAAATTTCAATTAAATCAGCAGATTGTCTTGTGAAGCACCTAGACAGTGCTGTGAAACATTTTCATAAAGTATTTATACACTAATAAATGATGTGAAGTCATCAAGTCACTTTAGATTTAGATCCCCCAAAGATCTTCAAAATTGTAGTTGTTTCTGCCTGCCATAAGTCTTGTCCAACTTGACATTGCATATAACCTTGAATTACCACTATTCGATAATTATGTGAATTCCTTTCATACACTCGTAAACTAGATATCAGTTTTAAAATACACTCAACTGATACTTAACACAGTCCAACAAAAATACTGCTATAATAACAATCAGATTACTTATGCATTAGTTCTAAATCCAAAGGAATAAAATTATCTTATGTCTTAAATCTAACTCTAAGCACTGTAAATCAGAACGTGTTCTGTAGTTATTCAAGCCAACACTAACAAATAAGTAATTGTTTGTGCAGTCCATTGTATATATTACAGGTATCTGTGTTTAATTTTCTTGGTTCTCATATTTTCTGTGGAACTCTCATTTTTGGAGAAGATGTTTTTGGAAGAAGAACACATGATATTGTATTAGTATCATGCATTGCTCATAGTGGTACATTAAGAAAGACTGGGAAGATACATAAATAAATTAATTTATAGTTTGTCACTTTTCCATTAATTTAAACAGCTCACAAATTTAGAATTTAATTTGTTAGATTTTATATTTGCAATATAACAAATTACGTATTTAAAAAAGAGCACTGTAAAAATAAACTTGACTTCCCAAGAAAAAGTATTAGGAGAATTAGAAAGAATTATTACTCACAAATGAAAAGTTTAGCAGGCTGAGCAAAACTGCCAAACACATCAAATTAAAAATGCAATCAAACTATAAAGATAAAATATATGCCAACCCACAAAGATATCTGCTCTCAATAACTGTGAAGGCAATAACAATATTATGCCAAATTATACTACATAAGCAATGTCACATCATGCAGGTAGTAAAAACAATATTGCTAAAAGTAAAAACATGTTGCCCTTCATAAAATAAAAATACTGCCTGAAAAAAGGTTTGAAACAGAAAGGTATTGGTAAGTAGGAATGTGAGTTCATCATAAATGTAAGTCTTAAACTTTTCAAAAACCGTCATAATAGAATATCTCAATAGGACATATAAAATCCAAACCAAAGGTTTTTGAAGAACAACTAGATATCCTGGCCTGAGAGCTCCTCTGTAATGACCTATCAAATCCACAGTTAAGTACAGCCATTTCTGATCCAAGATATCTGCCATCTTTATTAGATTAATTCCTGTTTGACTAGTATCACACATCTATCTCTATTTGTTTTTCCAAACAGAATTTATCAGTGTTGGCAGTCCAATGCATGGGTTATGACAGTGGACCCTTGAATGTGTGTTTTAGCTCCCATTCATGAGTGCACAGTTACTTTTATACTAGATACCTGATATGGATATGCAATATGACTGCAAAGACAGAAATCACAGAAATGGATGTCCTTCTCTTCCTTTGGACTGTTTTTTAAATTCAAGCCAGTTTATCAAAAATTTCAGCTCACCTATATTCATACTATCTCCTAGATGCAAATTTTGTAATAACCAAAGCTTGTCTCCTTCTTGGAGGAAGAGCGAGAGTAGTTTGTAATTTTTAGCTGCTGCAGCTCGTTAAGGTTGTTTGTAAATCCTGCTTGATGTAAACAAGTAATTACATTCAGCCTCTTGTCCATGAGAAACTAACAGTTTCTGAACACTGTGAGCCCTTTTGTGTACCCTAAAAGTTTGGCATTCCAGGGAAAAAAAGTTTATTATCTAGTGTCTTGACAATTGTACCACAAACAAATGGCAATAATACCTCATCAGCAAGCACAAATCACTACTGTCTTCTCTCATCTCACATCAACAAGTTTTCAAAGCTAGCTTGCTGACTGTACCTATTTCAGACCTACTTCCACCCCAATACTTAAAAAAGACACATGCCAGTGGAATCACCAATATTGGACCTCTCCTTTCACTGTCTTGAAGACAACTGCATTCATGAAAACTTGCACAGACAGATACTGATGAGGCATTACAGTCTCTCCTACAAGGGAGGCACCTCTTCACTGAAATTACATTCTTGCAAGAGGGAATCTCTGCTATTTCTTTTAAAATGCATCTCTTCAAGCAAAAGATACATTGCATTCTCTAGATAGTGAAACAAAACTAGGTCAATATCATTTTCTGTTGTTTTACGTCTGAGAAAGTAATCATAGAACCATTTAGGCTGGAAAAGACCTCTAAGACCATTAAGTCCAATGGTAAACCTGGCACCACCATGTCAACCACTGAGCCATATTCCCAAATGCCATATCTACACGTTTTTTGGAACACTTCCAGAGCCGGTGTCACCACAATTTCCCTGTGCAACCTATTCCAATGCCTAACCTCCCTTTCAGTGAAAAACTATTTCCTAATATCTAATCTAAACCTCCCCTTGAGGCCATTTTCTGATGGTAAAAAATTCCTAACATCTAATCAGAATTTCTAATATTGCAGCTTGTGTCTGTTGACCCTTCTTGTTTCATCAGGCACCTCTGTTAACAAGCAGGATCCATCTTCTCTCTTATAAGGCAATTGAAAAGCAATGGTGTCACCCGTAAGTTTTCTGGGTTTAAGCCTGTGGTCAGAGTCTCTTTTTGCACATCATGACATCCAATTCCCAAATTATAGTATCTTAATAAAAATGAGCTGTCTTCTCAGTCCTCAGGAAAGGTTATCTGAACAAGACAGAATATATTTGCTTATTCATTCTTAGAAAGCACTGTTTGATAATCATATGTCCTTGGCTTTACCTCATGAGCCCAAATGTGAACAATGGTATTGGTGAAAATCATGGGGTTTTGTCAGTGGGACAGCAAAGAAGTTCATTTATTACCCATTTTATGACAAATATTGACTCTCACAAAATTAGACTAAAGAACCAACACAAGCAGAGGAACACATTTTTTCAAATGGAAATAACATGCCAGTTTAGATATTATGAAGCTGCTACAGCAGTTGAACCAAAAGATGCAAGAAGTGAGCTCTTATCAAGTACTTAATAGCAGTCTTGCCCTTCAGAAGAAATAGACAAAGGTTGCTTCCTTACAAAAGACCCCGCATTTGGTTCTCCATCTTACTAGTGTAATGCTCTTCACCCCTCACCCCACCCCAGTATTATGGACAAAATATTGAGTATTTTCCTTAAAAATCTAGGATTTAAACAGTTATCCATGTATCTGGCCAGACCACTATAATATCTAAACACAACAGGTTTTCCACAATCATTCAGAAACCTTCCCTAGAACAGAACATACCAGCTTATTTTTTGCTAAACATATTACATCTGTGACTCCCTATTCTGTGATGCATGGCAATTCAATTCCAGACAATTCAAGATGATAATCTTTTACATAGGCTAAATTTAGCATTACTACCACCCAATTACAGTATTTGTATAAAAATCAAGCAGCTTCAGGAATTGCTAATGGAACTTCAAAAACAGCAGAAAGTAGATTATTCATTTATCTGCTACATTTAAGTCCAACATTACACTCAGATCCACGAACTAATCACCACATTTTTTCAGATCAGACAGCATCCAAATGTTAGTATTACAAAATGCTGGAAGACAGTTCCATCTCTTAAGTTACCGAGCACACGGATGTGGGAACTTTCCTGTTTGGTGATATTGAAATTACTCGTCATTAAGATTTGAACAATTTATAAATACTATTTATTCTACATGTATATATCTTATTATAATTAGCTTAATTTATTGTTTAACTGTTTTTGTTACAGCTGGAGATACGCTTACAGTATTAATTACATCATTTCTCTCTGAGGAAATAACCAGGGCCTTCATCAATAAATAAGATACATGTATACTACTCATGAACACATTACTGGAACCCAATTACTTAATCATTTTATGAGTTCTAATACTGTAAAATAAACAAAATTTTTTAAGAAAAACTTAACATTTAATTAATGAAGACCTAAAACCAGAACATAGTATGGTTACATAATGATGTCTCAAACAATTGCTGAAATATAAAGCAGTACTAAGATATACAAAGGCAAAGTACAAAGAAAAAAGGTTCATGCGGACAATTAGAAATATCTTAAATATTTCCAAATGAACAGTCAACTAATTACCATCATAAGAAAATATTACAGCAGAAAAAGATAACTAATTTGGTGTTTAACATCCCATCTACACGGTAGTTGCCAAGGGTGGCTGTTTTAGGATGGACTTAAATATCAAAATAAATTCTGTACCATGTAGACTCTTTTGCTGTTCATCTCAACAACTAGTGACTTTCAACTACAGATTGTTAAAAAAGAATAAAAATAAAAACTTCATTGTTCTGTCACTTGTATTGGATCTGTGCTTAATTCCCTACATTACAAAATTGCACATATTACAAAGTTGCACACCCTAACATCTATTCTTCTGACACTTAAATTTGTCACTTATGTGTTACTGAGAGGAAGTTTGATATGAACATACCAACCGAAAACATCTTTTCCTGTATCAAAGCTACATGAAGTCTTTCATGCTCATTAGTTAATTTAAATGAGCAATCAGAAGTCATGCACTGTCAGTTAATTAGACATTAAAAATAATAATCGAGGAACTGTGCATGAAGTATAAAAATTAAGAGGAAGCTGAAAAAAGAAGAGGTTAAGAAGAAAAGGAACATTTTGCACAATGTAATTTAAACAGTCTTGCAACATGCTAAAAATTATTAATACTTTTGTTTGCTTCCCACCATGACCAGAATTCAAATGAAAAAAAAAAAATAGTAAATGCCTTTTTTGAAATACATAAATATTATCTCTCCAATACTGCAGATATATTTTCATAAAGAAATTCGTTCAGAGTAGTCAACAACACACAGTAGCAAGACTTCATCATAAGTGCGAATTGCAGTAACTTTTAAGACACAGAAACAGTCATTCACCACAAATTAGAAAAAGGCAATGCTTGAAATGGTAACAAAGAAAGAAAGATGGGAACTTTCAGATAAAATTAATATCAGTGTTGTAGTATGTGAGATGAGAAATAGAAGCAATACACTAAACACAGGAAAATAATAAATTTCTGAAAATTCTTCTCAAACGGAAAGAACACATTGTCTGGGGTTATTCCATCAAGAAAATTAGTATTCAATTTAAATCCAACTATGGCACTAGAGTTTTTAGCTGGGAGGAAAAGTTTTGTAAAATTTGTCATAAGCCTACCAGTTGCAGAACATGAAACTGCACAAAAAAATTACGAGGAAACAGAATAAAACAGTCATCAGATTAGTTCTGACTAATAAAAAACTCCAGATCCAATAAATAATGTAACATGATAAGCAGACAAGTTAATTACTGTGTGTCATAAGAAATGCTATGAACCTTGACTATTTAGATTGAGTGCTGTCATTTGCAGAGATGTATCTAACCATAGAAGATCCATCAAAAAACCAATTGATATGAAGAGAACTGAGATTTCAGTTCTAAAACTATTTCACATTATCCAACTTCTAAAACATCACTGTCTTCAAAGGTAAGGCAAGCTGTTGATTCTATGTCTGCTGTGGGGACCACTGTGGGATTACAGAGTTGTGATATCCTTCTGTAAGAATGCTCAGTGCTTTCTTTAACTTCCAAGTCCTCTTTCAGTGTAGACAGTTAAATGGAAATATCTGACAGAAACATCATGAGGGTAAGCTTCTTGGAAGTCCACATATGTAAATTAATTTCTCTTGAGAAGCCATGTGGTTTTGAAAAGCTTGCAGATTTCTAAAATCTAGAATGCGACTCCAAGTTTGGTCTTTCTATACCCAACAAGAAACTGTTGTATGACCTGCTTCCAGTAAAATCAGTTCTAGAAACTTCCTCCAAAATAAGGTGTTTTTTATCTACTTACCTGGAGGTGGATTTGCAGGAGTTTGGAGTCCATGTATGGGAGACAAAGGTGCCACAGTAACAGGCAAAGAAGGATTTTAAATGTCTGTAACAGGGTTGTGCTGGCTCAGATGATCTCCAAGAATTTCCAGAATTTACCTACAATCACACACACAGGTTTCAGCTGTCTAATCACTGGCATCTAGTGCACTTTCAGATAGCTATGGGAACTGAGACACACCGCAGGTGAGATGTATGACTTTTGGAGCCTCATGTCACTCTGGAGCAGCAGCTGGAGGTCAGGTAGGATACACCAGGGAATTTCAAACAGCAGTAGATCTCTATAAGAATCTCATTTCAGATGTCTATACTGGCAGCAATAACAAACTGTTCTAATAAAATATTCAAGATGTGGAAAGATGTCTCAGTAGCAAAGAAATAAGGATGAAAGTTTTACACAACAGAAAGCACAGAAAAACAGCTTGATTCAACCAGCTGACTGAGGGGAACTGAAAGGGAAATATATGCTATATGCTATGCCTCTTTTGCAGTAGCATAAACCCCAGGAACAAGAAAAATGCTTGGGGCACATTCAAACTGCATTCTCCACTGCCTGTGTATAAGGAAATCATGACAAGAAAATTGGATGTAGTAAAATTACTTGCATCTAGGAGGGAATGGTGGATGGTTGACACAAGGCACCTTGAGATGTCAGCCTGACCATAAACTCAACATGAGCCACAGAAAATATCACTGTGACCCAACTGTGATGTTGAAAATTAAAGATGAGAGCTGAGCTGCTTCTTTTTTTACACTAAATGCATAACATATGGAAGAGATGAAAAAGAAATGCATCTCCACAGTGGCTGGTGAGGCTAAAAGCTCCAAAAATTGCGATTGTACGCTTTCCTTCAAAAGCAAAATAAATTGTCTGAAACGTATAGGAGTTAATGCAGGACAAGCTTTTGTGGTTTTTCAATGTTTTGAACAAGCTGCAGTTCAAAAAATCTAAAGGAATATGTTAACATGGTTGTAAAAATCAGGTTCCAAACTACAGAAATAAATTAACAGAAAAGGCTACTCAGCCTGTAGGCCTTGAGTGGTGGGTTCTGCGTAAAGCGAGAGAGAGAGAGAAAGCCATTTAAAGACTAAAACATGCTGAATTTATGAAACAGCCTCTACAAATGGGAAAGTAAAATTTTCTGAGGAAAATATTGTGCTGGTTTGCAGTCTGCAGTTCTGAACTCTTGAAATATTCTTATCAATATGAAAGAAGAAAACATAACAGCTTTTAAAGGACCACAGGCCCTGAGAGATACATACTGAAAAACAACGCAAAAAAGTTCAGCACAAGGTTATATTTTATTTGTAGCTTTTAGGAACATTTCTGCTGTCAGAAAAAAAAAAAAAACACTTTCAAACGTATGGATAGATCTGAACAAAACAGTTGCTTAGAAAGACTGAGAAAGAATAATTAAGTCATGTTGAAATTAGATGAGTGAGAAGGACAGTTTTTTCTATTCCCTCCAATATTTTTGTGTTGCAAATGCTTTCCCAAAGACTCTTTGAAGTGTAAAGATTCTGATAATTTAGTAATTAGAGGAAAGATCCTAAACATAAAGGAAAAGATATTTTATCATCTCTGATTTAGACTGAAGATTTCACAAAAGAAATAAACCTCCACTGATATCCTGGGAAATACAGACCTTTACCTAAATAAGTAGAACTTTTTTCATTCATCTTACTTTATTTCTCTAGTGATACACTACAAGCTCACCATGTGACTTCATCTATTTTTTATTTGCAAATTGAACATGATCAAAACCAAATAATAGTGAGCAACAGTCGATTCAAGAAGAAAGCTGGTTGAAGTTATATCATCTATGTATTCAAATATTATTTTAAATCCTGTTTCATACTTGAAACATCACTTAGTCTTGTCTTTAACAGTTAACACTTGATCATTTTATTTTGTTACCTATCATCTGCAGCTGTGACTATCTTTTCATTGATTTCTATAGCCTTGAAAATTAATAATTGCAATAAAATTGTAGTCTACTAGAACATCCACTTCTTAAAGAAAAACACGACCTAGAACAATGTTCTGAAAAATCAAACCAGCTACTATTAAATAGTGCTAAATGCTGAGACACAGGGTCACATCCTGTTGCTCAGTATGATACAATCACATATTAGTTGACCTCATGATTCCAGCTGGCTGAAAACATGGACTTAGTTAATGTGTGATTGACTACACTGAGGCCATAACCATGGGAGAAACTTAAATATTTATTATAAGGATTTGTTAACTTAGAAGCTTGGAAAAAATCCTGATTTTAATAATGGGTCATTCTTCATATATTCCACGTATAATCAAACATTGAAAAGTCATAATTTGCTGCATGCTATGTAAATAATCTATGAATAAAGAGAGTGATAAACTGCCAGATTGAGCAATTTTACTGGTTATATTAAATTATTGATAGTTTCTCTCACATGTGAATAACTCCTAAATGAAAAAACAAAACTTTATTTATTAGGGCAAGCTTTCCAGAATAAAACTCAGTATGAGAAATATTGTAGGTGACTTGATTCTCTCTACATTGGGGAAAACACTGCCAAGAGGTAAAGAAGTAATAAAAGGGAAAAAGATAAAACTTATTAATTTGATAAAATCATATAACCTGAACCATTATTAGTAGTGCAACTTAGATTTCAATAGGACATTTTAAATCTTAGTGTATTTCATCAAATTTTAAATCTCACTCAAACAAATACAGGATCATATCCTTAAAGCCTGTCTGACATGACAGATCAGCCAACAGCGAAACAGCTCATCCCTCAGATTTCATCTGCAGTCTATGTCATTCAACACAGTTTTCGTGATTCCTAGCAGAAGTAAGGTACAGTTCATTAAAGCAGTTAGCAAATCAGTAGTTTTGTTCATTGCAGTCCACATCAGATGTGGTGTCCAGTTCTGGGCTTCTCAGTATGAGAGAGAGATGGGCTTACTGAAGCAAGGCCGCAAATGGCCACAAAGACAAGGAAAGCATTGGAGCATATATGTGATTATCAGGAGAAGTTTAGGTTCAGGGCGATCTTGCCAAGGCATATAAATTCCTGATGGAGCGAGTAAAGTAAGCAGGCTTCTTGCAGTGCTATCTCACTATAGGACAGGGGGTACAAACAGGAAGATGGGAAATTCCACTTAAGCATAAGAAAAAACCTCTTTTATGGTGAGAGTGATCAAACACTGGTACTGGTTGCCCAGGCAGGTTGCATCATCTCCATGCTCAGAGATATTCATAATCTGACTGGGTGTTGAGCAACCTGCTCTAGTAGATCTGTCTCGGAGTCGGGGTTTGGACTGGATGGCTTCCACTAAGTGCCATCCAATCTTAAAAATTCTGATTCTGTGTGATTTTACATCAATGGCAGATTCTTAAAATTCATTTATTCTGTTCTTTCTTTCCTTTTTAACATATACTGTTCTCCTAAATAGAGATTCTACTAAATCAAGAGAAAAATACTATTTCTTTTCATATTCTGTGTACAATCTCCTTTCCAACAATTAAGTTTTCTAATTGGGGAAAAAAAAAAATGAGTATGTTACTGCCACCTTCCTCAGCCCCTAGCATTACATATGCATTCTCCTTGAAATCTCCTCACTGCTTCCTATTACTTCAAAAGTTTAAGTTTCTTTCATACCTTCTGAAAATTAGCCATAACTCACAATCCAATCAAACATGAAAATACTTTCTTCCCTTTTCTATATCACTAATGACATCAATTTTAATACTTAATTTTCACTCATTTTTCATTAATTTTCTTTCATTAAATCTTTTCTCTTTTTTGATATTGAAGCTCAACTGAAAATTCCTTGCATTCTTATAGATAAATAATTTCCTAATAAACTTTTCTATACTGAAGGTACAAAAGACAGAAGTTACATGTTTACATTACATGCAAAATTTATCAGCTACTTTGGACTATTTTTAATTGTTATCAAGAGTTCAGTCTTATATCCAGTCTCTCTCATAGAACAATGATAAATCTTAAAACATGATCACACCTATAAGCACTTATGTAAAAGGTAACTGATTTTCTGCTATGAGTCCAGCATTTCACAAGCAGACTGCTTGTCTTGTAACATGAAAAATAGACTGGACAGAAAGCAGCATTTATAAATTTACAGCTGAAAACCCCTTCAGTTTCAAAAGGGATTTTGCAACCTAGGTTTGAATCAGTCATTCCACACTGACAGTGATGCAAATCTGCTCTAAAATGCTTTAGGAAGTACCTTCTGTGTCTTCTTTTGTGACAAAGTAACTTTTAATAAATTGTCTATGTGTATCAAAAAGGAAGCTGAAGCTGCTCCTGTGTAACAAAAGGAATCTAACATAATTTAGATGGTATAAAAATTAATAATTATTTTACCAACTGATATATACAGTCTGGATTTAAATGTTCAATATTTAACAGCTTTTTTCCTGCTTTTGTTTTCTTATGTGTACTGTTATAATGCACTTTGTTGTTCTAAGACCGATAAATTGTATTTTAATCATCTGTTTATTGTTTATCTTGCAAACGGCAAAATATAATTTCCTATATAGGTAAGAATACTGTGGCAAGGAAAATGCTTTCCAGGAACATGTGTTCTTTTTTTTTTCCTTTTTTTTAATAAATAAATAAATTTGCCTGGGGCAAGTCCTAGCACAGTGTGTCAAGTTTCAGTCAAGAGCAAATATTTATGTCTGCATGCCACATCTTGAAGCAATAAAGCTGGCTTTCAGAAGAAGTTTGGGGCCATCTAGTGGAACTTCCAGTAAAAGCCAGTAAAAATCCTGAGGATCATGAAGGTGAAACGCAGTTTGTCAGAGAAGGGAGACCCGTGCTTCATTTTTAGCAGCTCTTTCCTCAAATACACTCTGTAACTTGACACAAATTCTGTTGGTCAAGTTTAAGAATATAAAGTCTATAAAATAGCTGTACAGTGACGTCACTGTTAATGTGAAAATTAAAAACTCCAGAATGATCCTCTGAGGGTTGATTTAGAAACATCATCCCTAGAAACATATAAATCCAGGGTAGATAAGGAAAATACACTGCATAGTATAAAGCATGGCAGCCACAGGAATTAACTACGTGGCCTAAAAGATTTTCTTCATCTTCAGATTCTATGGTTTTAATTTGCCAATGGAAGTTATATGGTGTGCAAGAATTATTTTATTCAATCAATTAAACACACACTTCCTTTCCTCAAAGAGGCAATTCAGAGCATTTGGCAGACATATTCTTCAATTTATATTTTTTTACCTTAGCTCTTCATTTTGACAATGGAATCATGTGTGATTGTTTGATTAGAATGTATTATGATTATTTCAAATATCTCCAAAATAAAGTTCCAGATAATACCATACAAAGTGTTGGGGTTATCAGTCTACTCATATGCAGAGAGAATACACACCATCATCAGTGTTGTCTTCAAGCACAGAACAAATGCTGCAGTTGTCAGAGTCCAAGTCTACTGTTCTTCAGTTAATGATGAGAACATATTTGTTTTCCCTTCCAATAATAGACAAGTTCATAGGTGGAGGTAATAGAAAAGGTCCTATAAAGGCACATAATTACGGAATGACACTGCAAAACCTGCAGAGCTTTTTGATCTCTCTGTTTTATAACTTGTTAGAATTGCCTACATGTACACAGTTTCACAATTGCTTGAATTATTAGGAGTTAAGTTGAAATCAAATTAAAACTTAGATAAGAACTTTTATAAACTTCTACTAATAGCCCTTTCTCTGGCTATACCATTTTGAATGCTCATCACTTTAAATAATACCTTCTCCAATAAGTAAATCTTAACATGAAAGGTGGTGAAACAAGATACTATAATTTTTGCTTCATATCCAACACTTAACTCCCCCATTCTTGCACGATTGAACTGTTATGGGAAGCATCACAACACCAAAGAAGGTGGTTTTGCTTGAATTTTGTTAGATACATTAGCTGAGTTGTTAAGCACCACAGGCATAGTACACCCCATTGTACGCTCAGGCAGGATGATAAAAAGGCACATGGAAGATAAATTTGGATTATTATTCCATATTATTGTAGCCTATTATAGAACGTTTATGTAATATCAGACAGAAATCTATAGGAAATCAAGCTTCATTAGCAGTTCACAGAAGTAATTTCTCAAATTCTCCACTAATATCACTCTACGGTTTTAGAAATCTCTGTGATGCTTTGTGATTATGAGATTATTTTCTAAATAACCCTTGGATTAAGAGTAATTTTAGGAAATTATCTATGATGTATAAGCATTACATCATATAACTTTTCTAACTATTACATAATTTTTTTTCTTTAAATTTCACTAGCATAAAACAACTATGCATTGCACCACATCATCACTCTCAACTTATTTCCTTCCTTAGGAATATTTTGGGAAAATTAAATCTAATGTCATACCATACAAAATTAACTTTAATTCATGGTATCTAAACAAAAAAATTGACCATTCTAAATCACACCTGGTTAACCAAGGTTTTGCTGCAAACATTGAGTTTTTAGCTGAACACAGACATTTGTATGAAAAGTTAGAATAGAAAACATAAAACCAGAAATGTTATTTAATTTAAAACGTACTTACTTGATATTACATGGCTGATTATAAATAAATTGCCATCTGGAAAGCACACAGATAGTGCTGTGAATTATTGGTTTAATCTGCAGAAAAAAATAAATCATGCATCATTAGCTGATGCAAGATGTTTAAAATATTTTCTTCACAGAAGCATTCATTAAATATAAACACTAGCCCTACTTTCAAATGCTGTCTTTGTTCAATGCAATATGTTACTTGTCAGTATTTTGGAAAATCTGTCATAGCTGAGGAATTCCAAAGTTTTCACTGTTTCATGTCTTCTGTACTCAAAACCTGTGTTATGTTCTTTCACCATTTGTCAAAAAGATTTTTCTGTTTGGAAGTGGTTGACACAATATAATGAACCAGAGAAGTCACTGTCAAATGGCCTGATATGATCTCTCCCCTGAGAAAATAAGCTGCCACCACAGTTTTTCCACTATTTGCCAAGCCAAGAAGTGAAAAACTGAGACTTGGAATCATAAAAGATTTCCCACACAGGAGTTCAAACCAGAATAAATGGTTAAATATTTATAGTAGTAGGCCAGTAACTCTAAAACCTGCTTTCCTCACCTACTGAAGTAGACATTGCAGGCAACCTTTTGCTTTAGTTTATGCTACATAGAGCCCTGTTATCATTAATGATACTGCAGTGATTGTAAACTTTTATGTAACTTCAATCTGTTCATCCAAATAAATTCATGTTTGCTGAGGAGGACCAAAGATACGCTGCTAGTGCAATGGTAAAGGTAGGAAAGCATAAATCTCTCCAGCATAAAATCTGTCCTTATGATGCAAAAGCTGCAAGTGTTACTTGGGAGAAAAAGCCACAGTTTGAATAATCAGTGAGACAGAGTTCTTCACTGATGGGACTCTATCAGCAAATGTATAAGGCAAGGAATTGGTTAGACATAAAAATCTACATTTTCTCTTTCAACACCCATGTGTCTTTAACCTTGAGTCAGCCTCACTAGCTGTATCCATATAAATAATCAGGGACTGGATGGCACAAAGCACTGTATTCTATGCTCATAGCCACACCTAAACATTTTCACAGGATAGTCTGTCCTCCCCATAAGGATTGTGAAATCCCAAAACAAGGACATTGTTTAAAAGAGTGCCAACTAACATTTGCCAAAAATGTCTCAGAGACTACACTAACAAACTGGAGAATTCATTCTACTGCTTGTCAATCCTTAGGACCATGCCCTGGACCTGTCCTTACAGCATGAAGGTGGGCACTGAGTGCTGTTACAGTTCTAGAAGGATTATATGTTAATTGGTTGGCAATGGTGTAATTTATGTTTGCATCTTAGTCCTTTAATTTTCATTACATCTACTATTTTTCTAGATTTAAAGAATATTTGTAGAGTACAACAAAGCTCTTAAACTGGAAAAATACTGCAGGACAATTTATCATAAAATCCTGGTCCCTTGGGATATCCACACAGGAACTTGTTGCATTTATGCTACTAAACAAAACAGTGGCAATACCTATTCCCCAGCCCCACATAGCATCATCTATCTACTCCATTATATTAAGCATGCTTAGTCTTAAAAACAGGGTTCATGCTTACTGAGGATGGTCTCTGGTCCATCCTAACTTCTGGACAATGACCGGAGATTGGTGTATGAGCTGGCACAAGCCAAAAGCATGTCACAGTACAGACAATTGAGTTTCAGTACCCAAATATATTCTAGGAGGCTGTTTAATGTACTAATATGTAGTAATATGCAGCCAGAGGGACACAGACTCTGGCACTGTGTATTATAGCTTTGCCTAGAGATCTCTGACCAAGTTCCTGGTAATATTTCAGCAGAAGAGAAAGTACAAGAAGGGTAGTAAAATAAACCCTTAGGTCTCATCATGACATACAGGCAAGACACAGCTGGATGGACCCTCTCATCCCAGGTGTTACGAGGTACTTAAGCTGTCCACTCCACAACCACTTGGATCTGGTCTCTCTGCCTTTCATGAACTAACAGAACTTGGCTCTAAATTCAATTCCATAGAAAGAAAATAATAAAATATACTGAAAATGTCACTTCCAGACTGAAATGTTCTAAATCCTCTCTATTCACAAAGCACTCTTATAAGGTACATCACAAACAGTTGTACAAAGATAAATGCTAGTTTAAATTAGGTGTGTGTTTCATTAAAATAGCTTTGATAATACAGATCCAAGAATATAAGTTTATTATTAGTTCTTTATTCACAGTAATTAAAATGTTAATTTAAATAGGTGTTACTGTGGCATTTTGCAAACTTGTAGTTTAATAATTTATACAAAGTATGTATCAAGGCAATAACCAATGTTACAAGAAATATCTCTCTTATTTATATGAGAAATTGGTTGGCATTAATTTTATTTATTATTAATTTTATTTATTTATCCTCAGTAAGAATGGTAAAGTTTCGGTGAAGCCAGCAGTCTAGCCCAGTTCATTTTCACTGTTTTACTATCAAAGCAATGGCAGAGGCAGAAAATAACTACTGCAAATCTCTATTTCAAATCAAAATCCAATTACAAGTAAAAATGTAGAAATTTACCAAAGGCCTTTCCCTTTTAATTGTTACAAATACAATCCTGTTTGCCTTCAGTGCTGCATGGGAGAATGCAAAGATCCTGTTCGGAATGATAATGACAAGCTCTGACTGGCTGAGCATACCCAAAGGAACTGTATATGGGATGCAATCTATATCACATTGAGTGAGACTATGCTATCCAGTATATGGGTAGTGAGACTGGACACAAAATCATATATTCAGTGAGACGGGACACATAGCCAGTTATTTGGACTCTGCCCTCTCTGCAGAGGGAGAAGACAGGACAAAGAACAGATTAGACTCATTGTATATATGAAACAGACTTACTCTGCCTATGCACACAGTATTCAGGGCTTCCTGAGTCTTAAAATACCCCACTATTTGCTTTGCTTAAATTCCAACAAAAGCCATTTGAATCACTCAGGATATATTTGGGAGATACAAATGGGACTTCAGTAGTGCCAGCCTTCCATTTTTTCTGCTATGTCCCTGGCAATAACAAGTTATTATAATGATTAACACAGCAGACATATCACAATGCAAATGCACATGTGGCAGGTCAAACTGCTAAAAATGGCTAAGAAAGGATATACAGTTTAACATGGCATTATCTGTATGAATACTGTCTCAAAAACTCCTGTAATTCATGTTAAATGGATTACACATAACTAAAACTCATCTGTTTGAAAAAAAAAGGCAGTTAGAAAAATATTCTGCATGTATGTTGTGTGACCAGGTCTTAGTAGCTTTAGGTTTATGATCGATGGTTCTTACCTTCTAATTGTGAATGTTTCTTATCCTCTGTAACAGTTCAAACCCAAATAAGCTAACTTAGCATCTGTGTGATCTAGGTCAATCTCTCTGACTTCACATAAGCATAAAAATGAGAAGGCCTTACTCGGCATCAGTTTCAGCTGAGAGGTGAAAACCACCCAAGATCAGGTAAGAAAGAACAAATCGTTTTTAGAGTAGTCAAACACTGGAACTGGTTGCCCAGACAGTTTGTGGAGTCTCCATCCTTGGAGACATTCAGAACATGACTGGACACAGCAGGAAAAACCTGCTTTATTTGACCCTGCTGTGGGCAGTGGTTTGGACTCCATGACCTCCAGAGGTTCCCTCCAAGCTCAACAATTCTGTGGCTCTGTGATTAATCAATAAATGTCATCTACACTTTGTACTACCTGAACTTTTACTTGTACAATGTACAGCAAAGAATGCAGGAGAGTAATAATTATTCTTAATTCCTGAATATATTTATTACCAGTCTACTGATATTTAAATAGCTACACAGCAACAGCAAAGGAAAGTTAGGACAGAGTAACATTATCTTTGTATCCAAAACTTTTCATAATGAATCTCAGGTAAATTATTATTATCATATCATAATCTTCCCTGAAATAACACACATTAACTGTTAAACATAAACTATACAACCATAAAGCAATGAAAGGGTATTTTTTCACAGTAATTTAAACAGGCAGCATTCATAATTAAACACTTATCATCATTCCTTTCTATTTCCCCTCAGGCTTTTTAATGCCTATTTCAGCATAGCTGTAGATAAAGTATGTAGTACATAAAACTTGTTCATTTGTACCCAAATGAAGTAAACAATCAAAAAATACTTTGGCCTCGCTGTGAAATCCTTATCTGAGGATGGAGAAACAAAAACAGGGCATCAGTAGCATAATTTCAACTTACCAGAGCTAAAAACTAAATGTAATGCATTGTCACCACCACAAAAAAACACAACAGGCATTTGGCTCCACACATTTGGAGGCTTTAAGACACTTTCAAAGGGCTACTCAAAAAATCCCACTCTGTCAGAAATTGCCTGCAGATAGCCAGCAAGACATACTAGCCACATGCAACTGTATGAAATATAGTTGCACAAAATAATTTACTGAGACAAGGAGAGAGAATGCCCCCTGTAATCTCTCAGTTCTGAGTCTAAAATTCTCCCTGAAGACTGTTATACACCTTCTCATGACAGTAGTTAGTGATGATACAACCCATCTCACACAACAGTGAAATGACTAACACACTTGAACTGAATCACTGTAGTTGAAGTTCTGGTCTCCAGTTATTTTTGTGATGCCTACCCTGATATATTGCATTTATGTATATATGTAAGCATATAGAGTGGGAGTTTTATGGCTGGATTTACTCAGTTCCAGAACATATTTCTGTAAGTGGTCAAATAAAATCTGATTTTTGAAATGGTTTTGGCTGTCTAAAGAGGCTGACCCATGGAAATACTATAAGAGTAGATAGCCACCATTAAATACATGCCAAACTTTATTTCTACATTCTTCTTTTTCAATGAAATTTGACCAAAATTTCAGTGCAATCTTCAGTGCCATAGCACAGGCAAGCAACACCTCATGATGGATATCTAAACTAGTTAGACTAATTTTTTTCAAGTTGAGATCTGCCAACTAGCTAATCTTGTTAATGAAAAAGAATAATTCCTTAATTTCACAGGGAAGTGATTGCTTACTCAAAGCAATTTAACTGCTCGATAAAATTTTGCAACTTTCAGATCCACAGGAAATACCAAAAACTAGAACAACACTGACAAAATATGTCCCAACAAAAATGAGCACAAAAATGAGATCAAGCATGAGGAGACAACAAAATAATTGTTGCTTGCTAAATAACTACTCAGCCCCAGTGAGGCTGCATCCGGAATCTGTGTCCAGTTCTGGGCTCCTCAGTACAAGAGAGACATGGAATTTCTGAAGCAAGTCCAGCAGAGGGTGGCAAAGATGCTTAAGGGACTGGAGCATCTCTCTTATGAGGAAAGGCTGAGGGAGTTGGGCCTGTTCAACCTTGGGAAGACAGGACGAGAGGGGACCTCATCAATGTGCACAAGTACCTGAAGGGAGGGTGTCAAGGGGTTGGATCCAGGCGCTTCTTGGTGGTGCCAAGCAATAGAACAAGAGGCAATGGGCAGAAACTGATGCACAGGAAGTTCCATGAGGCAACCGTGCATTGAAAACAGACTGGCCAGAGAGGTTGTGGAGTCTCCCTCACTGGAGGTATTCAATGACCATCTGGGTGCGATTCTGTGCAATGTGCTCTAGGATGACCCTGCCTGAGCAGGGAAGCTGGAGCAGAAAACCCACTGTGGTCCCTTCCAGCCTGACCCATTCTGTGAATATATGGGGTTATCAAAGTAGCTACATAACACTGAGAGAGGGCCATGATTAAAGATTTCTTACAGCCCAGAAGCCAGAGACATCAACCTCTGGTGTTTAAAGCTAAGACTTCCAAGCCCTTCCTTCTCTAAATCTCTACATCTGTCCTGCTAGTGGCAATACTGATGTATGAAGAAACCTCCAGAATTTTCAGGAAACTATGTGCATCAACTTCCATTAAGAAAAAAAGTTGCTCACAAATGGTGATAAAAATACACATGAGAAAGCACAAAAGCAGTTTATCGGTCATTCAGGATTTGAATTCAAATTACTTTCTCTTTTTAGGCATTCCATTAGGTCTGTTCAAAAAAAAAAAAAAAAAAAGAAAAAAACCAGGCCACTGGGTTTTTTTGTTGCTCCATTTTCCCTATAGTCAGTAGCAGCAAGGCATGCATGAAGCTTACAAGGCTTTTGATTACTTCTGCTGTACTCTGAGGTTCTTCAGTGCAACAGTAAAACTAAATAAATCTTACTGGCTTTGACTTGCTTGACAAAACAGAGACCTAACAGAGTCATCTGTACATTTGGGAAGATTATTCATTATTTGTACAGAATTTCAGATAAAAAAATGTGACATCCTAACAGCTCAGTGACCTCTTGCTCAAATTCACTGCCTGCTGTTAGCACCACTGCTCTCACGGGTAAAAAATCACAGTTTTATTTTGCTGCTACTGACAGCCCTGATGTTGCCTTCTCAGAGCAGAAACAGCTGAACTTTGTTACAGGTCTCCATGTGAGAGCAGACAGTTCTGAGTTCTGAAAAGCTTTGCAGGGTGACAAATTAATTACTGCATTAAAGAAAGAAAAAAGCACCTTTGATCATCACTATTTCCCAGAGGAGCAACTTGGCTAAATAAAACTTAAGTGTCTTCTCTAGTAGGCAATTTGCCTTTCCACTGTAACAAATGATAGGAAAGAGTATTTCCATACCTCCTCCTCCCCTTCTCTCTCCTTTTTGCGTTTTCAAGCAGATTTTAGTTGATGCATAGTAAATCAGTGTAACAAGACCCTGGTAATGTTGAGGCAGTTTACAACCCCAGTGGCCAGGGCAGGCCTTTCCCACTGCCCCATTGACACAGACGATATAAATGGTCAAGGACAAAGGCCTGGAAAGAGCAGTCGAGAGCAGGTTTCATGAAGGCTTTCTCCCCTCCCTTGCCAAGCACTATGATAGCCCCTCATGATCTCAGCAAACCCAGTGTGGGGACCAGACAGCCCCTTGGTTCCCCTTGGGCTTCAGCTTCCTGCCTCCCCCTGCTCAGCCTCTCATCCCGCCTGCTCAGCCCAAGGAGTCAGTCATGTTGGGGCCATGTATGTGGAGGGTGGTGGGAATGCTAAAACCTCCTGGGGCTAATTGTTAAGTACATCCAAAGTTCTGAGTAACCTGTCTAAAATTGGCAAGACCTACTGGAAATATGAGGCTTTTTTAATTTGCACAAGTCATTCCTTTCTCATTCCATTCTCCTATTCCATGTTTTTGTTTCATGGGATTTTTTTCTGTAAATAAATGCTGAAGTGCTTATGGAGCACTGGGGAGGGCAGCCAGCTTCCTGGAGCTGCAGACATGGTGAAGAACGGAGGAGCTCAGCTGGGGCTCATGCAGAGGTGCCTTTCTCTTTCCAGATTTTTATCACAAGTTTAGAATGTCAGTCTTGAAGAGCTCCTTATTTCATCTGGGTTTCGTCAACAGTTTTACACCTTTCCAATAGGACGGTGAGCACAGAAAGGGGTACCAAGGACCAAAAGTCCTTACATGAAAGACAATATCTGAAGAGTCATTTGGACTAGTAAAACAGTTTGTCCTTACACAGAAAAAATAAAATTAGTCTTATTTTATAATCAATGAAGAAGTATCTGATTAAACAGAAACATAAAATATGGAAATGCAGATAAAACAATAAACAAATAAATAAATAAGAACCTTTTTAGGATATCATTACACACTGCATCATAGTCACTAACTGTAGCATGAACCAAAAAGAAGCAGAAGACTAGCTAGGAAGACCAGGTTGTCTTCCTATGAGATACCTCTGATTATTGGTAAGGGATAAAAGTGCTAATGCTAACCTGACTCTGGACATGTGGAATCAAATCTAATATTTTCTACAGACTTCCTGTTTACTGTCTCTATATCACCCTGTTTCTACCTTATTTCTCTGGACAAAATAGATATTCTGGCACTTGGCTGTCACAGAATGTATTCTGAGAGAAATATGTTACAGATGAGGGCTATTTCACCACTTTAATGTTATATTGTCTTTAGTTACATGGTTACATTATTATTTCTGAAGTTAGTATTTTTATATAGACTTTCTCATTTATTTATAAAAGCAAACTGCAGGACTCACACTTAATGTCACAATTTATGTTGCCATATGCATGCATAGAACAAACCAAACTGGATAACAAACCAGTATTATTCGGGATTAATTTTTAAATTAATAAAATGTTTAATTTTTCAGTGATGGTTCTTTTTTAAAATCTCTATGTAATAGACTATTCACAATATGCCTCCAGCAGTGATAATCTTCATAGCCTAATGCTACTTAAAATGTGAGTTTGGAAAACACAATGTTGTATATTAGGTTGCAGTTTACACCCAAAATAAGTGAGAATCTTTTAAAGAGATGCTGGTTCAAAATAGTCTAAACACAGTAAAGAACTTTAACTCCACAGTTATCACAAGACTAAAGAAGTGACACTGCATCTCATCTGAATGGTCAAAACAGAAAATTACCTGGCAACATTGCATATGAAGGTTTGCCTGAGGTATTACCCCTTTTGGTTTAAAAAAAAAAAAATAGTATCTTAGCTAACTCTTTCCAAGCACCTTGGTTCTTTGTTTTTATATTTTCTGACAAATCAAGTTCCCTTTGCCAGGCACAAAACGCTCCTTGGCAGTGAAGCCAGAGTAGATCGGCCAGGCAAGATGAAGATCTCAGAGGGAGATGTTGAAAAAAGCATTGAAGGAAAGCCACAGTGATACATGACACCTGTGTGGCGCGGGCTTTGCTCAAGCCGCTAGCATCTCAGCAGTCAAAAAACAGAAGAGGTGGAGACAGGTTTGCCCTTCACTAATTCCAGTCTTCTTCTGAGAGCACTATTTCTTTTGTTCTTATGGAAGCAGCTCAGGAATCCTGTAAGGAAAATGGTTCTCCATATAGTTGCTGGTTACTTGTCTTGTATCCTATACAAAGGATTCTTCTTTGTACAGGCAAAAGATACGATCTTTAAAACACTTACTAATGGCAAACCCTGCATAAAATATTCATTGAAAAACAATGAAATCAGCTGTTGTTTCTTCTCTCACTCATTCCCACTGCCATTTTGTCCTTGATAAGACATAGCTATTGCAACACTATTGTTATCCAAATGTCAGGTTTTAAAGAATTAATTATGCCAATTATAAACTCTGAAATCCAATTCCTCCTAAAACAATGTACCTGTGGCCTTAACTACACAATGTAAAGATCCAATCGCTCTTTCTCTAAGAAATCTAGTAACTTTTCAGAAACTAACATTTTACCTTGTTTCAAAATTAGTTTATTAAATTTCTTCAGACATGCTGCTTGAAATGATAAAAGAGGAACACAGTTTTCAGCAGAGAAAGACTTACCTCATGATAGATAATACCAGCTGCTCACAACTGGGTAATGGACTGATTATGCCTGTTAAAGAACAAAGACATATAGAGAATATAACTTTACTTTTATTTGTAACTAAGATAAAGAGATATGCACATTCTCTAAACTTCAAAAACAAATAATGTTTTAGCACATGGAAGTGTAGCAACATTGAGAATTATCTACAACTGCAGGTTGTGAAACAAAAATCAAACTACATCTGCAAAGCAATCAAAGACCCCATGACACATCCTAATTTGTTTTCAAAGAATTTGCATGCAATCAAAACCCTGTGAAAGTATTTATATTAGATTTATTTGGTGTTTAGGCATAGAATTTACTTATTAATTTGGGTTCCAGGAAGCTGCTAGACTAGGGAAAAGGGGAGTGGTAGAACTTTCTTCACCTTTAGATGTGAAAGGAAAAGTTTAATTGAAAAATTCTTGAGAAAAAGTGTATGACTAGCTTAAAATGTAGATATGTATGGTTTAAAACAGGGATTAAGTATTCATAGCAGAAAAAATTGTGAAATGTTTTAATTGGGATTTGGATCTGTGAATGAAAGACTTTGAAGATTTTGTTGGTTTTATCTGGACTTTTGGCCCAGTTCATTATATTAATAGGACCATTTTGACCATTCATACTAAAACTAAAATTTGGCTAATAAAATTATTTGGTTGCAGAATTCAGTTTGGATGCATCTCTATTTTGAGATAACCGTTATAACCACTGTCAAGTTCAGGAAAAATTTCAGAATTAATATATTTCAGTGTAAAATAGGAAAAAATTAATATTTCCCAGCTATAAGGACCATTGCAGAATAGACTTGTGGCACCACAAAAAGTACCCAGATATACATGAAGCTCCTCACAGCCCAGCACAGATTTATTTTGCCTGCTGGGTAAACAGGAGAGTTTTACAAAAGCTAAAGTTCTGCATTGTCAGTGGATGACCAAAATAAATCTGCCTATATATCTTATTGCGGCATTATTTAAAAACCAAAAGCACACATGCAGATTTTTGCTTTGTTTTTTTTGTTTTTTGGGGGTTTTTTTGTTTGGTGTTTTTTTGTTTGTTTTTTTTTTTTTTTTTAAGATTTGGAGCTTGTCAGAAATTTCCCTGCATCTGTCAGAAAATAATGGATTTGACAGGATCAAAGCATTCTTCAGAAATATGCCAATTCTGTTGCAACCTTTGAGGAAAATCTACTCGTTTGTGGCCATTCTGAAACACCCTACACACACACACACACACACACACACACACACACACACACACACACACACACACACACACACACACACACACACACACCCCCACCCACCCCCATCTCCTGGGTACTTGGCTGCTAAAGTCCTTTATCTAGCCAGCTCCTGACTGCTTAATCTCTTGAGCTCTGTGGGGTTCTTATAAGCAGTCTGGTTGGCAGACTTCTCAGCACCATCCAAGCTCATAAAGGAGCTGGTAAGGCTTAGCAGTTCCCTGGGCAGCTGGAAATCAAGATAGTACAACAACAAAGATGAACTCTCTAAAGCTACTGTATAGCCAGCTGGCTCCGCATACCACAGAAAACACCGAACATCTTACCTCAGCAGCTTCCCAAGCCCCTTGAGCTACATGGGTAACCAGCTCTTTAATAACTCAGCTCTCTGGGCATTCCCAGTAGCTCCCTTTCTCAGCTCTTCATCTTCTGGCAACTGCATTACACTGCATTACAGATGCTCTTTTACAAGACGGACAAAAAAATTGAAAAATGCATCTTAATTTTACCTCTTTTTTTCTCTTGTAAATTATGCCTCATACTAATTGTTGTGCTTCTGATTTTTTTTCCTAGTGTTGTATTTGGTTTTTAAATTTAAAAAAATAAAAAAAAAAAAAACCCAAACTTATTTGCAAGGGCTCTCCCGTTCCTCTGGCCAGCTGGAGTTTATCTTTGATCCTGATAATTGTCAAACTTCATTGTTTCTCTCATTTTTCATGTCAAGGGATATGCCAACACTCCAAAATATACTTACCTGTTTTTCTTGTCCAAAGTCAGAGAATGATGCTGAAACACTGTCACTACTCATGCCTAATGGATGAAAGGGGATACAGGAGCAAGAACACAATACATTTTAAATAGTTAGTAGGTCCTCTACTGAAGTTTTCTCACCACATTCTCCTTCATTTGAGAGCTGAAGTGAGCAGTGGAGGAATAGAAGCTAAATGCTCACAAATTTTCACTCTGTTCACCGTTTCAAAATCTTGACTGTCACACTGGTCATCAATTTTGTATCCTATTGATCCACCCTCTAGTAATTCATCCTTCATGTACTTAATGGTTGGATTTTCTTTGGGGAACTTTTGTTTCTTGCCATATTGGGTGACAACCAGAGTTGTCAGTGGAGCTCCAGGGCCACACATAATCTTCAGGGGAGGTAGACAGCTTGTCTTACCTCTTTGTGTAGAGAATATGTAAAGTTCAACCCAGCTCACTTGGCAAGCTGAGATCCGAGAATAACAAATCAGAACAGAACATAAGCAAAAAATCCTAATATTTATTGTAGAGTTGACAGTTTCTCTGTAATACCAACATGAAACTAGACATGCAAACTATCTATTTGTTTAGGCACACCATGATTACTTCTGGTCTCCCCTGCCCTACTGGATTTATTTGGGTTTTATAATATGCAGACTCTAGTCTTGGGCAAACTGAGCATCTTCCTACTGCAACTTTAATAGCTCTTCTGATGGAGCAAAATTCTCACATGAAACCAAAAATGTTTATAAAGAAAAAAATAAGAAATCAGAAATTTAATACTTTGTGAAAACTTGTAAGTCAAACAAACAAACCAAAAAGCACCTACACATCCACTTCCATTTATGACTATGTACTTTCCACTTAAAAAAAAATAATCTCCTTTTTGTGCCTTGTGTTCCTGATCTATAGAACTGAACTAGTCCTGAAGATGACATGAAAAAGGAAAGCTCCATGAAATCAGTTTACAGATGAAATATTAATGTCTGCCAGCACACATGCACAGCCATGTGTGAAGTTGCCTTGCTTTGAGCAGGGGCTTGGAGCAGGTGACCTCCAAAGGTCAGCCCAACCTCCTCTGCAATTCTGCATCTTACTGCCAAGGGCACTCAGTACGACGTAGCGTGTCTGTCATTGCAAAAACTGCCTGCCAGATAGCTTGTGTAATGGGGCCATTGCAGGAGCAGAGCAGTGAAATGGCCTCTTATCTCCTGCTGGTAAGGACATTACTAGTCATGCTCTTCCCCTCCTTTCTGACAGAAACTGCTGTCATTATCCCACAGTAAAAGAACTGGATTTGTGTCTCACTTCAGTCACGCCATTTCAGTGTTTTAACGCCATCCACTGTGAAGAGAGAACTGTGTCAATATGCAAGGTGTGACCAGGAGTGGGCAAAGTGCTGCAGCCTGTCCCTTTTTGTCTCTTCTGCTGGCAACCTCTGTCAGAAAAATAGGGCAGGCAGGAGAAGCAACATTTGAGATTGCTGCAGCAAAATCTATCAGAGCCTTTTCACAGGTTTTTGAATACAGATAGGAAGAGTAGTTTCCTGCAGTCCCAAAGCTGCCTGAATGTTTTCTCAAGGTCATCAGCTTTTGTATGTGCAATCCCTGCTTCTAATAAATTCAGTTATTTCACATGACATTTGCAAAGAATTCAGTTCCAAGATGCACATCTGCCTATAACAGCAGGCACCTGCCCCTTCTCTACCAGCTAGTTTGATTTCTCCCCCTTTTGATTTATAAATGACTCAATAATGCAACCTAAAAACAGTCTTTTCATTAGCAGTAATTTTAAATAATAAAGTCTCTCTTCTTTCATGCAAATGGTATAAGCATGAAATTTCATAATACAAGCCAATTCAGCAGGGTATTTTTTCATCTTTTCATTAGCAATCTTTCTCACTTATAGTACATAATTCTATTTACTTCAAAGGCATGCAAAACAACAGCAACAACAACACCAAACAGATCATGCTAGTGACCTAAAGTTTACAGTGAAGTATAAGGAGGAGAGTGTTTTGCCAAACAAAAATTAACTTCCTTTTTATGAGCTCTGCTGTAGGCTGTTCATGCCCACCCTCAGAAGACAAGAACACCATTTCCAAGCTTTAAAAAGATTCAATATAAATTTCAATGAGTTATATTAATGGAATTTCAATCTGTACATCTACTAAAATTCCTGAGAACCACTTATTTTAGGAAACAGCTTTAATTAAAGCAAAAGACTAAGCTGAAGATTTTCAGACTTTATTCTGATCTTTATCACAGGCTTGCAATGATATGGTTCATAAATCTGATGATTTCTTTGTGCCTTAGTCTGTCCCAGAAGTAAAATTAGATCATTACCTAATGCATAGGGATGTTGAGAACCTTAATTTTTACAGTCTGTAAAACACTTTTTGATCTTCACCTAGAAACAGGAGTTTACTTTTCTTCTGTATCTTCTTTCATGTTAAGTCACTCCCATATAGGAAATCAGATAAATACTGAGTTTTTCTGCTTTGAGAAGACCCGACTGTTAAAGATCATTTGTTTTGCACGTTCACAACTAACATGACTGAAATTAGGTATTACTTTCAAAAAGCACATACATGTCTACTCAAGATGCCGCTTTACTCACTACATGTTTTGCAATACACACATACTGAAAAATGTATAAAGCATGTATTGCATGACAAAGAAATGCAGAATGCAAGTTTTTAAGTTATATTTCCCTAGAGGACGTAAGGCTGATAAATACTTATGTTTTTATTTTATTTATTTGCATAGCATCAAAATATATACCTACCATATTCATAATTTTTACTAGTAAGAGTGATTCCCAGAGGCCTTCACTGGATAGGAGGCCCTGTGCTTGGGCCACAAGGCAAATGGGGGCCTCAATCCATGTCCTGCATAGCTCAGACTTTAAAAAGGCCCAGGTTTATCCTAGAAAAGGGTTTTGTGCTGTTGTGAGACATTGTCTGCATCAGAGAAACAAACAATAGATACAGGGAATTGCTGTGATCTTTTCCCAGTCAGAAATTTAGTAATTTACTTCCAGGGTTTTGAGCATCAGTTATCAGAACACTGGTTTGCAGAACAACATAAACTAAAGCAATGAGCATGGGGCAGTCCACAGGGGGATTGTGAAGCCCACTGAAGCCTTCTAAGAAAAATGTATCCTGTATTACCTCTGCCTCTTCTTCTGGCTGAGTCCAACAGCTGATACCATCCATCACCTACTTTCTGAGCAGAAGGACGTACTGTAGTGTGAGAAAAGGAGTAGGGCAGCAGCAGGTGAAGAAGAAACAGTAGGGTCATACAGTCTTGAAACAGGAGCAACATCTAAATAGACTAGGAAAAGGGGTGAGTTACAGTAGAGGTCTGCAGATTTGTGTGAAGCCCACAGAGTATGGAAAGGTCTGACAATTCATGGACTCTTCCCATACAAGTACAGCTGTCAGATAAAGCCAGTTGGAGCCATGCTCAGTACAAGCAATGTTGTGAAACACTACTTGAAACATTTACAAGGGTTCTTTGAAATTACTTTAGAAAACAAATATTTAAAGTGAACAATTAATTCTTGTGGAACCACCTTTATATTTCTATGAAATGTGTGTTAGTCTCTCAAAAATATTACTTAGAAACCTTAAAAAAATAATTACCTTAGCTAGTACCTGCTAGAGACTGTTGAGAGATCAAAGTTGAGAAAACATTATGGAAATCCCAAAGCAAAGCTAGACCTCTGAGCAGCACGAAATCACTGGACTTTATCTTGATTCTAAAAGGCCAAACTTTCACAGTTTATGTTTCGTTATTTTGGAGTGAAATTGTATGCATGTGGGTGTAATTCTTTTTGCAGTGTAAACACATATGACTATTTATATCTTAGCATTGCAAAAGTTAGCCTAACATGCTTACAGCAAGATTTCATTTAGGGCACATTCTCCTGGCTGCCTCTGGCCTGTGCTGCATCGTGCCAGGAGCACAACACAGCACTAGCACTCGCATTACCAGCCACAGGAGCTTACCCTGTTATTACTTGATTTGCCCTTGGTGCTGAGCCAGCCCAAAGGAGCCTGAGCTACAAATGAGAGCTGCAAGGGATTTGGATAGGAAAATCAACAAATTCCTCACAGCTACTGGAAGTCAGCATAATTGTGCATCCTTGGTGCTGGGCAGGCATAGGTAGGCAGCTAGATCAGCATACAGCTGGCTGAGAAGTCTCAAAATCCTTTTTGCACAGTTCTGCTTTGCGCTCATTATCGAGCACTGCCACACTACACTCTACCAGGAAAAGAAGCCATAGCATCATGGCAGTGACCATGGAAGGGACCAGAAGAAACTATACAGCCCAATGGCTTCTTAGGGGCAGGATGTGCCAGTCACACCAATCTCTTAGGGGTCTTTTGCATTTCTAGCCACCACTGCTGGAAGCAGCAATTCAGAGGCAAGCAGAGGACAGCAGCAGCAGCACAGGCTGGTGTGGGGAGGGCAGGATGGCAGCAACTCAGAAAAAGCAGGGGCTGGGAGGTTGGTAGGGGAATAGCCACAGAAGTGGTAGGGCACAGAAGTGGTAGGGCACAGAAGATTTCAAAGGCAGCAGCAGGGAGGTTTAGATACAGCAGTATGAGGACTCACTAGTTAAGTCCATCCACAGGAACCAGATTCAGTTTATCTTGCCTTTAAAACAAGACAAGAAGAATTTTTTGCAATTAATATGGGAATATTTCCAGTGAACAACATAGAAATATGATGGTCATAATAACAACAATAATAGTTAGATAACACTGCTTCACTATAAAACCTGTTTTAGAGCTTAACCATCCCTTTTGTTTGATTTTTCCTGATATCCAAACCAAATTCTGTTGGCTACATTTAGCTTATTTTTTCATGTCAGATCATGAGTGGGCATAGGAAATGATCATTTATCAGAAGAGTCCTTACAGCTTCCATCATAACTTCCTTACTTAAGTCTTTTCTAGATTAAATGGAGTTTACTTCATAGGTTACATTTTCCAGCTGTTGATCAGTTTTATTGCTTCACCTCAGAATTCCGAACACTTTGTTGATATCCACTGCTCAGAAGTGGGCCCAGTATTCCAGCTGAGACCCCACCTACACAAGGGAAAAGAAATTAACTCCCTTCCATATCCTTATGAGTATATCCCAGACTGAAATGTCTTGATAAACCAACGAATCTTCAAATCTTTGCAGCACTGAAACCTCCCAATCTTTTTTGTCTTTCACATATTCTGGGACATTTAGTCACTTTTTCTTAGGTACAATACTTTTCACGTTCTGTTACTGTATTTCATTGGTTAATATCTGGAAATTTTCCATCGAGTAAAATTCCATTTTAAACATGATCCTGTATCCCACAGTTCTTGAAATCCTCCTTATTCTTTCATTATGTCATTCAAAACAGCAATATAAATACTGAATAGGATTGTGTTCAGGGTAAACCTCACAGAATTCTAACTTGAAATGTCCTCACATTTTTACCCCAAAGCACAGATAAGGTTTCTTGGACAGCAGCTTTTTTAAGCAGTACTCTCACTTTATAACAATTAATCAGTTATTCCCCATTTGGCATGTGACCATTAGGAAATACAACATCTTACTGTTCTTCTACATTCCACAGATCAGCAAAGAAGTCAAAAATATAAAGGTGGATTTGACATGATTTGTCCTTGACAAATCCACAATTACTGTCTCCATCATTTTATTATCCACTCAGTGCCTTCACTTATTTGTTTAAACATTTGCTCTGATATCACAGTTAATCTTCCTGATGAGTTACTTTGGGGGTTTTTTTCTTTAAATACAGGTACTATGTGAAAGCTTCTCTAGAGCTCTGAGACCTCTTGATCCTCCATAAGCATTTGAAGACAATCACTGATAGTTCAGCAATTGCTTTGGCAACTTTCAATGAAATTTAATCTGACCCTGCTGACTAGAACATTTCTAACTCATCTAAATATTCTTTAACCTGCCCTTTCTCTCTTCTAACCTGTGATTCTCTTCCACTGTTAAAATTAATTGCATCAAAGATCTGATTGCAATTAACCTTGAAAGAGTGAATCTTTCAGCCTTTCCTGTTTCTTCACAGCAGACAAAAGCTGCTTCCATCAAATTAAAAAGAAATATGTTGTCTATATAGCACCAGCACCTCAGTAAAGCATTTTCATGATGCACCACCAGGCATTTGTCCTCTCGGTAGTTAAAATACATTGTGCTCCCCAAGGGTGCTGCTGGGTTTCCAGGCCTGACCCCTCTCTCTCCTGATTCGCACTGACTGTTGTGCCAGGACCACATGATATCCCTACACTCCTTCACAATGGCATTTGGCCCCAGTGCACACTTAAAAGGGCAGAGATACCACACACAGTGTATTATGTAGGAGATTCTAGCGCTGCTCCCCAGACTGGGAAATATTTTGATTTTACACTTATAAGGAGGAAGTCAGTAGCCTTTTCAACACGTTAGATATGGTATGTTCCCATCTGGATTATGGAGCACACACACCGTTTTGCTCTTATGAGCTTTTGCTGCTGAAACAAATCTAGTGAGACACCCAGTGCATGGAAGTCACTGAAATGGTCTCTGTCATGTCTGTGTTTGTGGTTTCTTCTTTCTAGTGTCCAGTCTCTCCTGGAGGTGCTATTTATTGCTTTGTAGCACAGACAAGGAAAGGCAAACTTTGCAGCTTGCAAGGAAGGAAGAAACAATGCCAGGCAACCATTATTTTCTCTTTCTCTCATGCAAGAAAGAGAAGTAGGATGAAATTCAGCTTGCCTCTCACATAGTGACCATAATTACCGGTTTGAGAAAGGAAGAAAGGAGAGTTATCTTCTGCAGGCAGAGCATTGATTTTTTTTTCTGTGTGTGACTCATGAGTCTGTACCACACTGGGCTATGTGATAGAAGGGGCATCTGGATACACCGTATGACAAAAAGCCACCTGCTGCAGGTCATGCTCTTCTCATGGAGGTCACACCCTCCTTCACAACTTCATATAGCCTCTCTTCATAACCTTACATGACAAGCACAGCTGGTCAGCAAGAGAAATATCTGAGTGGCAGTTCCACATAATGGGGGTTTTGTGGTGGAAGCTCCTGAGATTTGAGGGGTGGGATTCATGTGATCTGTCAGAAATGTCTGCAGTTTAGCTTGTCACCTTGGTCTCACCTCAGGGCAAATGAAAGAAATCAGGAGTGAGAACAAGGAACATTCCCATCCCGATTTAGACATCTAAAATAAGACAAATGAATCATATCATGAATGCACTTATTTCTCCCCACAGAGTAAAGAGTGTGACTAGCTCAGATGCAGATATCTACAGTACCGATGTTTAAAACTAGAGGAGACAATACTCAACCAGTAAACTTGAGCCAAGGGTTCTGCAAAACCAGAAGCCTGATCATCATCATGGGCTCAATTCAGCTGCCCTCTCACACAGGTACCTAGTGCCCTTTGAGGCACCCTAAGACATCCAAGACACTCAGTAAATTTATCCACTTGTTTCTGTTCAAGGAATGCAAAATTTGACCTCACCTAAGCAAAACATCTACCAGGTCAGGTTGTTCATTGCAATGCTGCTCCCAGTACAGTAAGCCTTACACACTGTCACTGTAGGTGAACCATCCTCTATCAGGAGAGTGACAATGAAAGAGGGATTGAGATCATGCAAAGCAACCCATAAGTATAAGCCAAAAAACAATACCTGGTTTGAAGAAATCCTTTTTAAAAAAGCAGTTCAGGGCAATTAAAGGTAAAATAGGCTCACTAAAAGCTCCAAAAGTAAGGAACAGCCCAGTTAATTATGCTCCATGATTGCTTTCATTTAATCCATTTTACATGAAATATTACTTTCTTATTTTCAAGACTGGTCTCATACATAATACCTCAGTTAATATTGATTTCCACTGTGCTTTTATTTATTTCTTTTCATTTTCATTACATACCTAGCAATAAACCTAGTCTGCATAATCATTACCATACTCCTTAAGATCTTTAAAAATTTCACAACAGGTTTAAATATCCCTCACTGTAATCTTATGACGAATGATTTTTCCCTGTCTGCTCAGTATTAAAAATGGATTTCCATGAAGCCACTTATCTGCAGCTTCCAGTCACACATATACATTATTTGTTTAAACAGCAGAGAAGGCCTTTCTTTTTTTTTCCAATATCCCACCTCAGCATAAACAAAGCAAACATAAAAAATGCAGGATACATCCAACAGAAAAGGTGGGATGTACAGGACTCTATTGCCCAGCTCTCTCTATGCCTGTTCTTGCTTTCTAGAGAGCCAGGACAATGCTGAGTGATTTTGAAAATTCTGTCTTCATCCCTAGTTAGTGATTTTGAGAGGGGAGGAGAAAGGCATAGGATCAGTGTGAAATTAAGCAAAAGTATGATGAAATATCATTTGCACTCAAATCACAGGGAAGCTGATTCAAAGTGACGTATACAGAACATGTTCTCTTCTGGGACAAGATATGTTTAAATACTCCTCTTCCCTGCAACCAGCATATCATCAGTTGGAGATCACAGAGCAGATGAATGGTTCTGTGGGCAATCAGCTGAGAATGGCCGATTTCCTATAGCATCCATCATTATTAGCTCAAGTCTTCAGTGCCTATAAAGGAAAGTTTCTAATCAAATCTTTTCCTGTGATTACGATTTTGTATAGCCTGTCTCCAAGATGGCACTTCGGTGTTTAACAACAGATGAGTTCCAACTGCAGCCATCTGAGGAGGGAAATCTTTGATCACTGCCTGTCAGGCTAGAGGAATGCCCTTTGCCCCCACCCACACTCCCGGGGCAGGCTTGTAGCCCCTTGATGCAGCAGAGAAACACAGGCAGCCAGCGAGGTGAGCAGGAACAGATAGACCTTTGTTACACCAACCCGGGCTTATAAACCCCTGGGGAGGGCCCAGGGAGCAGGGCTGTGATTGGGTAAGGGTTTGGGTGGAGGGGAGTGGTCAGGGGACCCGGGTAGCCAATGGGAGAGGGGGGTATCCATACCCGATGGGATACAGGGATTGGGGGAGGAATGGGGAGGGACGGATTGGGTGACCAATAGGGTAGGGACAGGGGCGGAGCTGGTTATAGGGGCAGGGCAGCCTGGCAGTGTCCCACCAAACCATGAGGTCACTGCCCCGGGGGCGGGATTCACAGAACCCAAGGGAGGGGTTTTGCTACAGTGAAACATAAGAGGCAAACAGCCTCTTTGCTTCTTTTGATGCTTGAGAGGATTTCTGCAGTGGTGATTCCATCCTTCATAGCTTAGTCCATTTCCCACAACTACCCACCCACATCTTTACACAAAGTGTTTTAAAACTTCAGATCCCTCAGACCTTTCATCACACCTACTTTAAAATGGCTAAAAGGGTCAAAAGTCTTTAGAAGGAAATATGCCATGCAATCACATTAGCACTGTTCTTTGAAAAGCAGGCTAACACTGCTGATTGAAGGAGCAGCCAACGCCTGAGGCAGGAGCTGCTTGGTAACAATCTGCAAGTGGCACCAAAAACAAAGGTTTGGGCTTGTGTAAAACTGGACAAATGTAAGGTGCACAAAGCACCAGAGCAGGTGTTCCTGTGTCACCTGAGTGTGGACATGCCACAGTACAACCTGGGACCAGCAAACTCAGACCCTGCTTTACCCGAACTTAGAGGTCAATGGCCACTGACTTCTCATCTGTTCACAACAAGCCCATTTCAGTTTCATTTCAAATTACAAAGCAGATTTGTCTCATGAGTTAAATTTGTGGATTTTCTATTTACTTTAAAACAACAAAATGTCTAGACCTTAAGGAGACTTGCCCTTGTTAACGATTTAAACCATATTTTCCAATAATCCATTTTAAATCATTAACAACTGGACAAGATACTACAGTACGGAGCATATAATAAAGTACATAATTAACTTCACTTTTGGTTCTGATCAGATGCAAAAGGAAGACACACTTTAAGAAGAAAACTGACAACACTGTGTAGACCAGGACAGTAGCCTCAAAGAGTATTTTTTTAAAGAGATGCAATCACTAAGTGGTAGGCATGGTGTCAACACATCAGCTGTAATGCATTTATACCTTTGCAGTGCAAAGTTAAGTGATCCAGAATTTATCTTTCACTTTCAGAAGCTTCTGAATAGTAAGATGTAGCCAAGAAGCAACACAGAAATTCCGTATATCAAGGCCAGCTATAAGCTTTCCTGCTAATCCAGTTGGGGATATTTAGAAGAGATAGTGAATTTTACCTAAATAATCTCAAATTACTGTACTGGACTTTTTTATCTAGAACAGAAGGAAAGTGATGCTGGGGAAGAAGCAGGGAATTGGATTAAATCTAAAAAGCTGATATATATGTGTGTAGGGCACTTTGTAATAAGTAAATTAGTATTTTGCATTTTTATACCTTCTTTTATTTCACTGTGCTCTACAAACAGATTGACTGAACATACTGCTCAGTTTCCCTCTTGCAGAATGTCCATATCGTTCCATTCATACTAGAGAATAAAGCAGGTACGTTTGTGGATCTTTAGATATGCAACAAACCTTTTCTTCACTAGATGGCACCCTGTCTACTCCTACGGATCAATGTTAAGTATGGCAAAAAGCAAAGTCTTCATTTTCATAGAAGAATAAAAAATTATAGAGGACTTATTCTCGTGGAATGCTTTTACTGCTTCTCTTGTGTTCTGCATCATACCACTTGTGTACCTGCAAGGGTAAAGTTTTACATCATACATCTACTTCAATTCTTTTACATTCAATATTTGTCTCCCAACTGATTATAGCCTAGAAATTTTCATGGGCGGTGTACTCATTCCAATGGCTCAGATTTTGAATAACAGTGCTCGAAATAAATTATTAGCATCAAAATACTACTCTGTCTTTCTGAATTAAGCATAGATCTAGAACTGATGATGATACTGTGTCAAATCCTCAGCAGGTATAAATCAATTTGGCTTCACTGGAGTTGATTGATGCCAGGTGAAGATCTGCACCTGCAATTTAGATGCTGGCCTGCAGAGCACAGCTTGATTTGTTTTCTTTTTCTTCACTCCAAGGCATGATAATTGAGCTCATTTGGGCACACTTCTCACTTCTTAGTCAAAACTCCCACCTGAGACTTGGACTTAAAATCAGCACACGTCTCTTTGTAATCATTCAAAATAATTTTTTATAAAGATAAGAAGAAAGCTGACTAAAGACTTTGGAGCTGAGAAATCAGTTGTTCTATATAGCATCAGTGATTGCACTCTATAACATGGCAACTGATGCAAGCAGAAACAAACTGCCACTCAGCTCCTTCATTTTGCCTCTTACTGCCACTAGATGATAGTATGGTAACACATGTATCATTCTGCTGTACAGCAGACCTTCTGTTGCTGAATTCTTGGCAGTATTCACACTTTTATATGTAAAGAATATCCTGAAGCTCATCAATACTACATAGCTAGCCTTTGAATAGCAGCACCTAATTATATCCCCCCTGACTTCATGCGTTAATATTCCCAGAGTGCAGTGGATGCTATTATATGGTCATAGACCCAAACTGGGCTTTATTTAGACACAGACATTACACTAAATTGGTCACCTCCTTCTATTTTTGTAGCTATCCATCGAGAGCTATAGTGAGACATTTTGATGGAAAGGGCAAGATAATTACATTTCCCTAGCAGGAAGCTGGAGAATGGCTGGAGGTAGCATTTACATTCTGCCTCATGGGCATCCCACTCACTGCTAGTTCTGCACATCCACTCACTGCTTCTCCCACGTTTTCCATTTCATGCTCTCCCTCTTGAGAGGACTTCCCTTCTCATCCAATTGAAAAGCTCATGGCTAGGAGGAGACTCACATCCAGAAAAACACCTTGAGCACACAGCTGCTGTCCTCTGCACAAACCCTTTTTTTCCCAATTCACATAGTTTGTACTCTTGTAACATGACAAAATTAAAACTGAACTGTCCTTTCTCACAGCTCTCTGTAAAGCAAATAACCAAACCCCTCCACCGCACATTTTTTTTTGCTAAGTAAATCTTAAGATCTGGTTTCTTTTTACCCAAAATAATAAGGGCAGTTCTTCTCTTGGTAGGCTGGGCTGTGTCTCCCTGACCAAGAACATGCACACCAGGGAATAAGTGAGTGGCCAGCTCCAGTCTTGCGCAATAACTCTCTCATCACAGCCAATTTAGTGGAGCATTCCCAGGTCCCCTCGATGCACAAAAGCCCCAACCCTTGTTTCGTAACCTGTGGCAGACTTTGAGTGACATGGACATGTTGATACCACAGGGCAATCCAGAAATTGAAAAACAGAGTGTTCAGTGAAAAGAGACTGATCCTTGGGACAAACTCGTGCACACAATTACATACAGAGATAAAGACTAAGGAGAAGCAGTTCAGAAAGTGCAACAGGGAAAGTCACACATTATTGCATTGTTGGCTAATTCTCTGCTCTAGGATTTGATTCAGCCAAGAGCATCACAATTCTCTGAGTTTTCCCCAAAAACTCGATCTGGGTATAGACTTAGAGGAAACCCTGAATTTCTGCTTTACTGTAAATTTGGTTACTTTGACAATTTTGTTTTAATTCAGGATGAAAGTATATTTGTAAGATTTTTAGGTTTTAAAAGGCTTGTGTTTATGTAATGATTGATTTGGACATTTGTGATAGTGCATAAACTGCTAGTTATATGGCATAATACTTAAATGAATCATTTTCATAATCAGTAGGAACATCTTCTATGTAATGTTGATTGGACTATCTATTACTTTGTATTCAAAGCATTTACAGTGTCATAGCAGGCCCAGAAGGAGAAACCAATCACAATGTCAAACTTTTTCAGTATGGCAAACAGAACTCTCAAAAAGATAACTTGTTCCCATTGGAATCCAAGACAAAGAATAAAGTAAAATATTTCAAGCATTGCCCTGAACATTGTTACTGACATGATGTAAAACATATTAACAATAATATAAAAATCAAATCCCTTTATGGGTCAAAATAAAGCTTTAGAACTCAGAAATAAAATTCTGAAAAATTCCAAAAGTAAATATCTTGAAAAATGTATATTTCAAAACTCTTTATCCATTGTGAACCTTGATGGTGTTTTACAATTAAAATTGTTTTAATTACATCATATTTCACTTTTCATCAAAAACTGTAACAAAAATGTCCAACCAGCTGCTATTTTGTAATGCATATTTGAACTGGCATTTCCTGAGCTTATGAAAAATGAAGCACTCCATTTTACTTACATGAATAAGGATGCTCTATATTCCATGTATGAATATTAATTTTTTACAGTTCTTCTCTGAGATATAAGACTGCATAAAACTCACAGTTGGGGAGAAGTTCTGCTGCTAACAAACCTGTAACAAGCCTATATCTCCAGGAATAATCATTTCAGCTGTCAGAGCACAGTGAGGAGCAGCTGGCTCATGAGGGATGGTGACTCAGGAGCTGAGCAGGATAACAGGGCAAGTGGGAGCAGCACCTTCCACCAAGGAGTCAGGATGCGGAGTGGCAAATCTGGATGGTGATCAGGATCAGACATGATCCAGTGGTCTCCTAAGATGTCCACAGCGAGGTGGAGCTCTTGCTAGCAATGGTGCTCCCCTTGGATTTAGCCAGTTAAGTGCTTTACCCAAGCCATCTCCTAGAAGGGGGGTTGTATATCTGGCCCTCGCATCAGTAATACAACAACACAGCTTTAGTACCTAAAGGTGTGGTGTATAGTGGAATGAAATACACATTTTATGTGAAAAAGTCATTCAAGAACATGAATGGGATTATAATTATATTGTATTATATTAGCCTTCTTAAAATGTCCCAGAACAACCTTTATATAAGAATAAAATAAATAAGGGCTATGGGGAAGTATTTGTGAGGAAAAATCTAAAAAATACTAATGCATGTGGAAAATACCCCAAATAGAACTAACTTATCAGCCTCCAACTAGAGGCAGAAATCAATGTTGCATGTAACACTCAGCTGCATGAAGCCTGCTGAGATGCTTGGTAAGGTTTCCATTAGTCTCAGTGGAATTTGGAACTACTGTTTGCAAAAAAAATTAAATTATGTAATTTTCTTTGGGGCATTTTCCTTGTGCATTAAAACTTGCATTGTAATGCCCACCTATGGCAGTCAACAACTAGACAGTGAAAGAAATTATGAAGGGCTCATTAATTTCCAATCCCTCCATCATTTCTTGCCCAGTTCCTCAAAGGGGTAAATATGAGATGTGCAATCATTGCTCCTTGCAGGACAGCCAGAGACTTTACACACTGGCCTTTTTCCTCTTGCCCAAATGGTGAAATAAGGGCTGTTGCAGCCAGTGTACAGGAATCTGACAATGAAACTAATTTAGTTTCTATCCAATACATCAAGGACTGCAAAAATAAATCCTGAAGAACATGAGAACTGGTGGAAATAAAGGTTTTTTTCATTGCCTTTATTTTTCATCTGAAATTTTAGTAGAAATTGAGACTCTTTAAATGCTCTACACATCAGGGCAATCTTTAAAATGTGGTGTGACTTCCAGCTAAAATAGGAGCATTTGGGATCTCAAAAAACTTCCCACCTCTCTAAAAGGCCTCTTTTCACCTTTCTGAGGAAACTGAACAATACAACAGAGGCTTTCAAGACCTAGGTGAAAAATAAACAGCAACTTCAGCACACATAATGAGGGAGCTCCAGATATCTGTATCGCAGGTTTGGACTGTATGAATATAGCTACAATGATTTGACAAAAGTATGTTGGAGATTTAAATGGTTTGTGAGGATTTCTATAGCCGGCAGGAAACAATCATGATATTCAAAAGGCACTATTCTAAACAAATTGCTTTACTGGAATTGTTAAGTCTCTGAAAATTCTGTAAAGAGTCTTTGAATGTTACTCTAGAATCATATTCATATTTAATATATTTCAATATGCAGTTGGAAGAACTAACATATAGGTATCATACCTATCTTTATTAAAAGAAAGTAAAGCAATAAAAGGACCCATTCATTTTGGGTGATTGCTCTGGAGCTGGGCTGATATTCAAATACTTTAGGATACTATAGTATGGCTAGTGATCTTCAAAATTAGTAACAAACATATTTATATATAAGGGATTCAAACTCACAAAGTAAATACAGCAAGCAAGATGGTTTGTTCTCTCAGATACATAAATCAAATGCCAGACTCTGTGGATATGAACAGAATTGTATGGTCATTGACTGTTTATATACCACAGCACTGCAGAGTTGATACGAGTTGGTTTAACATGTTGTAGAGAAATCTCTGGGACCACATGCCATATGCACTGCAGATATCTTGTAGACCAATCTCCCATAATGACCAGATACATATTTGGATTAGTATATTAAGCAAAGTATATTTGTCCTTAAAAATCATCTTAAAACATTGTGCAAGGTATTCCTCAAGAAATGCAATCCAAGATTTTGCAGATTTTTCTATGCCTAACAGTGAGATAAAATGGCATGCAACTGGCTCCTAGAAGGATCCAGAGTAATTCATCATTTCCTTTGTGAAATTATGCTGCTGGGTTTTTTGAAATATACATCACATTTTCAATCACATGCAATTGTAAATTTGGTACATAAATTATTTGTGCAAAGTTACTTATTACTGCTATATACATAACCAGGAAAATTATGGAAACTTTTCTGCTTTTCAGGGGATCATCCTCACAATCTGTGTAAACATGTGAGCTGTTTTCCTACCGAAAGGAACTGCTAGCTAAAATGCTTTTATGAGATTCGTTGTCTATTTATGAAGTCTGCCTTAAGTTGTGGAGGGCTGGTATTTAGCTTGTTGCAACATCCAAAAAATCCTACACTAATATTTGTACTTATTAACTGGAGTATACAAAATATTTGTCTTGTTGCTGAAATATCCCTGTAGCACTACAAGCAATTAACATTTATAACTAGAAATTTTGCTAAGATAAAAGAATATCAGGAATCTACTTCTAATCATTCTGACAACTAGAGGCCAAATTCTGCCTTCCCTTACGATCATGTAATCCCATTTGTTAACTGCTGTAAGGGCAAAATTTAGCCCCAAACCACATTTTTATCTAAATATATATATTTTCCTACAGAAAAAAACCACCAAGCTATGTCTTAATAATGCTCTTCCCTTCTGAAGGGTAAATACTGATATTTGAAATACCTAAATTGTATTTACAGCTGTACAACATTGGTGCCACAGACTTGCAAAATGCCACTTGTACTCTATAAACATGGAGTAACTTGTAAAATTGGCTTAAAACCTTTTCTTAAAATAAAGAGCAGAGAGGCTTAGACATTTTCTTTGTCAAATTCACACACAAAATACATGGTAATATGACACGCAACATCATTCCACCCTCCAGAGGCCACCATCTCCACACAGTCCTCCTCGTCGTAAGCATTGTTGGGCTCCCCACTGCGCCATTTGTTGAAGGTCTGCATGGGTGACCGATCAGAATAGACGAAATTTCCCTCTTTCTCTAGGTCGTTAATCCCAATGAAGACTCTGGTGAGCCCCGCTTGGTTGATGTACGAGGCAATCAGGTTGTTGGCAGTCTCATCCTTGGGCATGCTCAGCGTCCCTCCTCTTCCATGGCAGTAGAGCTGGGCTTCCTTGTATCTCTTCTCTTCCTTCACCAGCAGGTATATCTTATTTTCTGTCTCACGCACACCAGCAACAGCTGCGGGGGAGGGCAGTGCTGAAAAGTGAGCACTCGCATTTCTATAAACCAAGTCACTGTACACACCAAAATAGCTTCACAAATCAGGTGTGGAATGGTGACGCTCTCTACGAGCGATTACACCGGTAAAATGAGGCAGCAAGAAAGGAAAACAGTTATTTTAAATTAACCTACCATTTTTTATGAATTTTAGTTCGGTTGTCAGCTGGGCTACTTGGATATCCATTTCACCAATAGCCTTCCTTAGCTGGCTGCACTCACAGGGGATGCCTGTGAAATAATACAGATACATCCAAATCAAAAAGCTACCTAGTTTCAATAATTATCTCAACAGGCAGGAAGTTCCACCTGAATATGAGGAAGAACTTTCTGACTGTGCCAGTGACTGTGCACTGAAACAGATTGGCCAAAGAGGTGGTGGAGTCTCCCTTGCTGGAGATTTTCAAGAACTATCTGGACACAATCCTGTGCAATTTGCTCTGGGATGACCCTGCCTGAGCAGGGAGGTTGGATCAGATGACTCCCTGTGATCCCTTCCAGCCTGACCCATTCTGTGATTCCGTTATCTGTATTCTTGATAATCTCCTGCTCCTATAATCCATGCAGGAGCAGGAGCTTCCAACCTGTTCCTTCTGTTGGATGGAAGACAGAATGGGATATGCAGAGATGTCCCTTTGCAGTGGTGATGAATGATATAGACAGTTTGCACTTCAGTTCCCACTAGACTTCTGGGGAGATTACACCTCTGAGAAGCTCTGAGATACAGTTTTAACACATACTCTGTAAGTCCAGCAACTACTGCAACTTCAGTGATTTTAAGTAATGTGAAAAGATCACAGTGAAATGTCACAGCACCTACAAAAAAATTGTTCATTATTCCCCCAGTATGCAAACAGACATATTTTTGGTGATGATGCATTCATGTTGTAAAGTCTTTCACATACATAAAGTGTTATAGGATTACCTGGATCACCATTAGGACCTGGTGGTCCTATGTCACCATTATCTCCTTTTTCACCTAAAGACATGAAAAAGAATATAAATTTAAGGCAGCTTTTTTTGCAATAGTTCATTAAACACTTGCTTATCTTTTCTCTAGTAACATTCAAATGTAGAAAGTAGAAATATTCCCAAGCAAAAATAAATATTTTTCTGTTCTATTCATTACACAACAAAGGCCAGACAAAGCTATGAAACTTGAACACAAAGAATATATACCCATATCAACTTTTTGAGATTCACGAACTTCACAGAACCAGTAAATTCAGATGCTGTAAAGGCAAAAGGGTTGGATATACCTAAATTTTGAATCATAATCTAGATGTTTACATAAACATTGGTCAAAATTACTTAGACAAAGTCACATAGGAAGCCTATGGGTTAGGCAACATTAGAAAGCAAATATTCTGGATTTTAAAAAATCTGCTATAGTACAGTGCATCTTCCCATTTGCTTCTCTTAACTGTCCACTCCTGTGTGACAGTGCACAAAGTTCTTTATTTAGCCTCAAACCCAGATACTCATGTTGCTTTAAGGCTAAATACACTGCTGTCAGAGGAAAAGGTAACTGGCTGAGAGATCTCAGTAACCTGGCTGTCTCTAGTGTGAGAAAAGTCCCATTACCGTAAGCTCTGAGACTTGTTAACCATTTTCAAGCCCCTTAATTTTTCTCAAACATAAATGATCACGCAGTTTCATCTGAAACACAAATGGAGAAACAATTGAATTAAGCATACCTTTTGAACCAATAGGACCAATTTTTCCATGCCGTCCTATGATGCCTTTCTGTCCTTTGTCTCCCATTTCTCCTGCACAACAGAAAGATGAAAGACACAAGGCAACAATGTAGTCTGAGCCATTCAGATTCCAGTATGCTGGCAGTATCAGTTTTTACAAAGAGCAAAAACATGCTATATCCCCAATATTCATTGAACTCCAGACGTCCTGCTCACTCCTTGTGAAGAACTTACATATGACAACCGAGACAGTCACTTAAACTTTGCCAAGCAAGTGACATTAACAAGACATGAAGGTGTAATTGAAAATGGATGTTGGCTGAAAGCCACTGGAAAAGCTTTTGCAGACTTCTTTCAGCTGATGATGACAGAATTATGTTCAAAATGCGGGGTAGGGGGATTGCATTCAAACATGAATCAGTGTCAGCGTTGAGACCTTAAGGATCCAAGCACAACTGATGTTTCATCTAAGACAGCAGCTCCACTGTAACTGAGGGCTGACTTTGGGCTTAACGGCTTGTTTATACAATATAAATATTGCCATATGAGATACATTTTTCACTGTACCACACTATTAATGGAGAGCAGGTATGGATGGACTACAGGGGTGAATATCTTCTGAGGCTCCTATCCTGCAGAAACACAAGACTGCTTTAGGAAATATCTTTGCGCTTTTTTCCATGATGGTTGAAAAGATAGTTTCTTTGCTCAAAGCAACGTCTGTTACGCACTGCTTGTCTACACAGGAGCAATGAAACAATAAGATAAATTAGGAGAAAAATCTACCATAGGGATGCAGCAACTGGACTTGTGCAAATTGTCATAGCTCAGCCTCAGTTGTTGATCTATAACAACTGAAGATCTGTTGCCCTCTGTTGTTACTGCAGCTGGAGAGATACATATATTTATGAAAGCTAGATACTTTTATGACCCATTTCATCATTACCTTTAATTTAAAGGTGTAACAAATAACAAGTTTCAGAATATAAACTGATCACCACTGAGCTAAGAGAGGTACTCCGTATTACTCCATGAAGTCTCAAGCAACTGCCACTTGATGGCATGAGCCAGGAAGAAATAATTTCCTCTGAATTGGGAGAAGCCAAATGTGTATGGCTTGTTGATCTAACTAATACTGCCAAACTGTACAATCAATGATTTTCCTTTGTTTTTAGTAAGTGTCAAATTCAGAGAGTACTGAACATGGGCTTTCACCAGAAGCAAAAATATTTTTCTGTTTTTCCTACTGGAAGAATGGAAGTGATCCACTGAGCCAATTGAAGATCTGCTTTCTGCAATACAGCTTTATTTTCAGAACAGTTTCATGGCTTGAGTTAAAGATGCAATCCTTTGGGCTGTGCAGGTTATAAAAGTACTGATGTTATCACTGGATATTTATCCAGTATAGATAGTATATTGAGACAGTTTTTCCTTTCAAATCCTTAAAGTACGAGCTTGTAATGAGTTTATCAAGTTGTTCTGAATGTGACCTTTCTTGCTTTGCATATTTATGAAGTGGGATTACCATAACAGATTATCAGATGTTTGAATGCTGTTTCTTTTCAGGATGAAATTAAATAAATAAAATACAATACATAAAATTATTTCCTTTTCTTTCTCATAAATACTGCCCAGAAAATGAGCTGCTTCTCAGTCATAACCAGTAAAAGCTACACGATCTACTCAGAAGTGTGTTATCTCAAGCAACGAAGACATACATTAAGCCTCCTGTGCTCATTAAAAGAACTGTTTGGATTTAGTTTTCTCTTACAGTGACTAACCCCTGCTTCCACTCCAGGGGCTTGCTTATTCTGCTTCTGCAGAATAAATCACAAGGTTTCAAGAGAGACCCATCTGCCTTGAGGGTTTCAAAAGTTTCAGTACCTTTTGTAAAGCCCTTTTTAGTGGCCCTATGGTTGTCAAAAATGCAGTATGAAGAGTCTTAATGAAATCAGGAAGTGAGAGCTGGAAAGAAATGAGGACAATAAAAGAAATTAAGTCTCCATAGACTAAAAGTGGGAAAGTGAACATAAAGTTTGAATGGAGAATATGAAGTAAGTCATCTGTCATCTCCCAGATGAGGGTGACATACATTGGAACCAATTATAGAAGACTTAAAGGATTTTAGAAGGAACTGAAGATAAGAAAACTCTAAATGACCTTCTTGGTGTCTTTTTTAGGCCCAGAAAAATAAAATTATATATACCAGACACAAAGAGCAGGTTGCACAAACAGTGAAAAAATGAGGGGTTTGGTGCTATAACACTATAGTGCAACACTATAATGAGAGACTTCATACAGTATGGCAATCTCTTCAGGCAGGATTAATTGGAACAGACAAGGTACAAAATTACTTAGAAAAAGAAAAAGGTGTCAAAAAGGCAAATTCATCAGTAATGCAAATTTATCATGTGACAAACAAATTTAATTGAATTGTGTCAAAGAGAATAGAGCAGTAGTTTACTTCTCAAACTTCAGGATCTGAAGACAAATCAAATAGAAATTCTTCATGATTTGATATGGAGGACATCATGGACACCTACCTAACAAGGAAAGCAGAAGTATAGCAAACTACACCAAAGGCCTCTTGACTCTAGTGCCATCTTTGGCAGCAATCTGCAGAGGATACGTAGAAAAATAACAAGATACAGAAGAAGATTAAAAAGTCTTTCCCTCGGTGTACCTTGATAGTCTTGCAGCAGTCACTATTCCCAATGCAAATAGTTAACCTATTGAATGAGAATGGTATTTTTAAAAGATTTAATGATGTTATAATAGTAATCTACATTCAGGACACTTAACTTTTAAAATCTATTGGCAACTGGAAATCAGAAAATTCTGGTACACCAACAAGTTGCAGCACTGCTTTATGGTAAATAATCTGCCATTATCCACACCAATGAAGGCTGATGATTAGTTAGGGAACAGTGGTTACAATGCAGCTACATCTTACCACAAAATCACAGAATGGTTTGGGTTGAAAGGGACCTTAAAGATCACCTGGTTCCAACACATCTGCCATGGGCAGGGACATCTACTAAACCAGGTTTCTCAAAGCTCCATTCAGCCTAGCCTTGAACACTGCCAGGGATGGAGCATGCGCAGCTTCTCTGAGCAACTTATTCCAGTGTCTCACCAACTCATAGTAAACAATTTCTTCCCAGTATCTAATCTAAATATGCTCTCTTTCAGTTTAAAGTCATTCCTCCTTGTTCTATCATTATATGCCCTTCTAAAAAGTCCCTTTCCAGCTCTCTTGTAGACCGCCTGTGTACTGGAGGTGCTAAAAGTTCTTCCCAAATCATTCCCTTCTCCAGACTGAAAAAAACCCAACTCTTTTAGATTGCCTTCATGGCAGAGGTGCCCCATCCCTCTGACCATGTTCATGACTCTCCTCTGGACTTGTTCCAGGAGGTCCATGTCCTTTTTAAGTTGAGGGCCCAGAGCTGGACACGGCACTCTGGGTGGGGTCTCATGAGAGCAGAGTAAAGGCAGAGAATCACTTCTATCTGACTTTGCTGGCTACACTTCTTCTGATGCAGTCCAAAATACAACTGGTTTTCTGGGCTGTAAGTGCACACTGTTGGGTCATGTTGAGCTGTTCATTGGGCAATACCTCCAAGTTCTTCTCCTGAGAGCTGCCCTCAATCCATTCTCTGCCCATCCTGTATTTGTGTTTGTGGTTGCCTTGACTCAGGTGCAGGACCTTGCACTTGGCCTTCTTGAACTTCAGGAGGTTCACACAGGCTCACCTCTCAAGCTTGTCAAGGTCCTTCTGGATGGCATCCCTTCCCTCCCGCATGTCAACTGCACCACTCAGCTTGGTGTCACTGGCAAACTCACTGAAGGTGCACTCAATTGCACTGTCCATATTGTTGACAAAGATGTTGAACAGATATTCTTAAATGAACAAACTGTGCGTAATCCCAGGTAGCATTTTATGTAGTTGGGGCAAACCAACAATTTTCACCCAGCATTAGCCACCTGAAAGTTAGGTCTTTCAGTCTAAATTATTTATCTAAGCTCCCATGGTAGGCAGTGGAGAAATCAACACCTCTCAGCAATGATCTATCCCAGTGATGGTAGACAGGTATCTTAAGGACAAAGTGAAACTTTAAGAGCTATGCATAAAAACCAGGAGATAAAAGAAAGAGTAAACTATTATCAGTCCATACTGACTAGAAATCAGAATAGCTGGCAAATTTGCAAAAGAAACTAAAGATAGTGAGATATAATCCAATATCGGAAGGCAGCAGAAAAGTTTAAAGGATTTTGAAGTACACTTAAAACAAAAGAAATGGTAATAGTTTGGTACATTCCTGAATGGAGGAGTTTATATCCAGATGCACATAAAGACAAATAACTGCCCTCGTGAAACACTTATCCTGCTAAAATTAAGTTAACAGCATAATACCAAGCTTGTTCAGACCAGTGGCCCCTTCAGCCCAAGACTTTGTTTCCTGTGGTGACAGCAGAAGGTGCAATACCGGGAGATTGCACAACCCCAGCCACTGTCTGAAGTTCATTGCAGGGGAAGTTGCTGGGTAAGTCCCCAGCAGCTTCAGATAGTGCCTCCTAATTCAGGTATGATGGAATCTGGTGATTCTGTAACCTCAATCACAACCTCCTCTGTTACACTGTACAGATGCAAGAGTCTCAACCTGTGCAGTTTCTCCTTACGAGGCAGCAGCTCTTTTTCAGATTTCTAGTGCCCTTCTCTTACCTCTCAGGTCCTTCTTGAGAGACAGAGGTCAGCACCACGCTCACTACTAGAGACAGTGCATGTCAGGCTTTTATACAGAACGAAATCAGCTGCAAAAAGGAGCTCCCCGTTTTGTCCTTGGTGTCTTTTCTGATAATGGGCAGTGTTCTTTTGGCTTTGGAACTGCTGCTATTGACTTCAGAGCAGTTCTTGAGTTTTAAGTGACAGTTTCAGGTTTTGGCACCATGTAAGTACGGATTAAATTATGCATTTGCCCTAGGCAATATATTTATTTACACTGAAGCCCATCTGCCATCTTCTTGTCCACTCAGTTTAGCATGGATTTTCTAAAAATCCTGTTGAGTTCAGGTGGAACTGAAAGACAGTTTTGAACCAGACACCCACTTTGTGAATTCACAACTGTCAATGTCAGGACTTTTACATGGAATGCTACCTGCAGCACTCCTTAGCAAGCAATAAATTCATGTAAAAGTTGACTCATAAATGCAAAGGATTGATTGATTACATATTAATGAGCAATCAGTAATAATAAAATATAAATTAAGATATTATTGCCTCTTTTTAGAATTTGATTATACAAATGACTGAGCACTCTGGCTCCAATCCAGTTAAATTAATGAGTCTTCTCTCCTACTTAAGAGGCTGTGCCTGTGCTAGTAAACTAAATGCCTGGGACTGTTCCCTGGCAGTAGGAACCAGGTGGCTGAGAATGGTACACTCCACAATACTAAATCGTCTTACTCTTCAAGCCAGGATAATCACTTGCAAGCTGCTCATTGTAATAGCTCCCAAAATATGCCCAAGAATTACCTGGGAAAGTGCTATCTGGCAAAAGCCAAAACAGTGTGCTAACATTGCAAAGGTAGAGACAGCTGAGTTCCAAGCCCAAGAATAGTATGTGACTCAGCTTAACATACCATTATAAATGAGTATAAATGTTGTCCAATGCATGAAAGCTGAAATTAAAATACTAAAATAATATATTTTCAAATGGTTATGGTTCTAAGAAAATTAAAATGTCTCAAAGAACACATTTTTAATGTGTTGCTCCTTTGATGATGCATTCCAACAGTAAATTCACCCTTCCCTCCTTATTTTGATTGTCATAGAGTACACTGGGAATATTCACAGGACTGTAACGTTACTGAACTATCTGTGTGGAATTTGTGTACATGGAAGTTATTGCCTCACAGACTGCATCCTGACTCAGTTAAATAACTAAGTTCACTAAGTATAGTCACCAGTGCAAGTGGGGCAAGTTACTTTCATGAACTTCACACCCCAAAACTTACACAGCAGTACACGCTGCTTTCATCTGAAACAGCCATTGTACTTAATCCAGTGCTCTATGCTTTACATAAGGCCAACACAGTTTTATATTCTGCTGACATGCTATGCATCATAATCGACCTATACAATTAATTAAAAGCAATGAAGAAAGTAAGTGGAATTTAACCTTAATCAGTACCCAATGACATTAGTATGTCTGATGTCACCCTGAAGCATCAAGACAGTCAGAACGAGATTTATTTCAGGTAAGCATCAGAAACTTTTAATGCTTATCAGTTTCTGAATTATAAAAATCTGAAAATATCATAGGAAAGAGTATGATAAAAACATTTGCAGCACTTTCTAATCTTGAACTGTTCATTTCAGGTCAAATATACCATAAGAAAGCCATTATTTTTTAAAGTTTTTTAATGTTATTATATACCTATGGAGTTCAAAGAAACTAAGCACATTTTCTTATATAAACTCACTAGAAATATGAAACAAAGAAAGGTGAAAGAAAAAAATTAGTGTGATTCTGATAATGTACAGCACTATTGAAAAGACTAGTTAACTAGAATTTATTTTAAACAAGAACTTGTTTGTAGAAATGTCTAGATTTACAAAGGAAAGTAGAAAAAATGTTGCTATCAGTGTAGTAAGAAATTTTGCCTGTGTTTAACTGAAAACACTGCATGGAAAAATACCGATATAATATGCATTAATATTCAGTTTTCTTTCATCTCTTCTCTGTTTGAAGTGTGTTTTTTTGAAGTGAATTTCCACTTTAGTGTTTCTTCTTTCAGTCTCATCAAGATTTTGGATTTTTGGAGGCAGGGAAAACTGGGAAATTATCATTACTATTAGAGTTAATCAAGCAGTCCTTATGAGAAAAATTTTCCAAACAAAGGCAATTTTGCAGTATAAAATAATTAAATGAAATGCTACATCATGGATTAGCCTGACTGAAAAAGAGTACTTCCACTTCTCAGATGGTCCAAAGCACTTTAAAGTGATTTGACAAAGTACCAAGCTAGAGAAACATTCAAAACAGCATGATGAGAGATGTTTTCAAGAAGTTCTTAAGACAGTACAGGCAGTTAGTGCTTGCTTTGTCTCTACTGGCAAGGTCTGCTCTCTGGCCTCCCAGTTCTGCATGTCTGGTAGCAAAGATCTGGGGAGGACATGCCACTCATGGCATTGGACAACCGAGCAAGGGACTTCACCTGGATGTACACAGGTGCATGGCACCACCCAGAAGCATTCAAGGGTGATGAGAGGGCTATTTGGCACTGGTGCAAGTCTGCCAAAGTCTAATCAGCAGCTGATAATTAGTGCCATTCCTCAGGAACCAGTCCTTCACCAGTGACAGGGAGGAAGAAATGGAAGGAGCTCCACGTTGGCAGGAATGATTGGTGCACTGGAGGACACTGCTGCCAGTCAGGAAGAGCTCGACACACTGCAGGAGTGTGTTGATAGGAATATCATGGGCTCATCTAAGTTCCTCACCTGTTATGCATTGATGAATTCTGGCCAATGGCTGGCTAAAAAAACTCCTTTGCAAAGAAGGACCCAGAGATTTTTGGGCCCTCATACATGAGAAGCAAACCATAGTTCAGCTGAGGAAGGCAGTTTTATTTAGCTTGGACCACAGAAAGGTAAGGGGCAACCTAATTGCAGTCTTCCACCACTTTCAAGGAGTTTCTAAGAAGATGTAGGCTTTTCTTCTCAGAGACAGGGAAAGGACAAGATGCAATAATTACAAGCTACAACAAGAAAAATTTCAGTAGGCTCCAAGGAAAAGGTCTCTCATTATGAAACCAGTGAGCAGACCGATCAAAAAGGATGTGGAATCTCCATCCTTGGAGTTTTTCAAAAATCTGCTGGACAAAACCCTGAGCAACCTGCTCTAATATTAAAGTCTGTCCTGTTTAAAGCAGGAGACTGGATGAGTTCTCTATAACCCTTTAACCTATCAACATACTTTAACTTCACTTCATGCTGCACTACCTTTCAAGAGTTGAAATTTTAATTTCCAATATTTTTTCTAAGAGTTGTCCCTGAAAGTAGACCCTTATAGGGTAAATACACTGATTGAACACACACACAACCCTCATGGGAGTTACAAATTTTTCAGTGCATTGTAGGGGGAAGAGTTCTCGCTACAGATTTTAGTTCTGGGGAAAACTGCAGATATCAGGCTCCCATAAATGCCTAAAAGAACAACAAAACAGATCATGCATCATCTTAAGGAAGATTATCACTTCAATTACCCTGAAAGGAAGATTGTAAACTCAGTTCAGTAAAAACTAATTCACACCATCATTCTGATGACAGGAAAGTCAAATTTTTACTTTGGATATTGAAATAAAAGGTTTTGACTACTCCTAACGTGCACCTTTCAGAACACACACCTCCTGGAAAAACTATGAAGATCAAATTTCCTCCTTACTTCAGGAGGAAAACAAATGAGAACAGATAGAACTTCCTGCAAGACAGAAATGCCATGTTTCTCTCAGGAGTATAACTTAACACTACTGAGCACCATTCCTCTCAATAGCTCCAAGTACTTTTGAACTACAATATAAACAGTTTTGCCTCAAATGACCCAAGGGAAATTTGCTTCCATATGACATTGTGCTCAGTATATAAAGGTGGGCAAAGAAGAAGGGAGAGGGGGTAGTTCAGACTGATGATGTTTGTCTTCCCAAGTCACTGTTGTGCGTGATGGAGCCCTGGTTTCCTGGGGATGGCCAAACACCTGCCTGCCCATGGGAAGTGGTCAGTGAATTCCTTGGTATGCTTGGCTCAACTGCCAAGTTTTCTCACTCTTACCCAGCCAAACTAGGGATGAGTGAGTGACTATGTGGAGCTGAACTGCCAGCTGGGGTTAAACTACGACAGTAGTAAACAAAACTGGCCAAGGATGATTTAGTCACCCAGAAAACAGAGAGAGGATTCCCATCAACATCACCTCACAAGAAAAGGCAAACTTTTGTCAGGAATGAGTTCAAAACATCTTCTTTAGCAAAATTACCTTTTTCTCCTGGAGGTCCAACTCTGCCTGGACGACCTGGGGCACCTTTCTCCCCCTTTTCTCCAGCCTCCCCTGTTGATAGAAAAGGAAACAAAAAGAACCATTTTAGAAGAGAACTATTTTCTGTTAACAGCAGTGACAAGCGTGCCATTCTCTACAGTGAAAAAAAGTTAAAACAGATGAAATCTGATTTAACAGCTTTACTTGATGCATGGAAAACAAATTTTTCTTCAGTTGGAGTAGATATTGACAAACCCTAAGTCAATACATTCCTAAAGTCTCATACAATGGGTCTAGTTTTGTGGATGTTACTTGTATCATCAACCTAGAAAAAACCCAACAGCACGTAAGTAGAATCTTCAGAATTAGGCCCCAGCTTAGCACATAAACTTCTAGGTCTGTGTTCACCAAACACTTTTTGACCCACTGCTAAGGACATGCTTAAGTCTCAAGTGAAAATGGCTTAACTATAATCTCCAATTTTGAAAAAAATGCAATTTATGTTACCTATAAGAAGGCATTGCTACATCCATCCTTTCAAGGATCATTTTTAAGCATGAAAGAGTAACTCCCTACTCCATATCCTCAGTTATATATTGTGCCTTTTAATCTTTGAGGTATGAACCACTATGCAGTGTACTTACATGCATATGGCTCAAGGCACATCATTATATTCACCATATTGAAACATCAGTTTCTGTAAATGTTTTCCTCCCTGGTTCCTTTCACTGAAAATTTAGGGATGCTTGGCTTGTTTTGCCCCCTACTATTGTAGCTTGCCTTTGACTTAAAATCTATTTCATAAACAGAAGTTTAAAGAATGATTTACACAGTCACCTTGACAAAGAGAGATTTCTATAGAGGAGAAGAAAGTTCTATGGTTTCCATAGAAAATAGAATGCCGGTATCTAAAAGTCAGAGTTAGCACAGCACACCTGATGCCCCAGCACTGGGGAGAGTGAGCATTACTTGCTCTCCAGGAAGCTGAGGGCAGCTGCATAGAAGGATATCAAAGGTTACCAGGCATTCTGCAACCTCTGCTCTCTGGCATAGCTGGCAGGTGTGGTTCAGAGAGGAGCCATAAAGATGACATGTAAAAACATGCCACAACATGGCACATTTGAAATATGCAGCCTACAGCTGCCTCTTTCTGTCTCTCTCCTTATTGCATACCTAAGTGGTTGTGAGCTGAACTCGGCCCTCCATCTGTTATATTTTCATTCTTCAGGCTGCCAGTAGGCTCCAGACCAGCGTCCCTGCCTTCAGACATCCAAAAATAGGCCATTCTCTGACCTTAATGAGGACAAACCTCACATAATCCCCAGTGAATAATATTGTTACTATGAAATAGGCTATAATTTGGCACATTTGGGAACATCACATTTTTATTATCAGGTAACCAATAGGCTTTGTAAGATTGTCTTTCACCCCTCAGGGCTGGTTATGAGCTCTTTGCTTCCCAAAGATAAATCCTGACAATGACTTTTCCCTGCTGTCTGGAGGCTGAGAGCAGGCTATTACAGCCTATTGCTTTACACGTTCTTCAGAGTGAAAGCTGTGCATTAGGGATCAATAAAATAGATCACTCTTGCTTCAGGCCATTACACTTGCCTGCATTTATTCCCATAAGAAGATGACACCACATTCCTTAGTGTGGGTGTTTTAGAAACTTTCTCTGGGAAGAGATTACAGGCCCAGGTACAGACCACTCTGCACTTTTTATTGTCAGCTGTTTTAAGGAACAAGACCTTGGCCAAGAAGGAACTGATCAGTGGTCCAGCTCAGCTTTGCCACATTTAAGTCCCTGTTTTTGCTGTATGTACCCTGAGCACTGTGCAAGCTGAGGAAGCAAAGTCTGTGCAGGTGCCATGGGCAACAAAACAGTTTTCTGTCAAGGAATTTCAATAATTTTAATTTCTCACCAATTAACAATAATGTTTAACTTTTGATTCATGAATTAGCAAAAGATACCTCTGTGCCTCCTTTCTGGTCTCCAGCCTCTTCTGGACTACAACCAAGTCACTTCAGAGCATCAGGTTGGGATCTGTGCATCATGGTCCCTACCCAATTGCCCTGTTGCAGCCTCCTCCACCAGTCAGGGTCCCTTTGCAGTCATATCTATGGCTCAGTCTCCTCTCTATCCCTTCCTGGATGTCTCTTTGCTTCAGCCCCATTGTATGAAACAGTACCTTCTTCATCAGCACAGTGCAGCACTGCCCACAGAGCTGAGACAGGGCAAGACACACTTAGCAGTGCTCCCCAGTGTTGAGAAAGAAATTTAACCCTGCCACCAAATCGAGCTACAGCACCAGGCACAACCCTGACATTACTATAACCTTCTTCTTCCATCATCTCTGGAAAAAGACCTTTTCTAATTCAGGTGATATATCTTACCATTGCTGGGAATTTGCCTCCCTTTGTGAATTCTTTGGGACAGAATTTGTCTATGCTTATGTTTGCATCCTGCCTACCTTAAGCTGTACCATTTACAATGTGCAATGAAAATAGCACACCAAATATTAACTACATGAGCTATTAAGCATCCTTGGACAGTGATAACTTTCTTCCATTACTCATATTCCCTGTGCGAATAAATGCATTGAGTGTGGGTGGAAAAAAATTGGTTTTATTTATGTAACTTCAACTTTTTTATATGTTGAGTGACATTGAGACTGTTAAGACAATTACTGCTTTAAATTCTAGAAGGGAGACAAAACGAGGTGGCAAACTGAGAGTTTAAGCATTCAAGAATCGTTCTGTGTTATTTTTTTTCCACAATAGTAGCAACTTCAATTTCATGGGCCTATCAAAAGGAACTGGACTTTAGGAAGAATATGAGTGAGCAATGTAGAGAAACTTCATCATCCATCGCTTTTTCACTCACAAGACACTTTTCCCATCATTAATATTGTCAGCTTTCTAAAACATGGTTCAGTCTGCTGTCTGCATTCTCAGAGCCATGGTTTTTCTCTTCCATGTTTCATCTTACTCCTTTATACTCCTGAGTTTATTAAAAAAAAAAGTGCAAAATATCCCCCACCCAAAAAAAACCCTAAAAAAACAAACAAACAAACAACAACCCCAAACCAATCCCTAAGACCTGAACTGCTGACCTTAAACTCATTTATGATTTTTCTATTCCTGGTGCCTTTACAGGCTTTCTTCATCATCCATTTCCACCTCCATTCTCATCTCATGCCCTTCTGATTTCCTCTTTTATTCTGTGGGCTCTTAATCGGTTTTGTGTCATTTTCTTTTTTTTTTCTTTTTTCTTTTTTTTTTAACGTTTCCAGTCTCTTCACTCAGCCTCATTCTTTGCACTGTTCTCTTTCTGGTGGGTTTTTTCTCCCTTTATCTCTTTCTGTTCTTCTAAAATTCCTCCATTACCCTCCCCTGCTTTTGGGTACTTTTTCCTGTTGACTTACTTCTTCAGCACCCCATTTGAGCTCCACTTCCTGCACCAGGTCTTAGGCTTCCATGTGCTGCCATTCTCACGTTCCACACCCCCCCTAATTTCTTCCATTTCTTCCCTGTGCCTATTTTCCCAAATCCTGGCAGTGTTGTGCCCAGCAGCAGCAGGGTGCTCTGTTCTTCCACCATTGGAGATGTTCCTGGCAGTCCAGCTGAAGAGGAGGTGGTGCAGATTTAAAAGCTGCAGTGAGCAAATCCCACTGCATGGGAGCTGAAATTTGGGCACACGGCCAATATATGCTCAGTTTAAAGGAAGCCTTGGCCACCAAAATGGGCTGGAGTTGTGCCAGTGGGGGACAGCACTGTCTCATTGTCACTTCTCTGAGCCAGTCCCCCTGACAGCATAGCTGGAGCATTGAGAGCTTTTTAGGGATTTCACATTAACTAGGGCTGTATCAGGCCATTTTGTGCTTCACTGAATTTGTACATCAATCTCTCTCAATTGTGCAAGGCTTACAACTCATGAAATTGAGTGAAATCATTAACATATGAAGGTTTTCAGGCCTGTTTCTGGCTTCCAGGCTCAAAATTGCCTTCTGCCAAAGGGACAGGGTCCTGCACTCTTTATACACTTCATACAACTCTGCTGCATATAATAAAAATAATGATGCTTGCATTACAATGTTAATCATAGATGTTAATTTTGACTGATTGCACAAATGAGGAAACTAAGGCAAAAAAGTCACAAAACTTGTCCAAGCCCGTCAACTTCTTTGAAAGGAAAAGTCATTTCAAAGCTTCAGTCCCCAGAGCTGTGGAGTCTGACGCTTTAACTGATCTTTCATGCAACTTTGAACAACATATATTTAACTAGACTGTGTTCTCCTCTGTAGTCACATTAGCAGCACTATTTTTTGCCTTTTTCACAGTAAATATATTAAACAAATTACTCAAGTCTTAGTCAAACCTCAGAAGACCTAGATATAGTGTTGTCCTTTCTAACTAGAACATCTGCAGAAGGTCTAAATACTATTAAGACTTCAAAAGCCACTTATTGAAATAAACAGGAAAAAATAGGTCTCAGTTGAGTTCAGGCATCCAAAGCAGCATCTATAGCATCTATAATAACAATAATAAACTAAACAACAATAAACAATAATAAATAAACAAAGAGGGTTTTTATTCCTAAAGTCAGTTGGCCAAGCACAGCCTGCACCCTACAGCCCCACTCTCTTGCCTCAAGCACAGGGCAGCCACACACAAATTGGGCAGTGCCTGGAGAGGGCAGTTTACACCACAGTCAAACATGCAGCCAGACTGTGCTCACAATTTAACTGCATGAAGAACTGAATGAGCAACCATATGAAGGACAATACTGAGCCTTACTCTTACCAATCAGGTAACCAGAACAGACGGTGCCTGTAGTTCATACTGTGGTCCTCGGGCAACAGCATAAAGCCCAGGTTTATCCTAGATGAGATTAATGGCACCCATATTGGTTAGGTGAGTTTTGTGATACTACAAGGCATAATTACAAGAAAAAAAATGGAAGGCTCATTGTGTGGGTCTTAAACAATGTGGGGTTTTTATATTGTTAATGATAAAATGATGGGGTTTATGTGGTTTTTTATCTTTAATTAACAAGTATTACTCCATGTTCATAGGTGCTATATTCCAATAGAAATGCTATAGTCTTCACAAGGGGAATTATTGTTATTAACTAAACAGGGCTGGGATTTCACACTGTAATGGATGCTGTTGCTTTAAAATGCTAATTCTTCCCAGCGGTTGATTTCTAATGTAAGGTATACTTTTGTATGAAAAGATCAATAATTTTTTACATCATCGTCTTTGGGAAACAATTTGGGGGCATATTTTCTAAAATTGTTGCCTTTTTCCACAAAAACTATAGAAATGTTAAAAACCTGTTTTCTATTTGTAAATGGTATTAGAGCTTTTAAAAATCCAGAGAATACCAAAAAAATGACTAGAAAACACAAAATACTTCACATTACATTGCAACACAGAAATGAAAACCTCTCCAGGTACAAAGTAGGGCTTGTTTTGCAACCTTTGGATATGTGTACCACTGTCAAGTATAAACACAGAGAGAGCAACCAGGCAGTGTATCAGAGTAACAAGCACTAGAGGAGTAAATTTGGAAAACTGATATGCATTCTCTGAACCACGTTTATTTTAACAGATTGAATTTCACCTTATGGACCTTGGAACTCCATTTTTAAGGAGGCTGAAAAGGGGACAAATAAAAGGACAACTGAAAGGCACCTTCTTTGTCTCTGTTAGAAACTGTCAGTGGTGCAAATGAGCCTGTTAGAGGAAAAATATTAACATTTGAATAATAGAGTAGGCTTTCACATTACCTTTGAGGCCTGGAACAAGAATCTGAACAGAGCAGGACTCCTCTGCAATATGTTGAGGATATCCAGACCTTAGTAGTGACAGGAAGGCAAGGCTAATTAGAGTCACCAAAAAAACCAGATCTCTCTTCATAATGAGCACTTACAGGTCACTGACTCCTAAACAAAAGAATGAGTAAACAGTTAGAAGAATTCCAAAGACTCTCAACAGTTTCTGAACACATGCAGCATCCTACTACAAACTCAATATATTTTTGCATGTCATAATCCACACAGCATGAGAAGGACACGTGCAGCTCCTCCAAGCAGGTTGTGTGTTCCTCAGACACACATGAAATATGCAGTAGCACATTTAACAGTTAGACTGGGTGAGAGAAGGCTCAGAAGAAATTTAGTTAACAAGAAGGAGATTCAGCAAGGCTGATAATAGACAACTCTATGTTCATGATTTCTTATTGGAGACAGGGATCTGGAATAGTAGAAGGAGATAATACAGCATGTGGGATTAGAATCATAGAACAGTTTAGGCTAGAAAAGACCTCTCAGGTCATCAAGTCCAACTACTAACCCAGCAGTGACAAGTCCACCACTAAACCATGTCCCTAAGTGCCACATCTACATATCTTTTAAATATGCCTAGAGATGGTGAATCAATCACTTCCCTGGGCAGCCCATTCCAATGGTTGACAACCTTTTTCACAAAGAAATTTTTCCTAATATCCCTTCTGAACCTCCCCTGGCAAAACTTGAGGCCTTTTCCTCTCGTCCTATTGCTTGTTAGTTGGGAAGAAAAGACCATCCACCACCTGACTACAACCTCCTTTCAGGCTGTTGTAGAGAGCCATAAGGTCTCCCTGAGCCTCCTTTTCTCTTGCCTACAAAACCCCAACTTCCTCAGCTGCTCCTCATAGGACTTGTGCTCCAGAACCTTCACCAGCTCCATTACCCTTCTTTGGACACCGTCCATCATCTCAATGTCTTTCTTGTAATGAGGGGCCAAAGACTAAACTCAGGATTTGAAGTGTGGTCTCACCAGTGACAAGTACAGGGAAAGAATCACTTCCCTGCTCCTGCTGGCCACATTATTGCTGATACAAGTCAGAATGTCATTGGCCTTCTTGGCCACCTGGTCTTGCACTAAAAGATGTTAGTGCTAAGTTCCCACTTAGAAAGAGTGGATACTGCTAAGAGGCAATTCAGTAGAAGATGAGACCAACTTAAAGCCCTGAAACTTCACTTCCCATCTACCTGAGGACTGGAATTCTACCCAGCAAATTGTCTCATACAATAGCCCCTATGCATGTCATTGAGGATGGTAGGCAGGTAATATTTCACTGTATGTAACAATGAAGTTATATCAGAGTCTTCAATAACTCCTGAAAAGAATCACCTTTGTAACATGCCCTTGTCCAAGCCTACAAGTGAAATGGCATGCCTGAAATTAGACTGTGAAGAGATGTCTCAGAAAACAACAGTACAGAAATGGAGTTTGTGTAAAAGGACCATCAAAAGACAGTATTTAGGGGGCCTGTCAAAACACTTTGACAGAAGTATTATTTATGTACTTCTCATATGTTTTTTCAGTCTTACTTTCACCAAAGCTCTGTACTATACAAATAAGCTGAAAGTCATTTCAGGGTTTCAAGAGAAAGTACCTATATATCATCTTTTATAGCCACAATACAGACATGTGGATTTTATATCTAGAACAAGAAGGTTGGGCCACATTACTCTCCACTCTCTGAATCTCTTCAGAAGTAAGTCAAGTAGGGTTAGGCACAGGTGTGTGACCAGTATGCCTCAGCATATTGGGAGTCTAGGAGGTTAGGAATTGTTATTTTTGGGATGGCCTGAAGGTGTTAACTGGCATAACATATCTTAGCAGCAAGCCCAAGTAGATGACTTTGGAATCTGGGGAATAAATTGTCCCTCTGAATTACTGTCTAGTTTGTACTTCCATTATCCCCTAGGAGACTGCAGCAAGGGGGTCTGATGGGAGCAGTTTCTGTCTCTCTTCTCATGTGTGGAGGGCCTGGGATGAATCCCAGGCCATATGTTCTACCTCAAAATGCCCTTGCTACACCATCTGGTGCTACATCCACACTGCAGAGCAGGGGAACTCCACCAATACGCCTCCAAGTTCTCACAGATCATCCAGATCTGGGGCAAAGACTTGTGTACTGGGAGCCCCTTTTGACCCATGTATTTTCCCCAACTTTCCTTCCAAAGTAGAGAGAACTGCAGCTGGAGGACCATGCCTTAAAAAGCTGGTGTCTTTGCTTGGACCTGGTAAGAGATCTAGGGTGAAGAGATCTCAATACAGTCAGAATCTAATGAGTTATGCTGGGGCAGGAAACCCTAGGAAAAATCACTGGTGCTGGGTGATCCTCCCATGGGGCAAGGGAGGAACAGGGGGTGTCTGGGGATTTCCTCAACATGCCCTGTGCTCCTGTAATGGGCCAGGCATGAACTGCTTTCTAGACAAGCTTTGCCAACCAGAAAGAATACCCTGAAAAGTGTGGAACTGCTGCTCAAGTATTTAGACCATTATAAGTTTTGTCACAATTGCCACAATATCACTCAAGGCTTCTCAAGAATGCAGGCAAAGTAGACTTTTGCCATCCAAGGATGAGGAACCAGAGCTAGAGGAGAAAGTACATCTTAAAGTCAGACACAGACCTGTTAGAGTGGGTACAGATGAGGGTGACAAAGATGATCAGAGGGAAGGAACACCTCTGCTATAAAGAGACTGAGACAGTTGGGGCTGTTCAGCCTGTAGAGGAGAAGGCTCTGGGGAGACCTCATTGTGGCCTTCTAGTACTTAAAATGGTCTTAAGAAGAAAAGAGGGAGAGTGACTTTTTACACAGGCAAACAGTGACAGGACAAGAGGGAACGGCTTTAAACTGAACGAGGGGAGATTTAGATAGATGTTGGGAAGAAATCCTTCACTGTGAGGGTTGTGAGGCACAGGAACAGGTCACCCAGAGAAGTTGTGTATGCCCCATCCCTGGAAGTGTTCAAGGTCAGGTTGGATGGGGCACTGAGCAATTTGGTCTAGTGAAAGATGTCCCTGCCCATGGCAGGAGAATTGGAATTAGAAGATCTTTAAGGTCCCTTCCAACCCAAGCCTTTCTATGTTTCTATGACAAAGGTGCACACAGAGAACAGCAATAGTTGGGGAGGAAAGGGAGGAGTAATGGAAATTTGGATGCCATGGAGAAGCAGCAATAAAGCCAGCTCCCCAGGGCTCTGACAGACAAAACTGGCAAGAAAACATTTCCTGTGTTGCTGTCCTCTGCTGTTCTGAGCTACAGCCTCCCTTGCCTATGCACAGGGCCAGCCAGAACTACTAGAAATCAGGTCAGGCTGCTGGCCACTTTACAACTATTTTCTAAGGTTATACAAACTACTTGAATACAGTTGATATCATTTTGAAGTATCAACCTCTATGAAAGCACTTTTCTCCAGAATCTCTTCATGTGCATACTAAAATTATTTCACATACATTAAGCTTGAATCTGGCTACATATCCCCCAGAGAGGTTGCTAATCCCAGGGTACAAGGCAGTGCATCTTGGTGTACTTTGTAGCCTAGAGGGTCTCACAGTATCCACAGTGGACAGTCCCAACTCTTTTTCCTGTCTGTGATTCACAATAGTCAGCAACCAAAAGAGGGAGCAACAAAAACTAGCCTGTAAGGATGGTTGAGGAGAAGGGTGTTTCTCCAGATCTTCAAAGGTTTCTAAGGTGAACCTTGGCATTTGAATAGTTAGGGCTGGTTGACTAGAAAGTGAGGTGGTCCATGGCAGGAACAGCCAAGTTAGGGACCAGCATTCCCTACAGGGGAAACAGTGAATTGTGGCTGCCACAGCCAGCCAGGAGGAAATACTAGAAACTCTTTCAGGCTCTCCAGGTCTCTTCCAGACACTTGAATGTAGGAGTTTAACCCTCAGCAGCAGCTACATCTGAGTGACAGGGATTGTGGGCTGAAAAAACAGAGGATGTGGGTCTTATCTGCCTTAGCCTGCAGGTCCCAATCCCAGCCCAGAAGAGGACCTGGTTACCACCCTGCAGGACATCCTAGGCAGAGCATCCCACCTTTCTTTTGAAGCGGGGCACTTCAGGATTCAGAATATCAGACAAAGAATCTTTCAAGCCAAGTGGTTCAGATACACAGCTGAAAACCTGGAAATTACACAGTTTTACCATGAGCACCCAGCAGACTGGTGATAAGGATTCTTGAAAGACAAGTTGGAGAGCAGAATTAAATAGCCTGAGATGGAAGAAGGAATTGAAATTAGGAGGGTGCTCCAGTCTTCACATTAATGAATAAAAGGCAGCATTACCTCCTCTGTCTGCATTTTATGAGGATTTAGATGCATCCAGACTCCAACTGAAAGATCAAAGACTCCAGGTACGTTAAATATTAATCTGCCTTTGCAAACTCCTACACAGCTCAGAGATGAGACAGACATCGAGCAGCAGAGAACTGTCAGGGCTGCTTGTTAGCTCTGCTCAGCAGCCAGATATAAAGGATTTTTCAGGGAAAACAAAACTTCCAATGAAGCTTCAGCACATTCCCCACTGGGTGCTGCTGGGCTTATAAACCTCAGTGACAGAGGGGATACACCTCACTCTACCTCGTATTAGGTCAGCTCACAGAGAAAATGGACCCATTCTAGAAAAAAGCTTCTTTAGTGTCAGTCAGGTCACAACACCCAGATCTGTACAAGTACTCAGGGAAATTACCTTGGTCTGAGAAGAGCCACTCACAGAAGAAATCTCTGAAGAGGTTGCAGATTAAATACTTTATAGACACTGTAGCTACAATAAAGTGACACATCAGTAGTAGAAGTCAAATCAAAGGTACTATGGATATTGCTTTCTCCACCTTTTCCTGCTTTCAAAAGAAACCTCTTCTGCAGCTAAAATTGCCTTATATGATTGAAATAAGAGTTTGATCTCCAGGTATGTGCTACAGCAGCACCTTTCATTTCAAAAGCCTAGAAAATTCCTTGCCTTTCTGACCTGCTTTCAAGTCCTTTCAGACCCATATTCATAAAGGCATTTAGAAAACTAAATCCCACTGAACTGGTCCTCAGGAAAAAGTACTAGTATATTTTTTCAAAGATTATCTTGGCTCTGGTATTTGGCGTATCAGCAGCCTCAGTAAAACCAGTGCCAGAGAGAAACTTAGAGATGTTCAGCACTTCTAAAAGTATGAATATTTTCTGACTGTCTATGCAGGGGTCAGAAGTCAAATTTATAGCACTTATAAAAGTCTCCATTAAATCAGAGTAAGCTGAAAGCGCTGAAATAAAAAATTAGAAGAGGAGGAAAAGGCAGCATTTACTTAAAAAAATAAAACCAAAAATTATTAAAACGCCTCTATGTCCATTAGGAGCAAAAATATATCAATACAACCAGCAAAATAACTTCAAAACAACTTTTGAGACCTGTCAGCTTTAGGAAATCTGCCTCAGCTGACAAGAGAGAAGAGGTTTTTCAAGCCAAGCTTCAAGTGACGAGTCCTTGAGAGATCATCAGAAAATCCCCAAGGCCCCACAGGCTCACTTAAAACTGCTGTGGGACTGGCCAGGCCAGCTGGCACACAGCACTCCTTGAGCTCCCACACTTCCCCCCAGCACTGGATGGAAAACAAGCTTGGAGATCTTCAGCCAGCAAATGCCTTGTGCATGAAGTCCCTGTATCTGCCAGAGGCTGCTCCACAAGGGCCAGTGGCTTATTACATGCTGTTATTTTGGACTTTGAAGCAAGAACACAGATGATCTGCCCAGCTGAAACCAAATGGCTGAAAAATGTAGGAGGCAAATGATGCTCGCTGGCATCAATGCTCTGCCAGCCAAGAGCTATGGAGTAACTCGAATCCTCTATAGTGTTATGGGACTTATCTTTGAGCTGTTTTTATTTCACTGCATTTTCATTCTTGTTATGATTTTTTATTTTTAAAATTATACTTCATTTTCAGATATCTGAGCTGAAGTATCTATATTCTGAATTAAGTATGTTCCTAGTACTGACACACACACACACACAAATCTGCCAAGCCACAGCCACATTTGGTGAGTGACTTTCCCAAGCAGGTTTGAGTCAGCACTACAGACACAGCAATAACTTTCAACAGTTTTCAGTCCCCTGACTTTTCAAGCCCTCATCATCCATGCCTCAACACCTCCCAGAACTATCTGGCAGCTTGTCTGTCCTCAAGCTTTGTGGCAGGCCCTAAGCCGCATTCTAGCAGATGCAACACATGCCCACAAAATCATGCCAGCAAAATAGCAGGCTGGGACACAGACCTCATGCTATTTCAAACATTTTAAACAGATAAAAGACAAAAACAGAAACTTAAATCAACTCCCAGGGTTACAGGAGTACCACCAGTGCCCACAACAGACTAGGGGTAGGTTTCCGGGGGAAACAGGGAGAGGCAGAGGGGACAAGCCTCCAGTGCTGTTCACACAAGCTGCTTTTCACCTCTTGGCCCAAGGGCTGTGGATCATTCCCTGGGGAAGATGCCTACACTGGAGATGAAACCTGTGTCACTGACCTCTTCTTTCTCCAATGCAGCCTTGCTGATCATCCTAACCTATAAATGTTTAGTGTAGTTATGCTTTTACTTTATCTAAGCATTTTCTCATTTGTCCTCCCAGCTCCCTCATGCATTACCTTGGGTAATCAAGAGTTCACCATTTAGCTAGACTATAAAAATCAAAATCAATTACAAAGCTGCTTAAACAATGGGTGATCATTATTGTAACATTGCAATGCTCTCAAGTTAAATTCTATGTGTTGATGAAAAGGTTAAAGCAATGGACTTGAAAGACAGAAAAAAAATCCCTAAATATTAATACTGTAGAATTGCAAAAATGAGAATGATAACTGCCACAATTACTAAGTCTCTGTGAAATCTATGGAGCATGGAGTAGAATGAAGCAGAGACATAACACATTTCAGGTCCTGATGACGCTGAAGAACAGTGAGGTTTGCTGCAGAGGACAAAAGAGTGAGTCTAACATTACCTAAAAACCTAACTTATAGGAAGTCTCTGGTTACTCCCCAAAGTACACTTAATTCTGGCACAATAGAGCCATTTCCTCAGCCAATGTTTGTGAGGTGTAAGGGACTATTAGTTCTGACTGTACAATGCAGATGCCCTTGTCATATGTAGAAAAAGTAGTCTCACTTTTCATCAAGAAGGATGTTTTTAAAAATTGGGACAAATTTCTTCTTGATGTTGTTCTGCTGAAGTCAATGAGTTCATGTTAGAATTAACTTTATGTCATCTGTACTGAAAGTATAAAATCAGGGCTTCAGAACAAGATAAAAAGAGCGTCCAGAAGGGGGCAAGTATGTTTTCAAAACTTTTAACTAGAGGGAGATGGGACTCGGATGCCACATCTTTCACAATAGTTCTTTATGGCTTTTTAGACAGTAGAAAATAACACTTGAGTAGAATTTTATCTTTAAGTTAAATGTTGGTCAGATACAACTAGAAATACTAATCAGAATTTCTCCTGAAATGTTTGAATCAAAGTCCCTACTAGACTACAAGATCTCTGTTGTTTGCAGCTATATTTTACAGAAATGGTTTGTGATTTTGGGTGTCATCCTTGACATATGTCAGATCAAATTTTCAGTATTCTTAACCAGGTCAAAATGAAAGAAAAACAAAAACCAACCAAACAAAAAACTCACACAAAGCAGGTTACAAATGCAGGTGATGTAGGTGTCAGTTCTAAAACCTGTGTCTAAACTGTCTCAGTTCAGCAACTACATGAGTACCTGATGCTACCCCCACATACCTATCTGTAGGGAATAAAACACCAAGGATTCACCATGAATCAGTGAATGACGTGGTGAATGCTGTAGGGTATTTTTCTTTGCATGAATAAATATATATTATGTACATATGCAATTGTAATTTTATTTATGAAGCTTCAAGGAATTGCTTTTCTGCTCTTCCCATCCACAGAGACTTAGGACTGGTTGCAGAAGTTGGAATAATTGTGCAATATTTAAGTGCTTAATGCCCATTCAATCAACTTACACTTTCCAACACACTATCACTCTCCAGGTGCTTAGAAGTTTTCCTAGGTGGGCCTGACAGTTGCCTTCTTGGGGGCACTGGACAGGCTCAAAAGGCACACTCAACATGGGGAGGGTGATCCCAGTCCTGCAGCTACATTCTTGGAGGTGTAGAGAAGAGGCAGAAAGGTCTCTCAAGGCCCCATCCAATCATCCCAGCCATGTCAGCAGTGGCACTTGCCTTTTGCACAACAGAAATGCCACTCAAGTATTGATCCAAAAGGTGTGAAGTACCAGCTATGAAATATCCTAAAATTAAAAGGATTTGAACCCATAGCTCCAGTTCCCCAGGACAGTAATTGCTAACATTGGATGGACACAGTAGGTGAAAGGTTTGCTTTTGGTAGCCACAGCATTCTACTCTTCACTGAGAACAAACAACAGAGCAGAAACAGGCTTTGCCCCCATTTTCTCACACAATAGGTAAGTGACAGCTACATTTAAAGGAGGTTCTAAGAATAAAGGGAAGCCATTTGACTGCTGCCCAGTTCCTCCCAATGCTGCAAGTATGACACCTCAAAAAGTGACCCACAAGACAGAGCACAGCTGGCATTAGCAGATGCCTATTCATAAGAACAACTTTGTTTAGATCCAGACCTCAAGCTGAGGTTAGTTATAAACAGACCTTTGGTTGGGATTTAACTGTTCTGGCTCAGGTGGTCAGTCTGAGAAATCCACCCTGAGCTCCTTGTATAACCAAGTCAGAGGAAGGCACCTTGGCACAGGGATTCATTTCATCCCAATACAGGACAGACAATTGACTCTGGAGGTATCTACTCCTTGCCCAGTATGACTAACTCAGGCTTGCAGGTACATAAAGTTCGGTGAGGGATGTCCTATCATTGCTAATTACCTAAGTCAATCTAAGAGCAGCCTGGCTTCCTACTGCAGTCACACATTGCACTCCCCTTCTCTGTACTGTCACCAACTGCCAGCTGATCCCATAATGAGCTAGCATAGGCTGCTATTGCAGCAGTAAGCTATTCTTTTTGTAATGTTGTTTTTCCGTTGATTCAGTTTCTTGGTTCCTGGTAAGGGTAAAATGGCCATCATTCCTGTGAAAAATTATGCCAGCCAGGGAAAGAAATGCCCTTGGCAGCAGTCAAGATGTCCTTCAGTGTGTTACAAAACTGTGCCCTTGCATGCCAGCAGCATACAGAAAACAGAAAGATGCCTAAGTGAAAGAATACAAGGGACTACATTCCCCAGAAAAAAGATCCAGCACATAATTAGAGTGGGAACATGTTAAAAGGAGGAGAGATATGGCAAAATACCAGGCTGCAATGGAAAATAATATCCAGCAGAATATACAGACCATAGGAAATATAATGACATCAGGCATTTTTTAACAGCGTGCAAGACACCAAGAGTCATGGAAATAATTCAAGAGTGTTATCCTCAAATGATAAGTACATTCTTCTTGAAATTATATCCTCAGTATAACAAAACACCATGGTAAATAAGCATGCATGATCAAAATCTTGCATTTGAACTGAGGCAGTGACAATGCAATTTCAATGAAAGGGGTTTTTTTATTCTAATGTTGGGAGACAAAATAACACTCTACGTGTGATCCTATGCTGAAACTTTCCTAAGGGTTTTCAAGGGCAAGTCCTGCCTGAAAAATCCAGTGGCCTTCTATCAAAGAGTGACTACATTAATGGATAAGGGAAGGGCTCCAGATGTCGTTTCTCTGGACTTCTGTAAAGTCTTTAACACAGTCCCCTGCACCATCCTGCCCTCTAAACTGGAGAGAGATGGATTTCGTGGGTGGTCTATTAGATGGATAAGACAGCGGTTGGACAGCCATATCCAGAGAGTAGTGGTCAATGGCTCAGAGGTGGATATCAGTGACAAGTGGTGTCCCTCAGGGGCCTGCACCGGGACCAGTGTTATTTAATATCTTCATTAATGACATGGACAAAGACACCAAGTGCACCCTCAAGTTTGCACATGACACCAAGCTGAGTGGTGCAGTTGACACACTTGAAGGATGGGATGCCAGCCAGAGGGGCCTGGACAAGCTTAAGAACTGGGCCCATGGGAGTATCCTGATGTTCAAAAAGACCAAGTGCAAGGTGCTGCACCTGGGGCAGGGCAACCCACGATATCAATCCAGGCTGGGGGATGAACAGATCAAGAACAGCCCTGTCAAGAAGAACCTGGGGGTGCTGGGGGTTGAGAGGCTTCACATGAGCCAGCAATGGGCACTCACAGCCCAGAAAACAAAGGTGTCCTGGGCTGCAGCAGGTCAAGGGAGGGGATTCTGCCCCTCTGCTCTCATAAGACTCCACCTGGAATTCTGCATCCAGCTTTGGGGTCCCAGCATGGGAAGGACATTGACCTGTTGCAGCAAGTCCAAAGGCTGGCCACCAAGATGATCAGAGGGATAGAACACCTCACCTGTGAGGAAAGGTGAGAGAACTGGGATTGTTCAGCCTGGAGAAGAAAAGGCTTTGGGGTGACCTAATTGCAGCCTTCCAGTACCTGAAGGGAGCCCATGAGAGAGTTGGAGAGGGACTATTTAGAAGAGCATGTAGAGACAGGACAAGGTGGAATGGCTTCAAAACTGAGAGCAGGTTTAGATTAGACATTAGGAAGAAATTCTTTACTGTGAGGGTGGTGAGGCACTGGAACAGGTTGCTCATAGAAATTGTGGAAGCTTCATCCCTGGAAGTGTTCAAGGCCAGGTTGAACTGGGCCCTGAGCAACGTGGTCTAGTGGAACATGTCCCTACCCATGGCAGGAAAATTGGAACTAGACGATAGTAAAGCTCCCTTCCAAGCCAGCCCATTCTATGGTTCTATGATACCTTCACTGGATAAATGATGGGTGATCTTGATAGCAATAGTACTACCCAAAGTCCTTTTATTCCTGACACACCTTTCCAAGTGCAGATAAGGGAAAGAAGGCAAAAGAAAGGGGAACCTATCAAAACAGCTCCCCACTTTAACAGAAAATATATGCTTGGTACACAGAAATGGTAGTAGAAGCAAAATGCAATGGGAAAATGAGGAGGTTTTTATGGATCTGATGTGACTTAGTAGAAGTGCACACAATGACAAACCATTACTGCAGATAACCAGACACTGACAAAGTTCTCATAAATCAAAGTATTCTTACATTAGTATGCTACAGCAGACTTTCACTAATCAGTCTACATGCTTGGCAATAGTCATGATGCTACTCATAAGGCACGCCAAATGAAACCCAGCTGAAAGAATATATTCCATTGGTAAAACCTCCTAGAGCAACTCTTACACATACCACAACACATGCACTTGAAATCCTTTGCCATGTACAATGCATTGGTTGACAAATATTTTAAAAACTGGGAAATAGTACAAGTGACTGCATTCAGTGCAAGATGCTTTTGACAATCTCATCTTATTTTGAAAAAGAAACATGAATACAGAGAGAGACAGATAGAATGTGTAGAACACAATTTGAAAACAAGGGTGTTTATCTGAATTCATATAACCTGAAGGTGTTACTTCCCTGAACTGCATACCTTAATGCTGCTGCTACCAAAATATTCTTGAGGATGACAACTCCTTTTGGGAATTTTTCATTAAAGTCCTTTCATCTAACCAACTGCCCTGAGAGATTTCTGTATTTTAATAATGTACATTTCTAAGGAATAATATAACAAGCTACGTTAGTAAGTGATAACTACTGGAATCTCCTCCTGTTTTGGTACTCAGCAAATTCTCTAACAATAGCAGTACATGTACCTTTCACACAGGTAGAACATGACCGGAGGCCAGCTGCGCACAAATTAGGAAGCTGCAGGACAGCTAAGCAGTGATCACTTTAACCTCCACATGTGTCTATTCAGAATTTATAGGGCACTTACAGGAACAAAAAGTAATGCCACTCTTCTGATTATGCAGCTAGCAGTAAAATAAAAGGCTTCAGAGGTGTTAAAGAGTACACTGACCTGAAATTCCAACACCTGCCAGCTGATTTAAGAAAAGGAAGAACGAACAACAAAAATGAGACTTGCTGCAGTTCCTCAGTGCTGCCACAAAGATACAGAGGCATGAACTCTGCACATAGAGGAAACTCCATGTACCCAACACTGTAGTTGCAACAATTAACATTACCTTCCCTAAAATCAAGGAACAATATGAATGCAATAATGTGTAAATTAAGTATAAATGGGCAAATGCCTGTTTAAATACAGGGTTGCTTAGGAGACAAAGTAAAAATTATTAGACCGGATGTGGTGAGCTGACCTCAACTGGATGCCAGGTACCCACCAAGCCACTTTATGGGTTTTACGTAATGGTCATAAAAAGTAGAGAGTGACTATAGACTTTTTGACAGTCCACAATTGTATGAAAGATAATTCTGACATATAGAACAGCCTGAGTTGGAAGGGACCTTAAAGATCATCTTGTTCCAACCCTCCTGCCATGGGCAGGGACACTTTTCACTAGACTAGGGTGCTCAGAGCGATGTCTGACTTGGCCTTGAACACTTCCAGGAATGGGGCATCCATCACTTCTCTGGGCAACCTATTCCAGTGTCTCACCAGCCTCACAGTAAAGAATTTTTTCCTGATATCTAATCTAAACCTTCTTTCCCCCTTGTCTCGTCACTACATCCCCTTATAAAAAGTCTCTCCATATCTTTCTTGTAGGTTCCCTTCAGATAGTGGAAGGTTGCAATTGCATCATCCAGAAGACTTCTCTTTTCCAGGCTGAACAAACCCAATTTGTGAAAATATTAAACAGCAAAAGAAGAAAACCTCCAAAAAAGAGGGGTTTTTTCAGCTGCAGCTCATAACACAGCTCTCATTACATCAACTCACTTTATCTCTACATTAGCTTTAAACTTCAAGTTCACTGCACTGCAGATGCATCTGTGGGTGATGCTGACACATCCATTATCCCAGAGTCTCCCCAGCATGCACGATGAGCCCTTCTCTTGCTCCACTACATGTTCTCAGTATCTGTTTCCTTGATATTTCTTGAACATAACTCCACTCCAGTGAGCCGTCAGAGACCTGTTTTCTCATTAACACCATTCTGACAAGGAAGCTCACTGAGACACATTTTTCTTTTCCCGGGTAATAAGACCTTTTTTGCTGTTCCCTGGGCTGGGCCTTCATTACGTTCTTGTCTGATGTTTTTATCAAGATTGGACATAATTACTGTGCCATCTAATATTTCCAGTTCTTTCACATATCAATTTTTTAAAGCTCTTTGTTTTAATTCCCCAAAATTAGATGATCTCTTACAAATCCTTCTCTGATGATAATCAAAAATTCTAATTATAAGTAGAATAAAAATTATAAAATCATTTACATTGTTTTGCCCTTCCAAACAAGCAGACTGATCCTGGCATTCAGACCAGGTGGAGATCAAATCAACATCTGATCCATGGTGTCTTGGAGGCCAGTAGACCATTTCTAAAGAGCCCACTAAAGATGTGTAAATGTGTACCTATTATCAGCAAGTTTCAGTAGCTGTTAAAATCATCAGCACCATAACAGGAGATTTTTGGGGTGATCCACAACTAAGCCTGAAAATCACTCAAAATGTACTGAAAGTCTGAGTGCTGTCAGTAGGATTGTTTTTGTCATTGTTGTTGTTCTTGTTTATACTTTTCCCTCAAATAGCAAGCAGAGCAAACAGAAAATAATCACAGAGCGAGCCATGCTTAAGAGAGACAAAGGCACCAGGAACCTAAGCACACCTATGGACACAGCTTTATTCTTCAAGGTTCCTACTCAAAAACTAGGTAGAGCTGAAGCGCTTTCCAGTCTTCATCCTTTGCCTCCATTCTTCACCCCTAAACCTCCAGATGACAGTTACTTGAGTCAACACTGGCAACACTACCTCTGCATCTGTATCTGTGGCCTCATTCCAAGTTCAAAGCATCCAAAACCAACTCCTAACAATTCAGCGATCTTAAGAGGCAGTAGGTTCCTGTGGTTTTATTGGAAAACTTGAGCACCTAAGGTTTTCCTGCTACACAGACCAGGGATGGTCAACATCTTGCTTGAAGAGAACAAGACACTATTATCCCACCTAGCCCATTTATGCCCATCAAGGAAACACGACCAAATTAATTCAGTCTCCTCTAAGCACACCGTAAACAGGAAGGTTAGAAAACTGCCATTCCCTTCTAAAACATGGTGGGGAGATGCCTCTCTCCTGTGAGCTATCTTCTTATGGGAGTGCTCATGCCAGAGGAATAGACTTTCCTGAACTGTTTAGGATTTCTCTTTTTCCTTGTATAAGTTCAAAGCAGTATGAACAAACAGAAACTGTCTTGGGTTGCTGTGGACACAATCCACAGTGGTTCCGCTTTCAAGTTACTCTGTTGGTTAGTGACAAGGGCACCTTTTCAGCAGATGAGAGGTGGGGGTTTGAAGCAGTGCAAAGAGCTGCATTTAGATCTCCTGCTTCCCAGGTAAGTAGTCCTGGACAGTAGGTTATTACATGACAGCTGGGTAGCAGTAGTCTATTTTTCAAAGAGAACTGTAGAAAGCTGTTTTCTCAGAGCCATTTTTCAAAGTCTCTATGCTTGAAGGAAAACTGGGCACACACATTCAAGGCAAGCTTCCACCTCCTGGAACTCAAGTTCCTGCAGGCACTTGGCATTATAGATAGTGAATTTATCCACTGCTACATCCAACAGAGGGAATCGTGAAGCATCTCTCTCAGAAGCCATTTTCAGATTGCTGCTGTGGCCCTCACCCACTAGGCTGGCTGTGATGCATCACTTTCTTCAGAGCTTAGATCTCCTCCATTCACTCCATATAGCATGTAAACACTGCCAGTTCTTGGTCTGGAGCCTGGTATCTACCTTGTAGCACTGTGAAACTGTTTATTCATGTCTATGTTTTATTCACATGCTTTACTGTTGGAGTAGATGATTTTTAAATGTCCCTTCCAACCCAAACCATCCTATCATTCACTGCAGAAGGAAACCAGTGTAAACCCTAAAATTCCTCACTCCCTGTCCTACTGCTTTGCCCTGGCCACCAGGACACCCTACAGACCTCCTAACCAATCTTCTATACAGTTTTGAGGAAGCAGCACCCAAACAGTCGCAGCAGCTAATCCTGAATCCTAATGAACATGTAAGAGATTGGTGCACTGATGAAGAACTTGAGCAGACCAGCTTAAATTCTTTTCTTGCCTACAGACATCTTATACAACTATAGGTAAATCACCCAGGACTAGATTTTTCTGAAGAGGTACATAGATGGGTGAGATGAGACCTCATTGGATTTTCAAAACCACCTCTCTCTAAAGCTTCGGGTTCCTAGTAGGTTGTTTGCCTCTTGACTTAAGAGTTCTTAAAAAACCTTAAAATCCAGCCATACTCCCTTGCATTTTTCAGTTCCAAATACATAAAATGGAGCACTTTAGCACAAAAGCTGGCAGAAGCACTAACAAAGCCTTAGAAATGTTATTAACTAATCTCTCCCTTCTACAGTTGTTTGCATGACTAAAATCATCAAAAGACTTTAAACCTTCTACTGACATCTCACAGTCTCTTGAAGGGCCCTACTCTCACGGCTGAAAAACAGGATGGCCTGTGGCTCATGTGCAAACCAGAAGGAAGCACTCAAGAATTATGAAGCTGCCAACTAGTTATCAACCAGATGATGCCTTATGAGCAGTCTGTGCCTCTTTCACTAGAGTACCTTTTCCAAAATACATCCTAACATTCCTTTCATCAAGGGAAATTAAAATAGCAAGACCCTGACCGCACAGCCATATGGGAAGCATGGTTCAGCTGTGAAGTTCAGCCAGTTGTGAAATGCAGTGCAAAGCACAAACTACACTTCCCAAGAGAAACCATGAGAATATTTTTGGCTAAACTCTCCTGGTTTTCAGCCAAAATAATTTGACAAAAGAACTAAACTATCCCAGAGAATTGACACTTTTCTTTAAAAAGCTACTTTGCCAAAAGTGTTCCTACTTCAAAAGGATTCTGGCTCAAGAATTTTTGAACAGCCCTAAGGATGACTAAATAAGAGCTTTAGAAACAGTGAAAAATCACTCAAAACTAATCAGAAAAAATAGCCTTGAACATAATGTACAGTTAGAAATTACACAGTAGATTTCTGCTCCTTCCACACTGTAATTCTCTGCTGACTATAGGACTATGCCATGTTTAAAATGTCATTTTGACTATTAATTTAAGTTACATATTCTCTTTCATGTATTAATTCAAACAATAATTTCATTTTAACAGATACATCTAAGAATTTTATGAAAGACAGTCCAAGCATTTTTAAAAGGAATACTCAACTTGGAAGTCTTACTTCTTGTCTACAACATCAGCATTGCCTTATGCTGCATCAGTAACAAACTAAAATTGTAGAGATAGTACCATTGTTATAAGTAAGACCTTTAAATCAGTGCTTTTTTTTTTATTTTCTGATCACTATAATGCCTTCAATATTCATGATCATGTAAATGATCATATAGATATGAAATACAGAAGATCTCAGCTTCAGAGAGGAAAACATAGGGCAACAGTTTTTACATTTATCACATTTTAAAAATCTTTCAATACCCAAGGGTCAAAGTTGTAGTATTTCCAGTTCAGTTGCTCTGTTTTACTCTATAGCAAGTAAAGGGTATTTCAGTTCCCCACAGTGATTTGATTTAGCTAGGAAACAAGCCCCCTCCAAACTTTCACTGCCTATACTGAGCACATATGTATGTATGCACAGAGGTCAGAATGGAAAGTTGCAAGTCCCTTATGAATCTTATTTTTCATAGCTCATGGCTGAAAAGCAGACATATGTGCCCTTCTGTTTGCTGAAGTATGGTTTACTCTCATATTCTTGCTCATTTAGAACAAGATTTTGTATCTTTATATATCTTTATATCTCATTAAGCATTTCTGCGTAGTACTACTTCCAACCTGATTTGGTTTCCATTGAGATTGCTCTTAATTATCCAGTAGTGTAATTCCAGCTCTTACTAGACCTTCTGTCATATGTTTCACTTCTGCAATGTCAGTCCTCATTCCTTCATTTGCAGCTGTATTAAAGGACCACTTTTTAAAGTAGAAAACAGACAACTGCCTATATCTGTAACCAGGAATTACAGCCCATTAATGAACTAAAATAAGTTTCAATTGTAGGAAAAGTTAAAATTCACATACTATTCTGTCCTTCCCTGCAAAAAGGAAAGTGAGCTCTTCCAATGACATTTGTACATTTTAAATACAAGCCCCCACTAAACTAAACAGGACTTCAGTGATCTAACCCACATGGGTGCTTCACAATAGAGAGGTCCAACATTATCTGATAGACTCAAGCAAGCTCTTATTTCCCTTACTATTTGAGGATTCTCAATTGTATTTTGCCATACCCAAGGCAGCCCTCTAACAAACATCCGGACTTTTCCCCCTACTTGCTTGTACAGAGCGAAAGCACAAAAGTCTCTTACCTTATGGCTGCTGAGAAAACGAGAACTGCAGAATGCTCTGTGCCTGCAGGGACACTGCACAGATGAACCTCATTGCTGCTGTTTACAGAAGTCTGACAGTTTTTAATTTGAAAAGAGGTTGTCTTTTGCTTTTCGACAGTTCAACAAATCAGACAAAACAGTTGCAAGTGTTATCTGTAAACAGCTTCCTGTTTGAAATAGATCAGCTGTCCTGCAGGACAATAATTAGGAAAGAAGTGTGGGAAAACTGAAGAGGTCCATGATGTAAGCTTTTTATTTTGGGAATGTACTTTTTTGGGAATGCACTCTTACTTTCCCCTCCTCCTCTCTAGCAGAGAACCCCTTTTTAACCATTTACATCTATTCAGCTCTAAGCCATGCATGCACGCTGCCTCAGCACAACACTTTTCTTGCTTTGCTTCAGCAGATATGAAAACACATGAAACACAGCACCAAATGAGAATATCTTGCATAGATAATTAACACACTCTCCCCTTACTGAAATTCTCCCCATTCTTGCAGTTGGCATTCTTGAGTAAAACATGCAAGTATTTCAGAGTCATATCTGAACACTCCACAATCACATAAATGCTAAATTATCCGCACAGCAGGCATCCTCACACAGTTTGAGAGTTTCGTTTTTTTGAAACACCTTTTGATATCACTTTTGTGTTCCTTCGCTATCCCTTCTAAACAGTTGTACAATTCTGTTTTTTATCTGATATAGCTAGACTAGTTTGAGCCCTGGATAAACCACAGTACTCCACATGTATTCAAGTAGGAAAAAAACTGGAGCCAGCCAACTGTGGTAAGCGGGATTTTTAGAACACCCTGCTCTGTTACAGAAGTTTATACTTCAACAGATAAAAATGCCTTCACTCAACTTCCAGGGTAAATAGACAGTAGTGCTTATGACTATACCAATTAATACCCTCTAATGAATAGTTGCTATATTTGCAAGACTGTAGCTCTGATTGCTACAAAAAAGGCTTGTGAATAATCTGTCTGCTTTCTATGCCACTGTTCCTCCCTCCCAGTTTTTCCAGCTAATGTTTGAGGTGTCATGCTATAAGCAAGCACCCAGAGGGCTGGGAGCCTGGGTAACTCTCAATATGTGACCTCTTACTGGAACACCAGGAGGGGACCTAAGGCCGTAGCAGGAGGTTCTTTTCCATCTTCCACAGTCACAAGACCAGGAAAGTAGAACACAGAAAATGTTTCAGACTGAAGGAGCAGAGAAAGCTGTAGTAGAATCATGCAAGTGTTCACTTCTCTATCACCTCTCAGATCCACTGTGATGGGAGGCGTAGGTCCACTCCATGGAGAATTTTGTGCTGTGGTGGGGTTGCAATACAAGCTGATGACACACAGTACCGATACACTCTTTTCCTGCTTTCCTCATGATGTTATGCATCCTCTCTCCTGACAAATCTCTCTCCAGCCCTGGGAAGCGCAACCTCCTTACCCACCACAGCTCCTGTTTTGCCAGTCCACAGCACAGAATACACTGACCAGCTTTGATGGTAAAGACAAAAACAGGTACAAAAGGAGGCAGTGATGCCTCATACTCAGGACTTCCTGTGGACTACCTTCATAAAGGCAGACCTCTCCTAAACCAGACTGTTTCCATGTTGGACTGAAACCTAGCTACTCTCCTCCACTGCTATGGACTCCTGCATTTTAACACACACCAAATGGCCATGAAAAGAGCCAATGATCACTTCCAGATTACACCAGTAAAGAAAGGACAAAATGGTAAAACATGAACATAACTGTGAAAAAAACACACAATTTTAATTTGAAAATTCTTTTTTTTTTTTTCTGTGTACGAGCCCCATCAGTTCAGTGGGAGCAGAAGGCCATTAGGAGGATTGGGCCCTTGAAGCACTCTGTTGGCAGCAACTTGCCAAGACAAACATTTTATGTAAAGAATGCAGCAAAGTGACTGCAGTCCAAGCCTTTGAAGATCATATTACCATAGCAAAGACAACTCCATTTACATACATATCTACTCTCCCTGTAAACACAGGCAAATAACTTTGAGGCCAGAAACAGAATTCAAAAGAGAAATAGAGCCATTCAGGAAAAGTTAGTAGAAAAGGTAGGATTCAACACTGGGGAAAAAGAAGTGAAAACATAAATGACCAGAGTTCAAAAGGAAAGGGCAAATACTATAAATGCAGTGAAAGTGCTCTCTCTAAGAAAGGGGGAAATAAGTACGAGGTTTACTTTCATGTGAGGCAGAAAAAGGTATATTCCTCATACAGAAGGGCAAAAATAACCTTTGCCCACCCTGAAAACCAACTGGAAGCTGTGCAGCCATATTGGTACACCATCTAAACTAGGCTACTCTGTGCAAATTGAGGTACTGATGCATGGACCACATGGAAGCAGCTTAGGCCATCACCAGGTCGCAACCACTGTTAAATAAAGTTCTTTATTGTTTCATCATGCCTGTCTGAGACATTGTAGCACTTCAAAAGCTGATTCATAAGACTTTCAGCCGCCCTTGCTGGACTGAGAGGGACACTTTTCAGAGGCTATGGTACACCAGCCTGCACAAATAACAAGGAGCTCCTGGACAAACTGAAACACAAAAAGGAAGCTTACAGAGTGGAAGCAAGGATGGTTAGCCTGGGAGGAATGCAGAGAGATTGCCTGAGTAACCAGGGGTCATGTTAGGAAAGCTAAAGCCCTGAGAGAATTAAAATCAGCCAGAGATGTCAAGGGCAAAAAGAAAAGCTTCTTTAGGTACATCAATGGTAATAGAACACTAAGGAAAATGTGGGTCTGCTCTGCAAGGAAACAGGATGCCTAATTACCCAGGACATGGAGAAGGTCAACAACTTTTTTGCCTCAGTCTTCACCACCAAGTGCTCCAGCCAGACCGCGCAAATCACAGAATGCAAAGACAGGGACTGGGAGAATAAAGAAGTGTCCACTGGAAGAAATCAGATTTGACACCACCTAAGAGACCTGAAGGTGCACAAGTCCATCGAACCTGATGAGAGGCATCTGTAGCTCCTGAGAGTTTTACGCAGTGGCTAAGCCCCTATCACATTGTTACAGAATATGCTGCGTTGGAAAGGACCCATAAGGATCATGAAGTCCAGCTCCTGGCCCTGCACAGGACACCCCAAGGGTCACACCATGTGCCTGAGAGCGTTGTCCATCCAAATTCTTCTTGATTTGACAAGTTGTGGCAGTCTGGTCAAGTTCCTACTGACTGGAAAAGGGAAAATATAACAAACGCCCTCCTCCCTCCACTTGTCCACCCTTCTTAAACAGGGAAACAAGGACAACCTGGAGAACTACAGGCTGGTCAGTCTAACCTCTGTGCCCAGCAAGATCATGGAGCAGATCCTCCTGGAAACTTTGCTAAGGTATGTGGAAAATAAGAAGATGGTTGGTGACAACCAACAGTAAAGGCAAATTATGCATGACAAATCTGGTGGCCTTCTACAACTGGGTTACAGCAGTGTTGGATGAGGGAAGAGGGACTGACATCATCTATATGAACTTGTGTAAAGCACTTTACATTGTCCTACACAACATCCTTGTCTCAAAATTGAAGAGACGTGGATTTGACAGATGGATGTCTCAGTGGATAAGGAATTGGCTGGATGGTCACACTCAGAGTTGCAGTAAACAGGATGTCCAAGTGCAGACCAGTGAAGAGTGGCATCTCTCAGAGGTCAGTAGTGGGATTGGTGCTGTTTAACATCTTTGTCGGTGACACGGACAGTGGGATCAAGTGCACCCTCAGCAAGTTTGCCAACACCACCAAGCTTAGTGGTGTAGTTGACAAACTGGAGGGAAGGGGTGTCATCCAGATGGACAGGAACAGGCTTGATAGGTGGGCCTGTACAAACCTCAGGAAGTTCAACAAAGCCAAGGTGCTGCACTTGGGTTGGGTCAATCCCAAGTACAAATACAGAATGGGCAGAGAATGGCTTGAGAGCAGCCCTGAGGAGAACTGGGGGGAGTGTTGGTTGATGAAAAGCTCAACATGAGCTGGTAATGTGCACTTGCAGCCCAGAAAGGCAACATCTCAGGCTGCATCACAAGAAGGGTGGTCAGCAGGTTGAGAGAGGTGATTCACCCTCCCTACTCCTGTCTCCTAAGAGCCTACCTGGAAAGCTGCATCCAGCTGTGGGGACCTGCAACATAAGAAAAATGTGGATCTGTTGGAGTGAGTCCGGAGGAGGGCCACAAACATTATTAGAGCAAGGCTGGAGTACCTTTCTGATGAACACAGGCTGAAAGAGTCAGGCTTGTTCAGGCTGGAGAGAGCTCTGGAGAGATCCAGAGCCTTCCAGTACCTAAAGGGGGTCTAAAATAAAGGGACTGGACAAGGCAAAATGGCTTCAAACTGAAAGAGGGCACAATTAGATCAGAATTCTTTACTGTGAGGGTGGTGACATTGGAACAGGTTGCCCAGAGAATCTGTGAACACTCCACCCCTGGAAGTGCTCAGTGCCAGGGTGGATGGGGTTTCAAGCAATCTGACCTAGTGGAAGATGTTCCTGCCCACAGCAGGGGGGCTAGACTAGCCTCCTCCAACCCAAGGTCTCTTCCAACCATTCTATGATTCTACACAGCAAGATACATCAGTTAGACCACATACCTACCAGTTGACCCACAACCCAAGATTTACTCAGCCATTAAATTCAGGTTAAATACCACACTGCCACAACTATAGGTAGAAATCCTCGATTGAAATAAAAAACATGTAGACAAAATCCAATTAGTTGCAAGACAATAAAGTTTCTGGAAAACAGGAAAAATTATGCTTATACATTTTAGGAACATTCAGGCAATTTTTTCTACACTTTGGGTCAGTTGACATCTTTGTGTCTGCAAGAGGATTAAACACAGTACCTATTCAAAAACACAGTGGTTATTTAAATACCTTGTTAAGCGATGACAATGCCTTCATTCTCTTTTTGGTTTAGCAAAGCATCCAATGGTATCAGCAACATTCCCAGTCAGATCTTCCCAAGGGATGAAAATTTCCAATACTCAAACCCCTTAATAAATCAGTATCTGAGCTCAGTTGCTGGAGCTGTTTATTGCAGACCATCACAAAATGCTGTTCTGGCTCTTGAAAGTAAGAGCTGCCTTGCTAACCAGCCCATAGCAAGCCTCCCTGGGAACTCCCAAAAGAGACAAGTTGATGCAGCAGATGCAGAACTGTTCCATGGTACACACCTGCACACAAGCACGCTGAGTGCAAACTCTGCTCTTGAGACAACATAACAATGCATCCCATTCCCTTTGGCGTCACATAACAGTAACTGCTTAGCCATGCAAATAGAAAACAACTTTATCAAACATTAAGATATGCCTGGTAAAAACCAGTCTGTAGATCTGTCTCTGTGAAGATACCCATCGGAACCACTTTCCTTAGCACAGCTCCAGCACCACTGCACCTCTGTGGGCAGTCAGACACCAGCAGCTGTCCTTACCACCTCTCCTGTGGTACGTGAGATGTATGGCAGGAAAGATCAGTGCAGACACAGCAACACGTGGGATTAATTTTATTTGCAGCTGCATAAAATCTGGCCTTAAAATTCATTAGTGATGTTGCACTAACATTTTCTTGTGTAAAACTTATAAGCAGCATTCATTGCAGCAGCAGTGCTTTTTCTGTTACTCCTCATCTCTAAAAATGCAATTCTCTTCATTGCTTGGATTTAATTCTATCTTTGCTGGTCCAGGGGCAGATCATAACTGAGCCAGACACGTTAACTCGATATCCAGTATAAACATTAGTTATTAATTATTGAGCAACACCTAGCAGCAACTGGATGTTGTTAAGCTTAAGAATGATTTTCTTGAAAACAATAAAGTAACAGTAAATGGAAGGTAGAGGAATGGATACCTGAACTCCTAGACTGTAACAAATCTAACAAACTTTATCCTCTTGATGGCAAGACATAAAAAAGATTCTTTGCCCATAGCTCTCTGTAGAGAACAGACCACTAGTACAGAGATGTTCACGTCACTTTTCTTTTGCTCTCAGCAGAATGCAGGTTTTCCACCCAAGCACTCTTAGGGCAGGGAGCAAGGGGCAGAGCAAAGACAATTTGTTAAAAAACAGTCAACCATTGGCACTGATCAATGCTGCAGTCAGGGCAGTATGGATGGCAAGGAAATTCACGCTCCCACAGCGTGACCACCAGCCTTATTATGAGGCTTCATGACTCTGTAATCAGCATCTTTATTTCTGTCATTCTAATACACCCCTAGTGACCTAGACAGCATATCCCAGAAAATGGAAAAGGTCTAGGTTTTTGGCATTGCTCAGACTTTCAGATGTAACCAAGAATCAAACTCAGGCCTCTCGCTTAAAAAATTTAGGAAAAACAAAGGTATATGAAACAGATTATTTCAGTCCACAATGCAGGAGTGATAGCATTTCCTTTAAACTGCTTTCTCACTGCTTGGTGTGAGGATCATTGCACTAAAACTCACCAGCTGTTCCCACTTACCCTCAAGAGGGCTACTCAGACATAATGTTATAGATCAAGCACGTATCACCCATAACTTTAAGCAAGTTCTGCCACACTAGAATTGTGACACACCTACAAACCTTTTCAAATTAAAATCACCAGCAAACAGTCTTCCTTATAGACAGAAATACTTGAAGATGTTTGTGAAAGGCTGCATTATGAAATAAACAATTAAAGCCCTAATATCAGGTGGAAGTCTCAAGAGCACCTAACAGATTTAAAGCCCTTGCATCTCATTTTGGAAAGAACTGGTCTTTTTCCACTCTTCAGTGTATGACTGTCACCTCACACTGACACCACCCCCATACTACTGCTGCACAAGGTCTTGGTACAGAATAACTCCCATTTTCACCCAGACCAGCTGATAAAACTCACTGAGGAATCACACGTTCAGAGTTCAACTGCGCCAGTATACGAAAGGTATAGGAAAAGTCTAAGCATCATCTCACATGGAGTCTGCTTAGGTTAAGGTAACATTTGACACCAGCATTTCAGCAATCTCATTAGCACTTGACCAGATGGCATCAACTGACTTTCCAGATTGCAGGCATGCACTTGATATGCTTGTCAAGGGACAGAGGGAGTTGTCTGACTGTTATCACTGACACAAACACACAAGGGAATCTGTAAATAAAGGTAAACTAGGATTAAAAATCTTTGCAAGGCATGCAGCCTCGTATTTTTATGCCCCAAATATCCACCTTTACTTGTAGCTTAGTGGATGTAAAAACCATAAAGGGCTTTGACAGTGTTATCCTTTCACTCAAAGAAATTGCTTCTGGGGCCATCACAGGCCTTTGCATTTCATATAGTTCAAAAGGGCTTGCAACAAGAGCCAAGAAAAATCTATAGCCAGCTGGCAATGCCTGGGAACATTTGCAATCTTTACATTCAGTTTACTAGATTTCTCCTCCCCCATCTACCCCCTCCCAGTGCTTCAAAAGAAACTCAACTGGTATTTTTATTACAATGAAGAGATCAAACCTGAGTTACATTTCACCATGAAACAGGAAATGCTGTCTACTGAAGCCTGCTGTCTTGAGGATCACCTCTTCTTGCAGAGGTTACACAGTCTCAGCAGACTCACCAACCTCTAACTAAAGATAGTTAACATCTGGTAAGCCTCCAAATACTCCCCAGACTGCTTATTCCAACCCACACCAGCAGACATCTATTTGCACAGGCTGCCATCTGTGACTGTTGTAGCAGGAAGCTCAGCAATGTGACTCAAGACTAGAATTATTTCTGAGGGACTGGAGGGGGTGGCATTTCCAATCTGAGTAATATCCATTTTAGCAATGAAAACTTAAATTCAAAAGTTCTGGCACTCCTACTATAAGATCTTTTACAATTATTCTGTACACAAGCAGCTAGGATTTGGGGTTATTCTATACCTACAACTCCCCTCATCTAATTCTAAGGGAAGCTGATGAATTCACTTCTGCTGAATCATCCAAGATGAACAATAAATAGTCAAGGAATAAAGAAGGAATTAAGTTGTACTCCAGAGACAGAAGTTTGAAAAGGAGATAGGAAAAGGCCTTAAGGCAAGCCAACTTCTTCAAAGATACAGTCTGCTTTTTGTGCAAACATTCAAGCCTTGTCAACAAGTAGCAGGAAATTAACTACTAATTGCATCAGGGCACATTTTCCTTCTCTTTGCATTTTCTGCACCAAAAGTAACCGCACACGGGTATCTGTCCTGCCCTAGTAACTCATGCCATAACTTCTGTTAGTCTTCACTTTCTCAATGCAAAAGCAATGCAGAACTTCTTTTATCCTTTCAGCTCTCCACAGCTAAAGAAGGGGTGTCAAATGAGAAGTAACCAAAACCATAGTAAATGGGAAAACTAAAGGTATAAAGACACTCAGTATGTGGCACTTGTCCTGCATCTGCTCTAAGGTAGGAAAATCCAAGTTATTAAGAGCTCCTGTCACTCAACTTTTTCCCAACTTAGCTCTCTACGAAATAGACTGACTCCATAATGAGTTATCTTCTACTGTGTTAAACACATATTCCTAATAGTTTGTTAAGTACAGTCATTCATGTAATTTTCTCAGAATTTTACATGCCCAATGCGGGCTCCCCTCTGAGCTTGTGCAAAAATGTTGGCTTTCCAGGACACTGTAATTCAGCCTTTGGATTCCAATACATATAGTGCTTCCTTAGTTCTATCACCAAGCATGTACTGAATCATGTTAAAACATCATCTAAGAAAAAAATCCCAAACATTTCTGAAAGCAAGATCAAGTTAAAAAGTTGTAGTTCATGTCCAGTAATGTATTCAAGCACTCAAAAGTGAGAATTTCTCCCCATTTCATTCTGATAAAAGTGAGAAACTACAGGACCTGCTTTTAGGTAAGAACTGGAAGGCAATTTTGCCACTTAGAGCAACTTAAGTTACCTCAAATTCAACCTACACCTCCCCCAACATATTTCCTAAGAATTCAAACCCCTTATTCAGATGCCATTGCTTCATGTTTCAGAAGTCACATATCACCTGCTATGTAGACTTCTTCCTGTGTCAGGAACATGTAGGTCTTCAACTGGTAACCTTGTGTGCAAAACTCAGGAGTTCCACTGCTCTACAGTAATTCTCCACATTCTCCCCAAAAGGTGAGACTTAGAATACTTAGATTTTTCATTGCCAATTCTTTTTGCAGACTCTGGACTCTTTTGTTCAGAGTTGTGTTGCGACAGCGCCAAGAACAACCTAAGAGGGCTGCCGTTAAGATGCTGGTGACTTAATACTTTGATACTCAAGTGTGACTCTCCAGGCAGTAGAGAAGTCCCATGAACCAGTTAATCCCCATCCGTGTTTATGAAATTCAAAATTTAAATGAAATTACTCTATTATATGAACAGTTGTTTATTCAGCCATTTTTTGCACTTTACAGCTGGAATTCTGGAAATTCAAACACCACATCTTTGCCTGTGAGCTTCTTGTAGACACCAGAAAATGTTTCCACCTGTGAAGACAAATAATCTTGTTTATACATGCTGTGTAAACAAGTAACACCAAGTTAACATACTTAAGGATACTCTACTATTTGCCACTTCATCTTCCCTCTGCCATGAGTTCTGAGGCTAATTACTTTCTTCTTGATGAAGGTAGTTGAGTATTTAGACAGAAAATACGTTTTCTGGAAAGTATTTGGACATTCTTTGATTTGCAATCATGGGAGACCCTGAGAGCTGAGCAGGCTCAAACACACCTCCCCAGAAAGAGCCAAGCAAAGTCCAGGCTGTACTGAGCACATCTGCTTAAGGTAAAAACAAACTGTTTCACTTGAAAAACAGTAAAACCAACCAAACAAAAGAACCCAAATAATCCCTAAATATACAAAAAAATGATCAAAGTAACACTGTCTGTTTCCGTGAAGAAACCAATATAACTACTTTACAAGCCAGGGGCTTTGGCAAGTTGAACTAGAGCTTTAGTTCAAAACCGTCTTGCCTCATCTTCAGCACCTTATAAACAGAAGTATCTCTACTGCCAAAAGCCAGTCTTCTGCTGTCCAGCACTCTCCTAGTTAGTATCAGAATGGCACCCTGACCTGCATGAAAAAACAAGTTTTTTCATTTACCTTGTGTTCAACATTGTTCTGCTGTGCTTTGTCCAGATGGACCTTTATAAGCCTGCTGCCGTCCAGTTTTACGCGGATTCTCTTGCCCACGATTTCACTTGGGAAGACCAGGTCTTCAAGAATAGCATCGTGCACTGCAGTAAGTGTACGGCTGAAACACCACATTTGTATCATTAAAACACATCCTCTTGAAAAAAATCTTCATTTGTCAAGGCTTAAGCCTTTCACAAGCATGCTTCAACTGAAAATTCAGTGGCCTTTTTTTTCTTTAATGCCACAGTGTGACAATACCACCCTATCACAGGTTATGCAGAAATAAAAGCTAAATTCTACAGTGGGTGCAGAAACTTAGTGACTGCAAAAGGGGAGAAAGTAGCCAGGTTTCTGACCTTCTAGGCCACACAGTTTTGCAGCAACAGTCCTGAAACATTCTTCTATTTCTACACACTTAAGGAATTTTATTTAAATCAGAACTAAATTGTCCCATCTGCAATTCTGCCAGAGACACTCACTACTCACTTTCAGCTACACATAGTATGTTCATAGAAGGCCCAGTTTTAAAAATACTGGTTTCTTCATCTGCCTAAGCCCAAGCAGTTTAGAACATCAATGTATTACAGGGAAAGATTAGCTGTTTGATGTCTATGTACACGTTCTTGAACTGTCCAGAAGTGAGCCAAAACGAGAAAAGTTAGCCCAGATTATTTTGCATGAGTCTAGAGGACTAATACGATTTCCAGCATCTATCTGCAGTTTCAAGGCAGCATCACTAGTAACTAAGACCTGTGTCTACACCAGCACTTGAAACCTGTGAAGATTGGGACAGCCAAGGCAGACCAACATCAATGACATTTCTGTGCTTTGCAATGCACACAGCAGTTTTACACCACTAGCGTGATCTCATCTCAGGCCTGGACAAGGTCAGTCCTGCACACTTGCCTTCCCTCATGCAGAAACTGGTAGGATGCTAATCACAAACACAGAGGTCAACTTGTCTAGCCACTAGTTTTAACAGAACACAGGCAGAGCCCTCCAAATGTAATTAGATGAGTACTGTGAAACTGTACTTCTAAAATCCATGCCTAAAGACTTCCAAACACAGTAACACATATGACACAGGTATAATACTGAGGCTGGGAGAAGTTAAAGGACATGCCACATCTCATAAAGAGGATAAACTTTTAAGACACAGACTACATAAAGATTTAGCAAGATACAGAACAATATAGATGAGGCACTGACATCCACAGAGACATAGCAGTGTTGCATGTCTAGCAATCAAGAGACTAGTAAGAGCAAGGGAGGTCATTTAACACAAAAGACTATACTATTGCTATTAAATCCATACCCAGAGGGACTAGTACTCATACCTATACCCCTCCTCAGCAACTCTCTCCCTCATTGCATCCCCATCGAGCCTTGACTTCTGTACAGTTTAACGTGTGATGTATAAGTGGCACTTCCTACAACTTAGAAAAAAATAATTCTTGCCAGCACACTGTGGTAACAGGGACAGCAGGCTGGGTTTCTGAAGCCAGCATTGCTGGCTACAAATTGACTACAGCTGTAGCTGGATATCCAGATGGAGTGCTAAGAAATGCAACATCGTGCCCAAAGATGAGCTTCCTACTGCACACTTTGGCAGTCAAATGGCAGATACTATTTCAAGCACTAAGAGAAAGGACAGGACCACCCAAGCGATTGAATGACTTCTCAAAAACTCAACTAACCATTATTTGATTAAACTACCATTTACAAAAGAAAGTTGTCATACTGAATCAGTATTATTTACTAACCTCCTGGGACGCTTTTGCTTGTTTTTTGTGCGGCTTTTTCTTGTTGGCTTGGGCAGAATCCTTCTCTGTTAAGAAAAAAAAAAAAAAAAAAAAAGGGCATTTCTCAATATTTAGTACTTGCAATCTACTCAGAAACACCTCCAACACATGTACCTTCTCCCCCAGCTAGAAATGCATGAAAAAACAAACAGGGGATTTAAATATGCTCAAAACTACACAGCATTACAACTTTGAGTTACTTGAAGATGAAGTGCTGTATTGCTTTACTTCTCAATTACGAATCATGTACTCAGTGCACCGAAATAAAAGATTTGTACTTCAACCCCTCCCCCCCATGAATACAACCACAGCAGTTTACTGTGTCTCATTAGCAAACATGAATATGCTTCCCTGGGAACAGAAATCCCAGAGAATTTTACAATTTCTGTGAGACTGGGACTCTGGTGCAACCCAGAGTACTAAGCTCAGTCCCACAGACAGCTAGGTGACCTCTGAGACTGAAAATGTTACTTTGAATAGTGAGATGTATCACACAATCCAGATCAAACCCTGGCTTAAATGTATGCTGTTCCAAAAGCAGATCTAAATGAATAACCTTAGATTAGTAAAACTCATTTTCTACTTCCCTACTCCAAGGATAGATGTTTTAAAACATTGAGTTTTAGATGCAATTGTAGCCACCTGCAGTATTTTCTACCATCACATCACAGCTTCTTCATGATGGGGTTACCATAATCTAAACTGGGCCATGTCATACTCAAGAACATTTCACCTACAGAAGAACTGCACATGTTACCTTCTAAAATACAGATTACTGAATTGCCAAGGAATTCTCAAGCACAGAGGTAAAGTGAGCCAGAGGCACTTCATTAAAATAAACTTTCTTGGTCACATGAAGATTCAGGGTAAGGTGTTCTGGCTCTTAAAATAGTATTAAGAAGTATTTTCACTATTAAGAGCTTGTCTTAACTAATTGTCCACTCTGGAGACATATCTCCAGTTTGTCCACCTCTCAGTATGGCCCAGACAGCACTCCAGCACCTTTTCAAGCCTTAGCTCCTCCATATATTTAGAACTTGAGTCAGATTTTTAGTTCCTAACTTGAATTTTAAGTGCTTAGATTGTGCAAGTGTAGCAAAGTACCTATTAATATTTGCTCCCTTTTACTTTCAAGCTTTGCTTCTCCAACTTTTGAAGGAGTCAGAGACATCAAAACAAAAAGTTCTCTCCTCCACAAAGAAGTTTCACATCCCATAGAGTTTACACAGCCTCAGCTGCCAGCTGAAATCATTTTACCTAACATCCACAGGACACTCATTTCCTGCTGGTACAAAAATATGCACGATATCACTGTTATCTTGAACGGGCAGGACAGAAGGATAATGTAGCGCTGGAACAGGTTATCCAGAGAGGCTGTGGAGTCTTGGATGTTTCCAAGACTCAGCTAGACAAAATCATGTCTGACCTTATCTAATTCTGGCAGCAATTCTTGTTCATGCATGAGGCTGGACTAGACTACATACAGAGATCCCTTCAAATCAATATTTTTATGATTCTAAGTGTTTTACCTGAGCAATGAACACCACGTGTTTTCCACTAAATTTCTTCTCCAGCTCCCGAACTAGCCGCACCTGAATCTTCTGGAAGGATTTCAGCTGAGGAACTGGTACGAAGATAATGATGGCTTTTCTGCCACCACCCACTTCAATTTCCTGAAACAGAAGTACAAGGCAAACATTACCTAGGGGTCGAGAAGTAATGTTTGGTTTGATGGTGAATACTCTGAGTGCAGGTATTTGATAGTCTTGCTTAGGGCTTTGCGGGGCAGGGAGCACATCACAAAGCAGTACCCTGCCTTAATACATTAAAGACAAAGGACTAAAGAGAAAAGCCCCTACCAGAGTGCTTGTTCTGCTGTAAAGGACTAATCGGACAATAAATCCCACCATTCCTTTCAGCCTCACATCCTCTGAATGGCAAAGCTCATTTTTTTGGAGGGTGAGACTCATGCTACAGTAACTATACTGAATGCTTACAGTCACATCTGCAGTGGTACTTATATGCCGATACAAGATTTCAAAAATTACTTGCCTCTAATACAGACTCTAGACAAAGTTAACTTTCACAAATCTTCAATTTTTGAGTTACTGCTTCATGGAAATCACCTGTCCACCACTTGCCAAGGCCTGCATCACTACTCAATCAAAACATTTCCTTCCCCTCCAAATGACAGCAGGATTACAACACACCAGCACAGGTTGCTTTTCCCCTAGCTTATTCTCCAACAGTTGATCAAACCCAAAGTTTGCATAGGCTTAAAAAGCATTTCTCCCGTGCACCTGGCTCCCGAGACATCCTCATTTTCCAACAGGATGGAAAGATGGATTGTTTTTCACAAGCTACATTCCCACATGAGCCAACTCAGATGCCCACTGGAGATTTCTTGCAAATAAAATCAAGCACTTAAGTAAACAACAACGGTATTTCTGAAAGTCCCTCCCTGAGGACAGCTCCCGTTGCTGTACTCAAGTGTGGATGTGGTTCTTCTGAAGGTCTCTGAGCTTGTACACCAAGCTGCCTTCTGTACTCCCAGATTCTTTAACTCAAGCCTAAGCAGTCATGCCTCAATATCTGTACTGGTGGGCCAGGGCAAGAACCAAAAGCAATCTAGTTAAGTTTCTGACTGCAGAGACCAACCTCATCACTGCCATTCAATCTCCCATGCTGACAAATCCTAACACCAATTTTCTTTCTGTTTTCCACTAATTGTCTTCTTTCTTTCCTTCCTTTAAGTTTTGGTTGCCTGTATGAACTAAAACTGAAATATACAGGCAGGCTAACCTACACGATCAAGTCTGTCTGTTACCCTAATCAACCTACCACCTACTACTTGGTGATTTTACAAACAGTATGACAGTTTATCTTCCTGATGAAGTTTCTGCAATGTCTACATTTCCAGCCAATATCCACATGCAAAAAGCCGATTTCAGACCCCAAACTGAGTTTTCAGAGACAGCAAGTAGAACAACCATTTTTAAATGCTTTTATTTAACACATCCAACTGCTATTTGAGTTTTTCAGACCAGTTCCCAAGAAAAACACTATTACAGAATCCTACGTACTAACCACAAATGCCAGAAGCCACAAGAGCAGGTAATGAAACCACCACAGGCCCTAAGAAAGGGCTGCAAACATCATTTACCTACTCTGTTACCGTTTACAAAAATTAAACATACACAGAGCAAGTCACCGTGCAGTTCTGGGGAGAAGGCCCAGCCTACCTTGGCTGCTGTGATGTTCAACTCCCGCAGCTGAGCTTTTAAGTCAGAGTTCATTTCCAACTCCAGCAGAGCCTAAAAAAGTCAAGTTGCAAAATAATCATTACATTCACCTCACCTCATGAAAACCCTTGAGACCAAAGCCTGTCCACGGTACCAGGGAGCAGCTATATACTTTTTACTAGTCAATATCAAAGATTTAACTTCCTGTAACTTTACACTTAAATGCAACAAGTTCAGTTGTTGCGAACAGAGGCTAACTGGCCCAGTTCCTAAATAAAACTAGGAAATAGAGCACATTTAGACAGCCCCAACCTCAAACTTTAAGCTCTGGACAACGGTCACAACACTGTCTCTATAATCTGCAATGAGTTACCAAACAGCAGAAGGAAAAGCCACACACCTGGGATATACCAGACTCGAACTCATCTGGCTTCTCGCCATTAGGCTTCACAATCTTGGCGCTAGAGCTGAACATGGCCTTTCTGCAACGCAAAAGAACACCTTGGCTGTGACCAGGCACGTATCACCCGCTACAACCACAGCCAGGACTCTGCGCTCCGGCAGGGAAGTCACACGCTCCAGAGCGAGGCCAGCAGAGCCCCACGGTCCCGGCAGGCCCCGCACGCCGCTCCAGGCGATGCCGGCCGGGACACGGGACACTGTCCCGGGGGGCGCGGGGCCTGCCCACGGCGGGGCCGCCCCGAGGCCTCGGCACCCCACGGGGGCGGCCCCGCCGCTGCCGGAGCCCCACGGGCGGCCCAGCGGGCGCTCAGGCGGTGCTCCCGGGACCCGCTCCCGGCCCCGGCCCGCTCCTCCCGCCTCTCCCGGGGCGCCGGCGGGCCAGGGCGGAGGGAGACCCCGCCGGCTGGCCGCCCCGGCCCCGGGCGCCCCGTCGGCCATCGGGCCCCGGGCGGGCGGTAATCGGGCGCATCCCCGAGCGGGCGGTAACCGGAGGCGGCCAAGCTGCGAGCCCGGGCCGGTATCGCGGCGGCCCCGGCGGGGAACGCGGCCCAGCACCCACCTCGCTCCGCGCCGGCCGGGAAAGGGCGAGCTCTCGCGAGAGCCGCGCCGACCGCGGCCCGGGAACGCGCTCGCCCCGCCTACGCCGCGGTGAGGCCAGACCCGGAAGAAGGGCATGGCGGGTGCCCGAGCGGGCCGCACACCGACCCAACTTCCGCCGCGGCGAAGCCCGGGCGGACATTTGCAGTGTGGGCACGCCGGGAGGAGGGCGGGGGCCGCGGTCGGCACATGCGCAGTGCCGGCGGGGCGGGGAGGTCTCAACCTTTCCTCCGGCCGCGTTTCCTGCGGCCCGGAGCGAGGGGCGGGCAGGGAAAGGGGGGGAATGGTATAATAACGTTTGAGTCGCACTGTGACAAAAAGAGGACGTCGTGCTATAGTTCCAAACGAAGTGACGTGCATGCTGATTCAGGTGAAAGTACCTGGCTGTGCACCTGAAGGGAAGCTCAAATCTTGCCTTGACAAAAACTCCCCACCTTGACACTTCTGTGTTGGCTGATTTGGGTTCCCCATTCCAGGGAAACCCCCGCTCAGAGGCAGGTGTGCAGCTCTTGGTACACACTGTCCAAAGAGGTCTGACCCGGGGATGGGGCTCGGGGCACTGGTTCCGTGATCGGATAACACTAAGAGCAGTCAAATTTAGCTTGTAATACCACTTTCACTACTACAATGTAATGGTGTGTGTAAAGTCTGTTACTTATGAAAAAAAACACAGTAGTGGAGTAATAAGCGCTTCTTGTAAACCAAAAAATGATAAGAACACTAGCACCCTACCCTAAACAACCTCAGCATCTGCAGAAGGCAGCCTGTCATGTTTCTGAACATTTCTGGGCTTTTGGTAAATTTCTGATAGCCAGAAAAGCAGACTGTTAAGTTCCCATTTTTCTCCCAAGTAACTCTTCCTTGCTTGCATGTATTCAATTAACGGGAAAACCTGCGCAGCTCACACTCATAGCCAGGATTAGTCTCTACAGAGACTGGAAATAGGCTAAACAGCAGTGATCAGGATCTGATTGAAGAGTGAAAAAAGGAAAGATAACAAGTAATCATCTCAGCAGTCCAGCAATCTGCCCTCAGTTTACACTGTGAAATCATTTACCAGAGGGAGAAAGAAGAGATGGTGTATGGATAGATCAAAACTGGACTGCTCAGAGCATAAATGAATAAAGATGCAATGTAACAATCTACAGCTTCCCACCTCCATGTTATTAGTGTTACTGAATAGACCAGGATGCTGCATAACAGCAATGAGAGAAGGTGGTGTAGAGATGTTCCCTTTTGGTCACCAAATTTATGTTAGGGGAAGGATGCAGAGGGTCAAGATCTACGTGAGCTTTACCCAGACGATAACACCTGGTATCCAAAGCAGCTGGCAGGTCTTCAAGAATCACTGTGGGCATGTGATCTTTAAAAGAAGTTATGTCACTACAAAGTAACATAATTAATTGGGTACTTATGCTGTGCAGACTCAGAATGCACATGGTGAAGAAGTGGAAAGAATAAATCAGGTGTGTGACAAAAGTATCCCAACAACAATAGCATAAGGTCTTATGATGTTATGGATATAATAATAAGTAATATAATACATGGAAGAAACAGAGCAAGATGGCAAGGCTTGTTGGTGTCACAGTAACTCTAGAACTGGAAGCAAAACTGAGTCTATTACTAGTTCACTTCTCTGAGCGAGGCTTGTACAACCACACAAGTTCTAAAGCTCATGGACAGGCTGTTCCTCTGAGGGTTGGCTGAAGGCTGTGATGGTGCTGGAGGATTACTGCTTTGCAGCTTCACTGTCACATGACACTGACACTGAAGTACAGGCAAGTGTTTTGTTCTGCAAGATCTCAGTTATGAGAAAGAAGTCAAAACACTTTATTTTCCTGTCTGATATTTTCAGTCAAGGTAATGAGATGCAATATAACCTACATTTGCAGGGTGTGCTAGATAAAGTGACTACCTAGTGACCTACCCAGCTGAAAGCTCAGTTTTAAATAGGAAATGCTTGATTCAGGTCACATCAAATTTTGCTTTAAAACTGTATGTGGGGAACCCATTATGGTTAAACATGTTTCCAGCTAAAATATTTGTCAAAAAAGATTGAAATGCTTTGCTAATGTGTACGTTACATGCATTAATGTGGGACAAAGTAGTCAGCTGAGATTTATAGAGTTTAAGTAAAAATGTTGTTACAGACACATGCCCTTACTTAAAAGTGATGAGTGTATTTTTGTACACAGATAGTAAGTCCTCCTTTTTTTCCTGTAGACTCTCTGTTATAAACACAGAAATGGCTGCCAAGAAAATTTGTTAATAAATGAATGAACCAGTTTGGTTTCACTGTGGGGGAGAAACACTGGACCCCTTATAAACTGTAAAACATGCCTGTCACGCAAGGCTCAATGACCACTCTCATTCAACATGGTGCCACCATGTTTCCACCATAACAAGGGCACGTGCTCTCCTCTTTTTTCCCTTAGCCACTCGTTTCTAGCACCTAAGCTGTGGCAGCAAAATTGCTTTTGCAAGCTTTGATTTGACAAAAATTGGCTAGATTTGTGTATCTGTGGCTACACAGGGTTGCCCTGTGTTAGTGTGACATTGATAACAAATCATTTATGAAACCCACTTAAAGTCCTATCCACATCTATCATTACATTATTCTGTATTCAAATGAGAGTTTTTGTGACTGAGTGCTTCAGCTTTGCAGGTGGGAACTAAATGGTTCACTTCTGTGTAAATCTGCACACCCCCTTCAAAAAACTGAGTTACAGAGCCCGAAACACCCTCTCTGCCCCAGGCTCATTGGAAAATTGCCAAGTCTGCTAGTGCTACAGCAACCAGAGAGCAAATACCATGAAGCAAGAACACAGGTATGTCTTAGCCTAGCAGTGCTATATGCCACTGTAGTAAAAATGCCACCTGGCACCATTGGGATCCAGCTCTCCTGCCACTGCAGCACAGCAGCCTGGAAAAATCAGCAATGGAGGTGCAACAGTAAAGGTAGGGCTGGCTGATCCTATGCAGCCCCAGTTTTACCAGCTGGGAGAAGAAGCAATGCAAGGGGGTGTGTGGTAATCAGTGGACTTCAAAAATCTGTTTTTTTCACAGTTTCAATCTGAGCTCTACATGTTGGTCATGACAGCAGGAGAGTTACTGCTCAGTCCATGCATGTAAATTTGATGTATGAATCTCTTCAACCAGAGAATTAATTAGTGTAACAGAGGGTCTTTGCTTACTTCTCCCATCACTTACTGCTCGTTGCTCCTTTAGCGTATGTTGATCAAAGAAGACTATGAGTAATGAAAATGTGCAAACCTGTAAGGAATAAGAAATCCTTCTACTATAGAAAGCCATAATTAAAAGAAAAGCTAACCAAGAGCAATAAAATAAAAATATCATGGGCAGGAAGCAGTGAAAATTCTCAGTGGAAACCTTTACAAAGACAATCAGTGTAAATAATCTTGATCTGAGAAAAGCAGACATAAGCATTTTGTAAGAGTAATATGAAGTCTCATGAATATGTTGGAGGAAGCAAGAAAAATGTAGTAATTATATTCTGATCCAATCCTGACTACATTGTTTGTGTATTCCAACAAGGCCTGTCAGATGCATAAGCTCTTGGGGTTTGGTTTTTTTTTTCCTTAAAGAGAAGTGTCATCTAGCTGATATGCACAGTAATGTTGGACCCATTTGCTTTCACATTCTTGGCACTTTACCGGGCCACCCTTGTAAATCCAAAACACAGCACCCTGCAGCTCTGGCACCTTGCAGTCAGCTTTGTCTCAGTGCATCTGTATTAGGGCTACGAGGGAAATCCAGCTGCTGAAACGCAGCAGCACGTCCAGGCTGGGCTGTTTCTGGAGGTGAGCATACCAGTGCCCCCATCTGTGCTATTTAATCTCAGCAGCAGCTCAGCTGAGGCACTGAATTCGGCACATTCCCAGACCTCCCAGCTTTGGTCTCCAAGTAGGTGACACTCTGGATACATGGCACAGGTTGCAGATGGCAACAGTCTGAACTTCAACCTGCTTGGAAAAGTGTCTCATTAATGCACATCAATATCTCACAGGCAGGTGCCAAGCGGATGGTACCAGACCTATTTTGGTGGTGTCCAGAGACAGAACAAGGAGTGATGGCCGTAAACTTCACCTCAACACGAGGAAGAACTTTACACTGAGGGTGGCAGAGCACTGGTAGAGGCTGCCCAGGGAGGTTGTGGCGTCTCCCTCTCTGCAGACATTCCAAACCCACGTGGGCACGTCCCTGTGTCACCTGCTCCAGGTGGCCCTGCCTTGGCTGTGGGGTCGGACTGGATGATCTTCAGAGGTCTCTTCCAACCCTAGCGATCCTGTGATTCTGTGAAGGTGTTTCTCCTTCCTTCAGGGGCCACCTCGGCACAGGGCTCGGCTGGGGCCCGTGGTTTGAACAGCAGGATGGGAACCAGCTTACGGGCCTTGCTCAACTCCACAGTTTTCGGCTTGCTGAACAGGTGTGAGATCCCGTCCGCCTTTAAACAGCCGGGGCTTCCAGAACGAGGCGCTTTGCTCAAACCGCAGCGGCCTCACGCCCCCGTGACCCACCCCGAAACAGCAGCTGACTGAGGGCTGTAAAACACCATTATTGTCGCGGCGGGAGGGAGCGAACACAAGCCGAAAGGCAGAGCGGGACAAAGCGCCGCGCCCTGGGCCTTTCGGGTATTTTGTCCCGGCCGCGGGCCCGTAGGCGCCCCCGTGACGGGCGGGGCGGGGCAGGTGGCGGCGGGCCCGATGGCGGCGGCGCCGTGATGCTGCGCTGTCTCCTGGCCGTGCTCAGCCCCTGCCTCGCCCCCCAGGCAGGCTCCATGTTCTACGCGGTGCGCACCGGCCGCCGCACCGGCGTCTACCGCACCTGGTGAGCGACGGCCCCGCCCGGCTGGCCCGGCCCGGCCCGGCCCCGCTCCGCTCACCGCCGCCCGATCTGTTGCAGGGCGGAGTGCCAGGAGCAGGTGAACAAGTTTCCCTCCGCCAGCTTCAAGAAGTTCGCCACCGAGAAGGACGCCTGGGCCTTCGTGCGCGGCGCCCCGCCGGGGCAGCAGCAGCAGCAGCCGCGGCCCGAGCCGGCAGGTACCGCGGGGAGGGGCCGGGAGCGGGGCCGGGGCGGGCACCGCGCCCGTCCTCTCCTCTCCTCTCCTCTCCTCTCCTCTCCTCTCCTCTCCTGTCCTGTCACTGTCACTGTCACTGTCACTGTCGCGGGGCCCTGTCGATGCCTCCGGACACGGCACTGATGTGCCCGCGCAGCGAAAGAGGGTTCTGTGCGCGCTTGGGGAGTGGTGCTTGTGCCCTGCCCGTCCCAAGGGCCGATGCATGTCTTGTCTCCTCGCTAGTTTGATCTACGTTGAAAACTGACTGGTTTATTCTGTATATTTTTTTCCTAATAGCTCGGGGCGGTGTTAGATAACAGATTAACATTGCTAAGAGATGATAGCAGCTGTTGTCATTAAAAGCAGTTGTTCCACGTAAAATTCGACCTTGTTTATGCTGAACTTTCTATTTTTTGTTTTTTGGAAGGGGCACTTGGTCTTGCAGCTGTAACACAGGAAAATGGTAGCCAGAGAGAGGAACTAAAAACCTTGTGTTGCAGTACATGCAAAAGGCCGTATGAACAGTCTACACATGAGGAACAGATTGCAAAGCGAGTAAAACATGATGAATTATTCTCAACATACTCAACACCAACAGTCAGTGAAGATAAATTTTCATATATGGGTGAGGTCTTTGATAAGTCCTTTAATTCTTTTAATTTCTCTGTACTTTTTCATAAACAGCAAGTGTAACTGTTAGAAAGCTTTTAGGGAGGGTTGTGTATGGCAGCATCAGGCCCATTGTTTCTTTTTAAAATGGAGATGTGAACTATAATCTATTGTTCACGTTGTCTTTCAGTGTAATTTTAATTGGCTTCAACTGCTATCAACATAAAGCTTAATCATATTGTTATAGGTGTGATTTTATGTGTGTGTGGGTTACAGACTATATTTAACTATACAGATATAGGTAGAAAGTTTTGAAGTTGGCTGAAGAAGCCAGGGACTGTAGCAAGAAGTGTGGGACTTGGGGCAGAAGCTCTTCTTAAGGCTGACCGGTTTGACAGGAGTGAGGGTGTGAAGCTGCAGCGGGACTGCTGGTGTTCTGTGCTACTACTGTACTTCTGTACTTAACTTTTGGAAGGGCTCGCTGGGAAGGGAAGTTTTGGGGATTAATGTATCAGCAGACATTTCTTTCATCTTAAAGAGTCTGTGTCCTTGAAGGAGTGCTTGAACTTCTGATTTTGGTAATTTTTTTTGTAGGTGACTTTGTAGTTGTTTATACAGATGGTTGTTGCTCAGGTAATGGACGTAATAGGGCACGTGCTGGAATAGGTGTCTACTGGGGACCAGGCCACCCTTTGTAAGTAGCTGGATGGATTCTTTTTTTTCAAATTAACACTTTACTGTTTGTTTTTTATGTGGTTTACAGTACTAGCCTTCTTTTAAATATGAAACTCTGTTGTTGAGACTTGTAATTACAGTGTTCTGAGACTAGTGAGTTACTGAGGGGAAAAGAGAAATCATCCTGTCTGGGGAAAATCAACTGGAAATAATATTTTGGAGTGCTGAAGCTATAATTCAACTAATGCAGAAAGTTCTAAAATGGAAGTAGGTATGCACCAAAGACTATGAATGTAATTGCGTATTGATGGCAGGTCCAAATGGGCAGGTTGCTCTATGCAGGTGAAAGCTAGGCCTGGAATATATTCATCCCTTTTTATAAAAAGTAGCTCTCTTGTATTTAGTTTTTTAATGTATACTCATTATCCAGTCTTCTGAATATTTGGGGTAACTAATTTACTATTCATTCCTTGGAGACAGAAATACCAGTGAAAGACTTCCTGGACGGCAGACTAACCAAAGAGCAGAAATACATGTAAGTAGTAAATGTCCTGAAATGCTTCTCAGTGTTAGACTGCAGTAGCACACTCATGACTGTTTCAGCTCTGGTCCTCAGAAACGGTTTGTGGAGCTGTGAGGGAAGTATACAAAATATCCAGAGTTAGGACTTGAAAGAAATAGCTCTCTTCAAGTTTTATGGGTTCTTATTGGTTTTGAACAAGGTAATTCACCTTGAGAATTTCCATATGTGTCATCAAGCACAGCTATTTAAAACAGCCTTACATTAGGAAAGCCTGGCTTTCGAATATATATAGATTCCCTTGCATTTTAATGTGTATATTTCACACCTTGGAGTGAGGACTGCTGAGTAGCAGTTAAGAGGAGAATCAGCTTCTTACAGGATCAGAGCATCATAATCCTCAGATAAATATAACGAGCAGTTCTTGGCTCCTGACTAACTTCTACTGCCAACAGCAGATTAAGTCTTCCCTTCTCACCTCCTCTTAATTATGGTACTGCTACTATTCCACACTGCATGTTTGGAGATGAACTGAAATGGGGAATTGATCTACTTAAAACTACAAGAAGTTCATTTTAGTGAGTGATAACTAGAGATGGTGTTGGTGTGTGGTCAGACTGTCACTAAAGAGCTTTTCGTCTTTACATCCTCACCCAGCCACATCTCTGTGTTATGTTTCAGAGCACCAAAAAAACCCCCCAACCTGTTAAGGATTCCAGACTGTTAGAACTGATGTCAGTCCCTCCTTGTTATGGAGAAAATGCTTAAAAACCTAGTGTGCAGTTGGGAGAGGTTTTGATAGTTAGAAAATGGGGCAGAGAACTATTCTTTAGCACAGAGTTGAACCTCAGAATGTTTGGAGTGGTTTTTTTTGTCAGTGAAACTTAAGTAGCTGCCTCTTTGCCTGAATCATAAAGGTGTCATCTGCCTGCATAACCTTGGATCCTCTACTCTATAAAGCATGTTGAAAGCATTGGTGGGGAGATTACAGCAATACTCTTCATAGTTCTGTGTTAGCATCAGATGCTCTATTGGTATTTTAATTGCATATGGTCAAAATTCTGTTCTGAACTGTGATTGTATTGAAACATTCTTAAGGCAGCCTGCAAAGCGATAGAGCAAGCCAAGAGTCAAAACATCAAGAAACTAATAATCTACACTGATAGCAAGTTCACTATTAATGGTAAGTTCATGATTTTAGTTTTCCTAGTACTTTCATTACATAAGGCCCACAGAACATACTGAGTCCTGGAGAGAGGGATATAAGGAAGAGAACGCATAACTTGTTGTGCGTAACTGCTCAGGGAAAAACTGCAGAATCCTCAGGCATCGCCTGCTAACTGTGAAATAAGAGTAGAGTCAAAGTGCCTGTTACAGTGAAGCCTTGAGATGTTCAGTATGACATGAAGTCTAGAAAAAATGTCATTCTTTTATACACTGTTAAGACTGTTCTCAGGAAATTACTTGGAAGTTGGTGTAGTAACCCTGTAGGTTTTTTGTTGTTTTGCTTGGATTGGAGAGGCTGTTATAACACACATGTGAAGTACAGTCAAGTTCCTTTGCTTCCAAGCTTTTAGGCTACACTGGAAGACTAACCAGAGATATGTGCTCAGAGTACATATTGAAAGTTTCACCTTCATCCACAGACTTGGAAAATTTAATTTTATTCCCTATAAACACCATAAGAAGCAGCCAAAAAGGCTTAATTTCTGAATAAAACTTTTTCATCTTTCCTCAAGATCTTCAGATTTTGCTCCCATGATAATCTGAACTGCATATGTATTTTTAATTTGTACATCAATATTTTACAAAGGGAGTGTGTTTCCAGATCACTTTGGAGGTTTGATTTTGCAAGGGTTTTTTTTTGAAATAACATTAAACAAAAACTTACTGCAACTTTTGATTGAAAATTAAATGTTGCACTCTTACTCCTTGATTGGCTTGCAGTTTGCTCATCCATTTTGCGTCACTGAGGTGCAGGTTCTGTTCTTGTTCAACCAAAGTTACTCCGTAAATGTGTCTAGTAGCAAGATGCCAGAGAAGGAGCTTGTGGTTAATTACAAATGGAAGTGGTTTGGTTTTCAGGAGGTTTTATTTGCAAGATTGGCGATTTCCTGTTTGGGTTTGGTCTGCTTGTCATGAAAGCAGTAAGGATATCCTACATTGTCCACACCAGCAAAGGTCTTGGAAAGAAAAATTTTTAAAAAATCCTTATTTAAAGAATAATACAGTAAAATGCCTGGCCAGTAAGGGATGGACAGAACATTAAATCAAGTTCTGTAGAAATCTTTTTACATGGTCCTTCTCTGAAGGATTCTTTTTAGCATGCAGAAGCCATAAAACAGGTGGCCATCTGTTTTTCCTCTGTGCATGTGTTTCCTCAATTTCTCTAAAACAAACGAAGCAGTAGATCTGTTCTAGCTTACTGTACTATCAAACATATCCTTAGCTTCAGTTCATTGAAGTTCATGAGATAATTTTGGTGTAGTGCATGTATAAGATTGTCATCTTCATCTGTTTGGAAAACGGGTTTGGAGAATTTAAGTAATAACGGTAAAATCCTGAAAGACAGCAATAGAGAACCAAACAGGAATATCTTCTATCTTCATTGCCTTTGCCTGAGACTTTGTGCAGAGTTAATGTCTTGTTAAAAGGCTGTTGGCTCCATCTTGATTCCTTGGTGGCTTTTTTAATAGCATTTTTTTCGTGATGCTCCCTTTGTGTAGGTATTACAAGCTGGGTGGACAACTGGAAGACAAATGGCTGGAGAACAAGTTCAGGAGGAAGTGTAATAAATAAAGAAGATTTTGAAAGACTTGATAAGCTCTCAAAAGACATAGAAATTCAATGGGTAAGTTCCTAATTTCTTATTTTTAATGACTTCTTAAACATGCTCCTTGTAAAACTTTGTATGACCCTAACTAAGACTTTTGTAGAGCATAATATTGTACGTCCATAGGTGAAACCATAAATACAGAGGTGCTGCTTTTGGTATTTAAAGCAAATTAGCAACATAATCTAGACTCTTGGAACCAGTATGTCATTTATTTAAATGAATGTTTATTTATTTTCTATCTCTTATTACTACTTAGAAAATGCCTGCAATAATTATTTTTAGTTTGTTAGTAGATGAAATTTCTGTACCTGGAAATCTAACCATAAAACCTAGTTGTGTCTTTTTCTTATAGCTGAATTTCTAGATTTGCTTTCAGAGCTCTGTAAGATGCTAGTTCGTTGGAGTAACGCAATCACAGTGTCTTTAAACTGGGAAAACTGAGAGTTTGTAAACCAAAGAAACTGACTCTAGTTTTCTTAACTGTGTTTCTTTGAAAAAAAATTGGTACAGAAAACTCTTTAAAAATAACCGTTTTTAAGTCATTTTCCTCTCCAGTAAAGAAGTAAATGTACTTCTATACAGGTATTTTTGGTAAAACGTGTTATCTGTAAGCACTTAACATTGTAGGGAATATCTTCTCTCTCCTCCCTCTAAATTTTAGCCTAACTGTGGTATAAGACCACTGATTCTAGAAATAAATCTGTGTACCATTGACTTTGCAGCTGCTAACTGCATATTTACTGGGCTTCTGTCTTTACCCTGTAGAAAACAGGATCATGTAGATCTTTAATATGCACTTTTTCTGTGGGAAACCGATTGCAGATATTCTTCTATTAATACTGTTCTGTGTTAGAGCTGGTGACTCCAATTTAAAGGCTGACTAGATTTTATATAACTACTCCTGTTATCTATTGAGGAGAAGAAAGTGTAAAAATTTAAGCCTAATTAAGGCCAACTAAATTCAGTAGTTCATAGAGTAGTCTACATAATTAAAAGATACTGCTTTATGCAGACTTCTTAAACCTGAATCTCTTAGACCTGGGAAGAGTTTTGTTTCAGGAGGAGCATTATATGCCTGTACTTAATTATGGTAATCCACTTGCTGAGGTGTGGAGTCCTCCATGGATTGCAGGTGGATCTGTCTTCCACCATGGACCTCCATGGGCTGCAGGGGCACAGCTGCCTCACCATGGTCTGCACCACGGGCTTCAGGGGAATCTCTGCTCTGGCACCTGGAGCACCTCCTCCTCGTGTACTGACCGTGGTGTCTGCATGGTTGTTCTGCTTACGTATTCTCACTCCTCTCTCTGGCTGTGGTGAAGCATTTTAACCCTTTCTTAAACATGTTATTACAGAAGAGCCACCAGCTTTGCTGATGGTCTCAGCTGAGACTAACTGTGGGTCCATTTTGGAGCTGTCTGGATCTGGCTCTCTCTGATATGGGGGCAGCCCCTGGTGTCTTTTGACAGAAGCCAAGCCCTGCAGCCCCCACTTGGCACCAAAACATTGCCATGTATACCTAATACCATCTCACACACACTTCATGCTTGTCTCCTCTCAGATCTTGTCAAATAGCAAGCTTGGTTTTCTTCCTCACCTCCCTCCTCCACCCTTACTTCTGACAAGGATGGGCTTAGGGTTCAAAGTTTTTTCAGTTCCTAATTGAAGGATGGACAGTTAAGATGTGAAAATCGAGAGTTTCTTTTAATACCCTGCTTCTGTATCCTAAGTGAGTGCTGTAACCACCAAGGTTGTTAATGGAATAGAGGTCTCTGGCTTTCTGGGGAAAGATTAACTTGGTTTAAGCACTGAATGCTGGTAGGTGTTTCTTTCTTTTCCAAAAGTGAGACTTCGAGTTGCAGCTGTTGTCTGCATTTCTTAAAGGCTATGTTACATGGTCCTTATCCAATTCACTACTTCTCATAAAGATGATTTTCACAATTTGGCAAGACTTCCCTAGAGGAAGAGAAGCTATGAAAATCCCTAGGAAGAACACCTAAGAGCTAAATGTGAGGTGAGGGCCTCTGAGGAGGTGCTGCTGTACTAAGAATAAAAGGGTGCTTCGTGATCAAATTTCATGTATATACTTTATTCTTGACTTCTTGCATATCTAACGCTGCTATTCTTTTGTCCTGACAGATGCATATTCCTGGTCATGCTGGCTTCCAAGGAAATGAAGAAGCTGATAGACTAGCAAGAGAAGGAGCTTGTAAACAAAAGTGCTGACATACTGGGACTAGAGACTGTTGCAGTGGGAGGAAAATGCCTAACGTGACAGCAACAACCTGGGCTGCTGTAATTGTTTCAGAGTTGAAATTTGGACTGTACTTCTTTCTAGCCTGGCCCACTAAATATATACAAACTTCTGGGAGGAAAACACTCGCATTTTCTTCTATGGCATTTGTTTTACAATTGAGACAATATTTTGTTGATATTGAGTATTTGTTTTTTCTTCATCATATTGAAAGGGCTGTGAGGTCAATGTTTTTAGCTGTCTTGTAGGCTTATGAACTCACGATGAAGACAAGACTTCTGAAGAAGTAATATTAAATAGAAGTGTTCTGTATTTTCCCCTTAGTGAAATAAATTATTTTTTGTACAGAGGTATATATTGCAGCCCAAAATAGCTAGGGTGGGGGGGACTTTGGGGTTGACTGATTTGGTAAAAGGTCACCTAACACAGATGTCCATGATCAGCTTTGGCATTCTGATATAGCAGTAACTGCCCCACAGGTGGACTTGTAATGCTCACCTTCCTGTGCCTCCCAGTAACATCAATTACAGCACCTGTAGATGTCTCTGTCTTGTTACTTTGCAAAGTAGCATGAACAAAGTAAAAGGCCAGGTCATATGAAAACTGGAACAATGAATTTTTACTGTTCTCTCTTTCTAACTGCTTCACACCCAAGCTCTTTGTCTCTGGCTTCCTGTTTCCATTAAGTAGGGGTTTTATGTATTCTGGTTCTCATTAGCATTGTTAGTTCCTCTTCAGTGTTGTTCCAAAGGTGATAATTGGCCATTTTTTGGAACTAGAAGATGATCCTCTTCTCCAAGCCTGCCAGATGTCATGTGTTGACTTCTTTTTTTCCAGTCAATGATGAGATTAATGGAATGGCTAATTTGCACTTGGAGAGTGATTACCAGTAATCAACAGAGTTTTGCTTTCTATGCAAGTATACAGGAAGAGGAAACAGGTGTGGCGTGTTACCTGTGTCAACTTCTCTGTACAATACCTTTGTACCATTGAATAGCAGGGCTTAAGCTCGAAGTCATTGTTTTTGTATTTGTTAATTGCTATATAGAATGGTTAGAGCTGCAGAAGCATGTTACTTAATAGTTCTCTTGTATTATAATATCTTTACTGAAGCAAAGTATGAGGTCTTATCTATTTAGTCACATGGATTGGTGGTAGAAGGAGGAAACTGGCTAGGTCAAAGTGAGAACTGACTTTTTTTTCTCTCATCCAAATCAGCACAGTAAAGCTCATCTAGGGGTAAGGAGGACACTGCTTCTTTGGTGTATATGTACACAATTACCTGTTCATTTACTTGAGAAGTTTGGCTTGAAGGAAAACACCCTATCACCCCATATCAGATCTCTGGTTGAGGCAGAACAATGTGTCAAGCAGTGCACTGAAGAGCTGGGATCTAATAATCTGCCTGTTGTACATCTTCAGTTAAACATGTAGATCATATTTACTCTATGGAAATCTTTTTTTGAAGCAGAAGCTTTGGGAGAAATGTAGATAATGGTAGGTAAATCATAAGAACTGTGTAATACTGAATTTAAGCAATTTGATTACCTGAATCTAATAAGTAGATTATGATAGAAAATCTAATAGGAAAGAGTTTTATATTAATTTGATACCAATGTTTATTTTTCTTCCTCTGGAAATTCAGGACAGAAGAAAGCCGAGAGGAAAGTTACAAGATTAAGTCTGATTAAAGGATAGGAAGCAAACAGTACTTCTTTAACAGGGGCTCGAGGGCCCACAGAGGACGCTGGATGTGCAAGTAGTTCTTTTCAGGGTACTAGAACTTCAGTAGGGTATTGGCAGTTGCAGCCGTGACATTCAGTGGATTGACACTAAACTTCTGGCTGGATTTTTATGTGCTTCTAAAAATGTTGAGAATACTAGTATTAGATCAGTTTATCTGTAATGTTACGGGACTTGCAATTAAATTTATTCCAGAATTGATAGAGTCATAGAATGATTTGGATTAGAAGGGACTTTAATGATTATCTAGTTCCAATCCCCGTGTTGTGGGCAGGGACATCTTCACTAGACCAGGCTGCTCAGAGCTCCATCAAACCTGGCCTTGAACACTTCCAGGGATGAAGCTTCCACAATTTCTATGAGCAACCTGTTCCAGTGCCTCACCACCCTCACAGTAAAGAATTTCTTCCTAATGTCTAATCTAAACCTGCTCTCAGTTTTGAAGCCATTCCACCTTGTCCTGTCTCTACATGCTCTTCTAAATAGTCCCTCTCCAACTCTCTTGTGGGCTCTCTTCAGGTACTGGAAGGCTGCAATTAGGTTACCCCAAAGCCTTTTCTTCTCCAGGCTGAACAATCCCAGTTCTCTCACCTTTCTTCACAGGTGAGGTGTTCCATCCCTCTGATCATCTTGGTGGCCAGCCTTTGGACTTGCTGCAACAGGTCAATGTCCTTTCCATGCTGGGGGCCCCAAAGCTGGATGCAGAATTCCAGGTGGAGTCTCATGAGAGCAGAGGGGCAGAATCCCCTCCCTTGACCTGCTGCAGCCCAGGACACCTTTGTTTTCTGGGCTGTGAGTGTCCATTGCTGGCTCATGTGCAGCCTCTCAACCCCCAGCACCCCCAAGTTCTTCTTGGCAGGGCTGTTCTTGATCTGTTCATTCCCCAGAATGGATTGATACTGGGGGTTGCCCTGATCAAGGTGCAGCATATTGCACTTGATCTTTTTGAATCTCAGGAGATTCCCAATGGTCCAGTTCTTGAGCTTGTCCAGGTCCCTCTGGATGGTACCACTCAGCTTGTTATCATCTGCAAACTTGATGGTGCACTTGGTGCCTTTGTCATGTCATTAATGAAGATATTAAATAACACCAGTCCCAGTATGGACCCCTGAGGAACATCACTTGTCACTGATGGCTGTTGGGACACTGAGCCATTGACCACTACCCTCTGGATGGGACCATCCAACTAATTTCTTATCCATCTAACAGTCCACCCATCAAATCCATCTTTTTCCAGTTTAGAGGGCAGGATGTTGTGGAGGACGATGTCAAAGGCTTTACAGAATTCAGATACATGGCATGTGTAGCCCTTCCCTTGTTCCCTGATGTAGTAACTCCATGATAGAAGGCCACAGGGTTGGTCGGCAGGGCTTGGCACTTGGCAAAGCCATGCTGGCTGTCTGGAATCATCTCCCTGTCCTCTGCGTGCCTTAGCACGGGTTACAGGAGGATCTGCTTGATATCCAGTAGTGCTTAAACATGAATATTGTACATTAAAGGCATCTGGTACCTTTTATAAGAACCTGACTGGCAGTGGTTAAGACACTGTGGTAAGTCTGGAGCTGTGCACTCAAAGGAAACCCGCGCGCTGCTCAGTGCCCCGCACTCCGCGTGGTTTGAGCTGTCCCCGGCGCCCCTTTAGGGCTGTCCCGCGGGGCGGTGCCCGTTCCGTCCCGTCCCTCCGGAGCGTCCCGGATGGTGCAGCGTGATGGTGGAGGCCTGGTACATGGATGAGTCCCAGGGGGACCAGCGGGCGCCCCACCGGCAGCAGCCGAACCGCGCCGTAAGCCTAGAGCAGCTGAGGCGCCTCGGCGTCGTGTACCGCCGGGTACGGGCCGGGATGGGGCCGGGATCGCCCAGGATGGGACCGGGATCGGGGCCGGGCCGAATTGCGTTTTAGGCAATGGCGTCCAAATGTTTGGGTTGGTTTACTATTTTTTTTTCCCCTCCCTTCCGCCCGGTTTTCAGTTGGATGCTGATAACTATGAGACCGATCCGTGCCTGGAAGAGATCCGGAGAGCAGAAAAGTATTCTTGGATGGATATAGTGACCATACATAAGGACAAGCTTCCCAACTATGAGGAAAAGGTACGCGAGTGCTCACTGTCAGCGCGGGTTCCGCAGCCAGCCCCTGGGGCACTGGGGTGGCACTTCCAGCTCTAAAATACATCCTGTACCCAAATCCTTAACACTAACAAAGCACTTTTGATATCATGTGAACTTCAGAGGCCTTTTGCTTCTGTAGATTGCCCTCAAAGGTTTTGAGGATCGTTTGCATCACAAAAGTCAGATTCCTACTAGGAGAGCCCCCCCAGCGCTGACCTGTCCTCAGAGAGCCTCTCAGGGATTAAGGCAAGTGGTTGCCAGCTGGGCATGGGCTTTGAAGGCTAAAACATCCTCCTGGCTGCTTGCATAGTACGTCTTTTTAAAGTGAATGTACAGTGCCCTGGACAGGAAGTTTTTTTTTTACCTTGGGAAGCTGCTAACTTGACTGTTTCATAATAGCTGAATGCAAGTGGTGCCAGCCCCTCAGGCGAGCCTCCTAGAAGGAGCTTTCTCACCCCAGCTTCCAACTGCTGGCATCTGACCTGAGGACAGCAACCCAGTGACACTTCCATATTTTTATTAATTTCCATTTACCAGTTTGTTTTGAGGCCATTGTGTACTAATGGTTTTTAATTGATGAGAAGGTGAATTACATAGTAACTGGGTAGGTGCTACCTAACACAAAGGCTGTTATTTACGGGATGTGGGGACTTTTGCTCATCCTGCCATGCTGGATCAGTTCTGGCTCAAGTGTGCAAGTGGGGCTAAATATGCAGACCTGAGCAGGAGGTGATGGTACCTGGCACTGCACTGCTCTCTGCACTAACTCACTCAGGCCTCTGTTAAATGAACCTTTAAAACATGTTTTATATTCTGTGTATGTGCCATTCACCATTCCAGAAAAAAATGAGAACTGGAGATGGGGCTCACTGTGTGGGCAGGTGTGACATGCTGTTTACATCAGATTGCTGTAGATGGGCCATGTTTGGCAATAACTGAATTTTCACAGCTGTAGTACCTTATGCAGCTAATCCAGCCCTACACAAGTGTAAAAGAGGGGGGATAATCTGTAGCGTTGTTTAGGTTTTGCATGTTGGGAAAAAAAGGCACAAAATGAGCAAACTGAACAAGTACAAGGACCAAATCCTGAAGTGGAAAGTTTCACCCATCTCTCTCTGAAATTGGTGTAAGCATTGCTGTTATTCAGAGAATAGTTATATGCAGCTAGAGCTGCTGTTTCTTGTCAGAGAAATTCCTGTCTTCCAAAGGAAATGTAGCAGCCTGCTTAAAAGTGTCCCGAGACAGAGTCTGGCTGGCTGGCTTGGCCTTGTTAATCATGCTGGTCTCCTCTGTTAGGATTTCAAAGGGTAAAACTGTGTTTTAACTTTCTCAGCTCTGCCTCGTATTTCTACCAGACTTCGCAGTTTTCCTGTGTTCAGTAGTTTTAAGAAATACTTGCCATTTCTAGATAAAAACATTTTATGAAGAACATTTACACCTAGACGATGAAATTCGCTACATCTTAGATGGATCTGGCTATTTTGATGTTCGAGACAAGGATGACAAATGGATCCGGATTTCCATGGAAAAAGGAGACATGATAACCCTCCCTGCCGGCATATATCACCGATTTACCCTGGATGAGAATGTATGTTATTGTAGATTACCGTAAATTTTGATGACAAATCCATGTGAGTATATATCACATTAGTAACCACTTGCCCTGAGCCTTGCAGTTCATTAGCAGAACATATTAAATATGAAGTAGGAGTATGAAAAATACTAAATAATTCACAGCATCTGAACCTTTCATCTCCAGGTCACAAATCCAGCTTCTTCTTGTCAGCTGTAACTGCAAGTCATGGCTACAGGATATCTGTAGCATATATGGCTTCACAGCAGCCAGTCCCTGTGGCTGTCCCTCCCAAAATTGCCCCTGCTCTCTCTTGAGGTGGAGATGGTGTAGATGGATCCTTCTGTGTTGCCTTGTTGTGTGTTTTTGTGGGGATAGAAGAGCATGTCTGTGTCCAGCAGCGGCATTTTTCATAGTGTTAAATTTACCTTCAGGGAAAGGATTTAAGGGTCCAGAGCCACTACTTGCGGCTGCTGTGTGCTAAAGTGGATGCTGGCTTCACAGGAGGTGACCTGCTTTGGGAAGGTATTTTTGGCAATGGGAGCCTGAGCTTGGGACACAGAGTCCTGATCTGTGTTTCTGTTCTTGTGAGTTTTTATAAATGTGTTTGTAACCTCAGAATTACCCCTGCAAAATGGGGAAATATGTGCTGTCTCCTGTGTGGCAAAGCCCATCTCTGGCAAAGTCTTGAAAATGGCATTGTTTTGAATCAGCTGTACAGAAAGCAGTTATCATACATGTAAAAAAGGGAGATGCTGCTTTGGTGAAAAACCTGACTTTTCCCATCTGTGTCTTGAGATCCACAGTGAATCAGCTACATTTACTATTTTAAGATTTTTTTCTTTACATAGGCAAAATGTCAGGGGTTATGGTTGAATCCACAAGAAGTCTTAAATGTTTGTTCACTTCAGAAGCTTTAGTCCAGAGGTACCATCTTCAAAGTAAATTCTTTAAGTGCTTCTAGACCGCTGCATTTTGCAGCTAAGTTTTTTTGGTACCTAACTTTATTCTTGCCATTGCTGAGCACCTGGGTGTAAGATAAGCATTTATCTGTCTTTTACAAAATAGGCAGGGACTAGCGCAGAGGACAGAAGAGGAGGGTTCCCTGTAACTCTGTGGCTGGAGCACTTCTGCAGGATGTAAAATCCCATCACATGCTGCCACAGCTGTACCTCACACCAGGCATACCTTTGGTTAGCTGATGGCAGAGGCTGTTGCTCTTCCTGTTGGAATTTGGAACCTTTAACTTCCCGTAAGCACTTTTTTGGGGGCTAGCTCCCCATTCAGTTTTTATGGCTCTGAGTTCAAAGCTTCTGGTATTTCCCAAAAGCATTGTGTAGCCATCTTGGGTATTCTGATTGGTGCTGTTTAACTAAGCAAACAGGATTTAGAGGCTGCATTGTTCAGTATTGTGAAACCACTGCAAAAAGTTTGCCTAAGACAGGATTTTTTTGGTTTCTTTGAAACAGGGAGAAGTAGTGGATGCCCTGGTCATGACACAGTGTATCACTGCTTTTGTGCCAAAGCCTCCCACTGTAGTAGCTGGGAGCAGGAACAGCAGTGTAGTGGGATCCTTTTCTACAATCTGTGGAGCTTTCAGTCCATCATGAAATGGCTTCAAAAATTTCTGCAGAAATGCAAATGAAACCTTAACTTCGGAGTGTGGATCACTTGGAAAGAGCTCTTAAATTGCCTGTCACTTCTTGTTCTTTGACAGAATTATGTGAAGGCAATGAGGCTGTTTGTTGGAGAACCCGTCTGGACAGCGTACAACAGGCCGGCTGATGATTTTCCTGCTCGGAAACAGTATATGAAGTTTTTGGCTGACGAAGCACAGTAATGGTGTCTGAGACCTGACAGGGGGAACAGCCTGTCAGAATAAATGTACCTGGTGGCTTTTCACTGATTAAACTTCTGTTTACATAGGCAATTGGAATCACAGAATCATAGAAATCATAGAAAAATTTAGAGTGAAGCATCATTTGGATTTCATTTAGTCCAATCCTTTCAAGTACTATGCCAGTTTTAAACCTACATCAAGTTTGGAAGCCTCTGGTGATGAAGGTTCCACAGCTGTCTAGGTGCCATTCCAGCACTTAGCTGCTCCAATAAGCCAAGCATTTGTTCTTCATGGCCAACACTCTGGTGGCAGTTTGAAGTTGTGATCTCTTGCCCTTTCATTTTATGCCTGAGAAGAGTCTGGCTCTGTCTTCTCCACAGTCCCTGCTCTAGTGAGAAACTAGTTACGCTTTCTCTAAGCCTTCCCTTCTCCAGGCTGGACAAACCAGTGCCTTTGGCTGGGCTCTCTTCCATTAAGTAAGATGTTCAGTACATTTTGCCCTAGTTTTGACTACTGGGGAGTGTCACTTGTAAGCACCTGACTGTTAAGCCTGTCGTTTTGACTGTTTGGAGCCCAGTGGCCCAGAGGTTTTTCACTCACGTTGTAGTTCGTATCAGTCCAGCTCTAAGGCTGCTGTGGGACGCACTACTGAAAGCCTTGCTGGAGTCAAGGCGAATAGCACTTGCTGGAATCCCTCTGCCACAGAGCTAGTCACTGCCTCCTGGATGGCAGTCAGGGTGTCAGGCAAAAGGCAACCTTGGTGAATTGGCATTGACTGGTTGTTCTGCATCACCTGGTATTTCTTGTACGTGGAACATCTTCCATAATGGCTTATTCTGTAACATTCCTGGGGACTGAAGCAAGGCTGACTAGCCTGCAGTTCCCCAGACCTTCTTTCTTGCCTGTTTGAAAGTGGCAGAGTTATTTGCCTTTTTCTGCTCGAAAAGGTTTTCCTTATCTCTGTGACCTTTCAAAGATGCCAGCAGCCTTGCAGTGACATTACCTAGTTGCATTTACAGTTGCTCAGGAATCCATTTTCTAACCTTTTTTTCCTTGATATTTCTGGCAGGTAGAATTGGGAGAGGTGGGCTACATTAATATTCATTTTTCTCTGAATCCATGCTAATGAAGTACGTAGGATTCTGATTTTAATTAAAGAAAATAAACCCTGCTTCATTCTTGTCTAAAAATGTTCATAAGACAAATTTGCATAATCGGCATTTTAGTATGCAGCATCCCAAGTTCTGCCCTGGTACATAAACCTGTGGTTTTCTCTTTAAAATGTAGTAATTTGCTCTTTGTGAGTTATTAATAAAATTACTTTGACCTGGGTGTGTTGGTTTTTTTTTTCTTCCTTGTGCTGACATTAAGGACACACTGAACAACACTGTTACTGTAATTGTTAATCAGCGTTTATTCCTTGTGGTGACACTGACTTGTTCTGTAACATGGGATAAATCACTGACTATGTGCCTCAGTTTCTTGAGCTGTGAGAGGGAGAAGAGTAGATTTAGGCGCAGTGGGCCAGTTCTCAGTAAGTGCCTCGTGGTCACACAGGACATGCAGCTCCTCAGCAATGGTCATCTAAGTGTTTTTAGATGAATTTTCTCTTCACAATGACAAGTTATGTCAGCTGGGCAGATGTACTGCTTGCTCCAAGTCTCAATGGATGATGACCTGACTGCAGCCTCTGTGCTGAATTCAGACAGATACAATACAAGCTCCTGCCTTGCAGTCTCCTGAATAAACTTGACTCTAGAAATAGGTTGAAACTCGGGCCTACCTGGATTTTCTTACTGCAGCAGATGATGGATAATTGGACTTTCCCACTGTTCTCCCCTGTTAGTGTGTACACAGCTGTTCTTCAGTAGGCAACAGTGTTTTCCTCACTTTGTAGCAGCATTACTGTTAACTATTTCTAGATGTTTTATTTCTTTAACTGTTTCTGAAAGTGAAGTTACAATTTTGAAGTGAAATTATGCTAAGCTGTATCTTAAAAGTTGGAAAGGGTGAATAAAAAAAATTACATGTTTCCTGCCTTAGGGTCTTGGGTTGCAAGCTAGATGAAATGTGGGGACACAGCTGACCTTCTGTCTGCCAGTGGGGTTTCAGTTTGTGGGAGGGGGTGGAGGCACAACCCACACTTGCAAAATGCAAGCCCACCCAGTGCTCCGTTCAGCCTGCACTGCCTTTTGTGCAATGGTCCCTAAGCCTGGCTGAAAAATCAGTGTTAGCAGCAAATAGGAAGTTTAGCTGTAGTCAGACACACATTAGGTAGGCTCTCACAGGATGCTGTGCTGTGACATGTGCCCCATTGGCTCAGGGATTTGTGTGCCACTTGTCTAGAGGGAGCACTTGAATGTCCTATTGTACAGCACACTGGGGCTTCCTGCTCCCAGAACAAACTTTGGGGATCTTTCAAGGTACAGCTACAGGAATCAATGACAGTTATTGCCTGCAGCAGGTTTCATTTCTTTGATTTATAAGCCACAGAAAATTGTGTTTCTGAATGTAAAGTAAAATGACTGCTTTCTCCTGGTGCTTGTATCAGTCCCTGGTATCCAACCTGATTCATCCCCTGTCTGCTTTTGTTTCCTTTTTTTTTTTTAACAGAAGCCAATGTGAGACTGGCTCTTTCTTCCTGTTGCCCTTTCCATTTTAATGTCTCTCTGCAAAGGGAGAAATGGAGGCAGCGGGATGGACTCTCAGGAACCACCCCTACAGCATAGCTACCCCCTAACAGACTGGGGGAGTGATCAGGAAGAGAGAGCAGGTAACGCATTCTTCCTGGGAGATTTACAGTTTGGGGGCAGTGAGGAGGGACAGACAGTAAAGTGGCTGCCCACAGCAATTGCTTTCAACAGCTCGCTGAGGTAGGATGTGACCTGGGAAGCAGGACTGAACCACCTTGTTTTGTTGCCTCTCTGGAGGAATATATACACCTAGTACAGCTTCCATCTCCTGGCTGTCAAAATAACACACGATCACCCTACTGAAGATCGTTCATCATTTTCATAGCACAATGCATTCTGCTGCTGAGAGGTGGCAGGGGCTGTGGGGTCTTACTGTCAACACTTTTGAATCTGTGCCCTTTAGTGCCATAGGTGTCTTTGAAGGGGCGAAAGCTTTACACTCTGTAAGTGTTTTTTGTCAGCCAGGAAAAAAGCAATTTGGTGCTGGTATAAAGATTCCACACCTGCAAAGAGATTACATGGGAGATTACAGTGGGAGGAAACAGCTGGGCAGAAAAAACATTAATAGAAAACACTACAGAAAGTGGAGAGATGGGAGGGAGAGCATGCCAGTCCTTCAGATGAAAAATGAAGTTTATTTTCATGGCAATTTTTGTGTTTGGTCCCCCCCCTCTCCTTCTGCCCCATACCTAAAAGTGCAAAGTGAAATTGATTTTTGTTCCAAAAACATCAGCCTGATTTACCACACATAGTGGAAAAATCCTGGTAATACCAATGTAGTATGAAAATTTATGTAAGTAGTTCCAGCAACATCACCTTGGCAGCATTAACTCAGGCAAGGGAATATTTCAACTCCTCCAGGATTAGAGTTAAAAAAAAAAAAAAAAAGTGGGAGAAATGGTACTGAATTGAGACAACTGAAGATAGCACTTTTGGTACCTAGGTGTTATTTTCTGCTTTAATCCAAACTTTCCGAAAGTGGCACATAGCCCATTTTCTCATGAACATCTAGAGAGAGCTTTTCTGGAGTGGATTCAATGCAAACTGTGGATGGATGGTAGGATTTTTAATAATTCAGGTGGACAGACAGCTGCGAAGTCTGTGAAGCTGCCCTCCCTTGTTCTATGTCCTGGGGCAAGTTTCTTGGGCTGGATTTTTTAATGAAAAGACGTTTCACAGCCAGTTGGTAGTTAACCATTAAGACCTACATCAGGCATCCGTGCCTGAAAATAGGTGAAGGGAAATGGTGCTGGTGATGGGTGTCTTGCCCTGGGCTGCTCGGAGCAGGAGCTGTGCTGCTTCCTGCAGCTGCGGGAGCTGGTATCGGCCTGTCCTGGGTGCTGAACTTGACAAGTATAGATCTTCATGCACTCAGAGCAACGGGTCCTACTGGAAGACCAGGTACTCCTGCCTGGTTTCTGGCTCTGGGATTTATCTTGAACTAGAACTTATGAGGAGGGACAGTTTCTTAACAAAGACAGTACTTTATATCAACTGGCAGACACCAATGCACAGAAAGACTGAGGTGCAAGCTGAGCAGTGCTTTGAAGAATATCCCTTTGTAGCCAAATCATGTATTTAGATATTTGTCTAGGCAGATAGACCTGACCTGTGCTATGCTCAAAATGACATCATCTGTTTGGGAGTCTTCCCTGTGAAAAGGATAGAAATTTTCATATTCCCTCCCCTCTCCCCAAAATAGGGTCACTGTCAGTTGTCTTCTATTTCCTGAAGCCAAATAAATAAATCAACTCATTGGGGAATGAATTAGTGTTATAATTTAAATATTCCTGGCTCAAAGATCCAGATTTGATGTGATTTGCAGCATGCATTTTGATTTTACTGCTTGATTCCCCAAACATTTTGTGTGTTTGCAAAAAGGTACTACTCTGCTATACCTGCAATTTGAAAAACCTGCTTTTTATGTGACTGAGTCACTAGCTCTCATTATTTATTAGCTGTATAAATACCCAGATAAGGCAAAGAAGCAAAACTTCACAAACCAAAATGCTTGGGGAAAGATTCAGCAGTTAAAGGATTGTGCATCTCTTTCAATTCTGTCTTCACCTGCTGCAGTTCTCTCTGGGATACCTGCATTAATTTTGTTTCATTGTCTATGCTGCTTCTCAGGGTGCCAATTAATAACTGTTGTGCCTGTCAATGAGCTGTATTGGCTGGTAGAAAATTGGTCTGGGTATGCTCTGGGATTGCCTTTGGTCATGGACACAGCCCAGAGCAGCCAAGCTCAACTCTGGGCTCTGGTTTCCCATGTGATCACAGGCATTTGAGGTGGGAGAATTTGATTTGGGTCCACCCTCAGGCTTATTTTTTTCCCCAAAATGATTCAGGCAACTTAAAGCTGACTTGATGTTCATGGGAAAGAGGCAAGCAGTCCTGCTGCCTGCCACTGGAGTGTGTCCCAGAATCTGAAGGACTTGCTCACACCTTGCATTTCAAATAGTGTTGTTTTTTTGGACTTTTTTGTTGTGGTTGGTTTTTGTTGGTGTTTTATTTGGATGGGTGGAGGGGTGTGGGTTTATGTGTTTGTTTTGTTTATTTTAATTAACAGCTTTAGTAATTCTACTCTGCAGCTTTTCAATTTAGAACTGACAGTTTTGACAGTTTTTCACAGTAGAAGAGGAACCTTCTCCCTCCTTTCTTTCCTGCCTCAAACAAGTAACATCCAATTTTTTCCCTATTTGTGGCAAAATCTAAGTCATTATTGCTGGCTTTCATGTGGATTCATTTTAATGACTCTCATACATAATAAACACCTGCAGATGACTGCCCAGATGTATGACAGGATGAGGTGTTGATCCAGAACAGCTTGGAAAGGTGGCACCTAGGTCCTCCCACTCACACCTTTCTTTTCCTCCCAAAGACCAGGGTTGTGATGATCTTTCACCCTTCTTGATTAGAATCCTTAAATTTTTTGACTCATAAACTCACTGGGAGAACTAAGTGGGAAAGCAGCTTTCTGCTATCACTGCCTGAAAGTTAGTGCTGGAGCTTGTTTGCATTCAGCACTACAGAATTGATGCTCCAAAGCCAGGAACTCTGCAGGTTGCTACTTTGTAAGGTACTTCACTGGTAAGATAATTTTTCCCCAGTGTTTTATGAAGTGGGTAGAAGGCAGGGTGGAAGGGGTGGATGGCATCTTTCTTTGAACTTGTATTATTGGTATGAACTAATGGATACAACTCACCTTGTTCTAACATCTTTAGTTTCCCTGGCCTCTGGTCAGAACAGCAGCAATATAGGCTGCTAACCGAGCAACCTCAGAGAAGTCAACCTTGGCTGCTGTGGATCTGCCTATTTGAAATATGTTTAAATCTGCATTTGATGCTTCAGTCCTGTTTTCACACATTTCTTGGGTGCAAGTTGAATCAGAGAGGGAATAGCAGTTTCTCATTACAGCCTGGTGATGGAAGTACCACCCATCCCGCAATCTGCTTTTGGGCAGCTACAACGCATGTGGTCCATGAAGCACATCAGCTGATGTACAAGTAAGAGACATAGCTGAGCTGTGCACCCAGATTATACCCCACTTACCCCCCTCTCCAGTTATGATTTGCAAAACACCTGCAGCAAAGGCTTCAGAAAAGGATTGTCTGTCTACTTCTTATTAGGCCCATAGTGCAGAAAAACTAGCAGCCCACCCAGGCAGGGTGGCAATTCTGAGCACTGCCTTGTGTTCAAAGCCTCAGGATGAAGATGAATCTGAAGAGGGAGTTTGCTGGCTTGGTGAGTTTTTCCACCAGGTCAGTGAGCTCATCCAGCTTGCACTCGAGTGCTCTTGCTGACATGAAGGATGGGGTGGGTGGAGGAATCATCACCTTCTCCAGCACACTAGCTGAAGACCATGGTAGAGTCTCAGGCACGTTGGCACATGCCTTTTGGGGAACATTTAGTGGGTCCAGTCTGAAAACTGAGGCACCAGGAAAATGCAAATGACCAGCTGGTTAGGGGATGCCATTATCACCTGAACTGCAGTTAGGTATTAGAAATGGCAGATATACGCTCAAATCCTTTTGAGGATCAGGGTCTCTGTGCATAATGTAATTATCTGAATGTCTGAAGTACAGCTTCTTTGCTCCTCTTTTAATAAAAGTGGAAATTTAAATGCAAAACTTCTGTTAAGGCACATTAAGCTTTAAGACTTGAATGCAACAATCAGCTCATTCAGGGTCTGCTTTCCACAGCTTTTCTCACTTAGCCAGATGACACATGCATGCTGTGTTTCAGATCTGAGCTCTGCCCTCATTTACACCAGGAACCCTCATTAAATTCAGCTGAATTCATTGAATTTAACAGGATTGCTTGATGTAATTAATGTTTTGAGGACAAATTTTGTCCTTAGCTTTAATGCTTTAATATCATATAGAGCATTCAGATGTGTCACTGGCAGAATATAGGGAATTCAAACACTGAACTTGTATCTATGTTAAATCCAAAGCATGAAATGACATTGACAGTATTTTCTGCATTTCATAAACAGTTAATAATTTGCATACATCCAGCAGTGATAATATGCCTTTGCATTTAGATTTTAATTATTCTGCAAGTCTACCAGGATGTCACTTGTTTAATGGCTCACTGAGCTTAGAGGTCACCCAGTCCAAGTCTCCTCTAATGGCATTTTTATCTGAGTAAAAGCTTCTCCTAGTAAGAACACTGCAAACATACTGGAGTGCGACCTGTGTGGTAGTACACATGAATTGGAATGTAGACAAACTTGGAGAACAGGGGATTATATTTTCAGTGTGTTTCTTTTTTAATGGTTATTTGACTCTTGACTAGGATAATATATTTTTATTCTCTGCCGATCAGAACATTGGCTGTCATTTACACGTGCAGTATCAGGCACTACTGAATCAAAAAAAGCAGCATTTTACTCCTTGATTGTACAGAGGCAAGTGGCTTCAGCATGCTGGATGATGATGGATCATGCTACTTACACTTAGTATTGGAAAAGAGAAATGAAGCTTCCTGGAAGTGTAGAAGATAGTACAACAATATAACACGGCTCTTCAGTTAAATGCATGTGAATCTCTTTTTTATTATTTTACATGTCAGTGAAAAAAATTTAACTGGAATCACAGGATAGTTTGGGTAGGAAAGGACCTTTGAAGATCATCTAGTCCAACCCTCTCCCATGGGCAGGGAACCTTCCACTAGACCAGACTGCTCAAAGCCCCATTCAGCCTGGTCTTGAACACCTCCAGGGATGGGGAGTCTAGACCCTCTCTGGGAAACCTGTTCCAGGTGGTCTTTGAGAACAATACCAGGACTTCTTTTTATCTCCTAAGAAACCCCATGCCCATGAAAAGTGGCCTACGCTGGAGAAAACATTCTACTAAACTAACTTAATAATGAGTACAGTGAGTAATATACCTGATCAGATTAACAGCTGCAACAAATGAAAACTACAGTGCTTTCAACTCAATTATAACAACGTAAATGAAGAACTTGTCCAATTACTGTTAAACCTTGTCTAAAATCATAGCAGTATTTAAAACAAATGTAAAACCTCATAAGCAATAATGCAAATGTAACTACTTTTGCTATTTTAATACTCACTGAAATTATGTAAATGGTGTTTCAACCCAGCTAAAGTAGGTGGTGCTGAATATTTAACTTTTTAGTTTAGCAGAGGTACCTAGGACAAGTCTACCTAGGTGCTGCACAAGTTTAACTCAGACCCAGCTGTAGAACCTAGAGGCCAAGCCAGAAACAGATTTAATATGTTTTTCAGTTGACTGGTGCATAACTAGCTGTTGTCTCAGTGTACAAATATGACCTGTAAAACATAAATATCCTCTAAAATTGGTGCAAATTCTGTCTCTGTATGAGCTACAGGCTTATATCTTTTGAGGCAACCAGTGATTTTGAAGCACCATTATCTCTCTGCATGTCTAGATTGCAGAAGTTTTCAAACAACCTGATTTTTGAGGACAACTGTTTGGCCCCTGTACAGTATCTCCAGATGGACAAGCATAAAAATGAGTTATTACTTAAAAATACAGGTGGGGGTATTTAAAGAGAGTGAGAATTAATTACTGGATGTGGTATTAAAAAACTCACTTACGGAATTGTCCCATGGCAGTGATTTATGACAAGAAGCTACTCCAATTGCTAAACATTAAATCTCAAAACAATAAAATCCACGAATGAACAGATGTATATATTGTATTCATGTACAAGGAGTGGGAGTATCTGGGTTGAATCTTTACAATAGAGATGAAGGGAGAAGTGTGGGCAGACATATGAAATACACTGAGACCGCAGTGGCACTGTGATTCTAAAGATCCGTGATCCAAGGGATGCCAAAATCACTGTATGCAGATAATATTGCATCACAGGTAACTGCCTTGTGTCCTGCACCTCATTTGCTTCCACTCTGTGTGGTCTAACCCTCAGATACCTCTGCCTCAGGCTCTGCATAATTTTCCCTGGGAAATACTTTGTGCACAGTGTTTTTGTTTGATAATGGGAAAGGAGAGGAACTGAGCTGAAATGGGTTGCATTTCTGCTCTAACTGGCAGTGCTCCTTTCTCTACCCAGCAGAACGTTAGAGTGGAGCAGCTTTCCAAAATCCAAATCTTTTAATCTGAAAGACTTAATTGCAACACAAAACCAAGGAAGGGAGACCATTTAGTATAGTCCCTCATACTATGGGACACTGCTGCTTTGTGGGACTGTACAACTCCCTCACATGGTCTCTGGACATGGCCCTGGGCAACGCTGCTACTGGGGGCTTGGACCAGATGACCTCCAGCAGTTCATTCCAACCTCAGCTATGCTGTGACTCTGGATGAGGGTTATCAAGCAACCTCCTCTGAGAGCCATGGAGAGACAGAGGTGCAATACTCAGGAGTCTGACAGGGACAAAAAGAGACACACACAGTAGAAGCAGGCAAAGAGAAGTGCATTCATGACTTCCTTTCTGTAATACACATACTGATATTCTGTCAATAACTTAGCTGATGAATTTAGCTCATGTGATTTGCTCACTAACTACTGAAAAATCAAGACAATATAAAGTCAAATTCAGTTTTTCTTACAAAAGAATCTGAGTAACTGACTCCATGTATGTATGTATGTATATATATATATATATATATAAAAATATATATAGTGCACTGTAGTGAAGAATAACTGAACAGTAAATAGACCTGTAGGGATGAACCTAGCTCTAGGTCAGCACAAAGTCTTCACAATGACAGGCCTGTTAGAGACAATAGATTCCGTAGTAATGCCACTGAATATTCATAATGAATAGATTTTATTTCACATTTACACATTAGCAAGAGTATATACAATTTAAAAATTCAGCTTAGCTGGAAAAAAATGCTTGGAAATTATCTACCCTAACTTGAGACACTGAGTATTAAAGCTATCACCCTCTTTGATAGCTACAGCCTCTAGAAGTGCCTGCTTCTTCTGCATACTGCGAGATGACTCCAGTTCATACATGGTAGTCAAGTTGAAGAGAACACTCTCATGTAGGTAGTGTTTAGGGTCTTGCTGAACCATTCCTTCCAATTGTCGGAGGGAATCCTTCAGTTTTCCCAGGTAAAGAAGACAAACAGCAGCATTGTTGTTAGCCTAGAAAAAAATGTATTGTAAATAAATAGTATGTATACATATATATATATATATATATATGTATGTATGTATGTATTTACAAGCAATGAGAAAGAAGGAGAAAAAGTCTAGCATCTGGATTTACAACAGATTTACTGTATGCTAAGAATTACTGTTTTTTGTGTGCATGTGCAAAACTAAAATACATTAGCAATAATATAATGCAATCCTTTTCTTCTTGTTATTCTCAAGATTTATGCTCTGCCAGTAGGACCTGCTGACTTCTAAGAGCTGAAACTCTGAAAGAGAGTCTAAAATGAAATATAAATAGTATAGGGCATTAGTTAATCTTGAAAGCCAAGTAAAACAGATTTCAGAAACTACATGAGCCTCTACATGCTGTCATTTTCATATTTATTTTTTTTCAATGACTTCACTATATCTTCAGAAGTGTTTTTCTCTCTGGCTTACATATAGATCCACACAAGCAACAGGGAGATATTATCTTATCACAAAGGCATCTACAACTGACTTCAAGTAAATCCAGCAGATAGGGCAGTGTAAATACATCATAAATGATCAAGTCAGGTTCCATTTTCCTTACCACACAAAACAGGTTTTATGAGCTACTGAAAGATTCCTATAGTACAAAGTCATGTAACATGTTTGGCAGCAGAAACTTTCACCCTTTCTAAAAGGTGCAGATAAAGGAAGAACATGGCCTTTTTAAAAAAAAAAAAGTTTTTCTCTCCCTTCAGGAAACCTTACAGATCCTGTGTGATTTATAATACACATTATTTTACAGCCTGCAAAATGATGCAATTCATGTGCTTCTTAAACTCGGTCCTCTCAGTCTTTAAATGGCCTTGGATCAGACTAGTGGGGGTAAGCTGTCTGACTCTTAGGAATACCCTTACATGGCCATACACTGAAAACTGCCAGGTGTAGGAAACCCATAGGTAAATAAACAGCTCTTCTTTGATCGGCACTTGTGATGGGAACCCAAGGCTCTGATATGTAATGTGTTAAAAATGTCATGTTTAAAATTACAATGTCCCTTCAATGTTGTGTGAAATCAAGTTAATCTTATACATGTTGAGAGCTGCCATTTCTTTTCCTGACATGCATATCTACACTAAAAACAGTGACTGAAAAAAAAAAAAAAGGGCTTTTGCAAGGATCCTGTAAAACAGTGTCTTGGAATTTCTACGTGCATGCCTAAGTATTCATGCCCTTCATAGAGACTGGTTCTTAATTTTCCATCCCATTTTCCATCTTATCCTTATGTATACTGAAAACCCTTTGGCACACATGCCACGTCCAATTTTTCTATAAAGCTCTGAGCATACTCTGGATACTAATTAAATAGATGCATGAAGTACTACAAGAATAATTTAGGTGTTCATTATAAATGTAGCAATTTGAAGATTTACCACAGCATTTGATGAATCGATCCTTAAAATTTCTGTGAAAAATCGATGAGCTTCTGCGAAATTATTCTGACCAAGGTGGAGAAATGCTCTAGAAAGTAAGTGACATATGAGTTCTCTTCAAAAATCCAAGGTAATAAGACATTTAAAAAAGAATGGACACCATTTTTTATCTTTCCTGTTCCAGATGTGAGAGTTTCTGACATTTGTTCTTCACGCTGTGAAGGAGACACTGATTTACAGACAACGGAATGACAACTTGGATCACTTGGCTATTATATATTCTGTCTACCAAAGCAACAGTCTTCATTGTGTTTTTATTAATTTAAATGCAGATACTCTCTTCCCAGAATTATTTCTTTTCATGAAATTAGCCATATAATTTTCAGAGCACTCTGAATAGCATCTTCTACGTGTATTAAGCCAATGTGCTAACCATTCCAAACTGAGTTTCCCATCACACAGCTCCATTTACTACAATGTATTCAAGCATGCTTTGAAGTTACCAGGCGGTAACTTTCCTGCCAGATCTGATTGTAGGATGAGGGCCCAAAATGGCTGCTCCTCTCATAAGAGTTACTTATGCAAATGTATATTGGAAAAGCAGAGTGAAAATATGCAATGCCTGGAAGAATGAGAAAAGGCGTTGTAAAATCAACTGAAGGATCACAATTTCAGTGCAGGATAATATGACTGTACCAAGTAATACAGATCTCCTGGGTCTGTATGCCATTCAGTCTCACTTATGACAGATGTAGTCACATAAAAGAGAGAAAGAGAACAGGACTGTCTCAAGGGTAGTTTAATGCTCACTTTGCAAAGCTGTATTTTAAAACGTTTTATTTAGCTATTAAATTATCTACCTGTTCATTAAAACCATAATTTGGCTCTGCAGTCCATCCAATTTGTGAGTCACTTTCTCGACATCTTGAAAATATTTTTCTGCAGTTTTTATGTCTCCAATCTAGACAGAAAAATCATAAGAAAGTTACCACAATAAGAAGAAAAGAGATACATCCTGATTATACCTTTCACAAAGACAGATGTAAGACAGAAACATATCAGACAGTCCATTATCAACTGTTTGGCACCAAGACGGCTGGGTAACACCTGTTATCAAACAATGTATTTGAAGAGCCACATTAAGGTCATGAAAAGCACCCCAAAATCACGTGCACTTTGCCTGAGGCCTCAGCTGGGGGTTATGGAGCACTCATGGACTGTAGGGCAGGGAGGCCCCACATTCCTCATTTGGCTCTTTTGTTGTGACCAACTCCAGAGTTCATAAAGTAGCTGAAAATAAGAAAAGGACAGTTACTTCCAGTGAGACTGGATGCTACTCCACAGGAAGGGAAGATAGAGACAGGCAGCAGATGTTGATAAGGCCTGAGAACTGGCATACAGCAGCCTTGTAGTTAGTTAGCACAGGGCCCACAGCTGTTAACCCGCAGCCTCTGGGTCACAGCCAGGGGCCACAGGATGACATCAGAGCATCACACCACAACATGTCAGAAACAACCCCAATGCAGTGGGCCACTGAGGAGACAGTCCATCTGCAGATTAAAAAAACACCAGTGAGTGGGTTGAAGGAATGAGAGATTTGACAGCTGGCATAAAGAAATACAGATTTTATGGGAGGATGGGATGGAGAAGGGTTTCTACAAAGGAAGGGGTATTTCACCTAAGAGTAATGTCACATACATTGCTATTTGAGATGAAAAACAATATTTGAAGAAGGCCCCTTTGGAAAATAAATTAGCAGAGTACTTTTCAGGCTGGAGAGATGAAAGAAGAAAACTTGGTACTGGGTAAAATAAATTTAACAGATTCTATGAAAAGGAGTAAAAAACTAAACTAGTTCAGAAGCATAAAGCCATGGAAACCAGGCAGCCCTTAAGTGGGGAGATTCCAGGAGCCCTGAAGAGATCACCTGTTTGCTCAAGACCAGGACACTATGAAAAATGTTTGTGACAAATGTGTTGAAGTCTCCTTAAAGCTCTCAGGTGGTGAGTATTACACATCTGAGTCTTACTAGGAAACTTATCCAGAATTCTTAAATTGCCTTAGTATCAGAAAACACACTGTCTTACTGTACTTTTCACCTCAACTTTTTGTCCTATCCATAGTGGTCAGGGAGAACAGTACAAGTCCTCTTTTTTAACAGCCTTTTATATACTTGAAAATTTTTACTTTCTCCTTCTAGAATAAGAATCAATTTTCAAGCAAATCAGTATTCAACCCTTTCTCATAGATAATGGTTCCTGGATTCTCTGATCATTCTTGCTGTTCTTCTCTGAACTCTCTCCTGTTACTTCACATCCTCCCCCAAATGTCTGCCTAAGAGGTCACAACACTCCAACTGATCTCCCTCCAGCAGTGAGAATGGAAGAATTGTATTATGTTTCACATATGAATATGAAGTTTGCTTTTATGCCAAGTATTTTGGAAATCCAATTGTGTAGTTTTCTTACCCTTAACCTAATTCCTTTCTACAGAGCAGTCCCTTGTTGCTGCTTCTCATTTTGTATATTACTCCCAGTCTTTGGTAGCATTTCGCCTTTGCTGTTTGAATCACAGCCAATTTAACATTTCAGTTTCTCAACTTGTCAAGATTATTTTGCATTCTGATCATGCCCTTCTTAGAGTCTGTACCACTCCCAGCTTGGCATCCTCTGTAGTTTTTACAACCATGCTTCTCATTTCTTCATACAAGTACCGAACCAAAAAATACAAGTACTACAAACCCTACAGAGATCCTTGTGGAAAAGATCATCTAGCAAATCCTTCTAGGTATCAGTGAATGACTTTCCAACTACACTTCTCAGAGACAAAAAATATCCCTCTGAAGGCTTCATCTAGATTCCTTCCCAATTTGCTTTTGAGAATATCATAGTGGCAGTATCCAAAGCCCTACTAACACCACTAATATTAAACAGATGTTGCTTTTCCTCATCAACATGAAGAAATTATTCTTCTTTACATTTAGGAGATGATCCAAGTGAACACTGCAGTAAAAGATGCAACTGTCCATCTACCAAGCATTTCTGGAATACTCATTGATAGTCTTACCTAATGAAACAGATTAACTTCTCCGAGCTGGAATGTAATTGGACTCAAACAAAACAAACTTTCATTCTAAACTCTATCCATTCAGTTGTAACGACAAAGGATACAATTTCTCTCTATAAATAACACTAAAGATGTAAATCACCAAGAAAATAATTACATTTAACTGGAGGATAATGCTGGCACAAGTGTAAATGAATCTGTCCTTGAGTATTTTTAGCCTGGAAATTAGAAGAAATTCCTTAACCATGAGAGTAATCAGTTTCTAAAGCAAGCTCCCAGTGTTCTCCACTGGGAGCTTGATGAGTCCAAATCTAATATGCTTTGAGACTAATCACACGTTATTTGTGATCCTGAAGAGTTCTCATTTCTTAGCAGCATCTTTTATCTTCTCAGCAAACATGCCAAACTCTTAATTCTCATTTTTTCCTACAGAGATAAAACAGTTTACTATTTTTTTGGGGGGAAGAACAGTTAAAGGAATAGTAAGTTTCAATTAGTCATTACAATCTTACAGTTTAAAGTGATCTTCATCACTTAATTTTATTTAACTTAGTTCAGAAAGTGTGATTTCAGTATCTAATAACAACTAGCACATCAAATAAAAATGAAATTTCCACTGTTAACCCCAAATAATAATATCCTTTAACAAGGACCCTCCAATATATTATGTGCTAAGTTTGTTGTTTGTCTGGAAACTTAGATTATTTTTCTTAAGTATGCCTAGGATTTTTTTATTGCTTTTGACTCTGTTTTGCAGCAATATATTGTAGAGGGTAAGGTCAGGCAGCTTTCTAATTTCTAAATTCTTTGGTTATTTAAATGGCAAATTTGGATAGGTCAGCCAGTGAGCAGAGTCTATTAGCAACACACAATATAATCCTAGAGACTAAAACGTATTCACTGTTTCCCCATTTCATACGAATTTCTGTTTTACAGATCAGGTGATTGCTGACAGAATTACAGTGCTTCTGAAAATTTCTCTGGGATAGCCTCTGTCTTTTCCTGCATTCTCCACTTCTCTCATCCTCATTTCCCACTTAAGGCAACAGCTAAGGACCACACATCAGATTTAGACCTCTTTATGCTTCACTTACATGTGAAGATAAAGAAGGTATAATGCCTTAAACTAGTAAGCTCAATTTAATTAAGAAAAAATAAATCACACATAATTACATATTGAAAAAGATTACAATTTTTTTCTGTTCAACTCCTGAATTACACTTCATTCTACAATATTGCTTTGTTTCATATGTGTGATGTCTATTGTCAAACAGTATCTGTGACTGATAAGCCACTGGAATCTGGCTCCCTTATGCCTCTCTTGGAAAATGTTCAAAGTTAAAAGCACAGTCTGAGGTTATTTGGGAATCACTACCTGTTTTTGAGAAGCTGTGACACTTGAATACGAAAAAAATGGCTTTGCCATTTTACCTGCAAGACATTTTGTTTTTCAGAGAGAGCCTTGTCAACAGTGCACACATACCACAGAGGGATCTTACCAAAATGATGGTGCCCATGACTGCAATACATTTATCTTTCTTTAATTTGAACTTCTTGGCTTTGTTTACCTGCACACAGCCTCTTTCTCTAAATATATCAAAATCTTACATCTGTTGCAACAGCCCCTCAGACAGAGCTCAAGGGTTTGTCACAGAAAAAGACAACAAGCCAAACAATAAAACTTTATCTCCCTAAGGTGCTAGAAGAAAGGAAAATATTTGCATTTAGAAGTGATTCTTTTAAATTTCTGTCTAGATCACATGAAAATATCAAGGACTCCTCATACACCCTTTGGCTATGTCCAGTTCTGACAGTAAAACCAGTAAGCACTAAAGGCCTGTTGTCACAGCCAGCAATGAAGAGGTCAGTGCCTTCAAATGATTCTGCAAGTCAGGAGACACTTTCCTCCTAAGAGTGACCATTTTTCTATAGCAAATGCAGCTACAGACTGGAGAGTGTCACATTAGGGCAGAACTCTCATCAGCAAGGCAGTACCAGTAATGTACCTAGTCATTTTCCCAGTAAGACCAGAACTATTAATAACTTGTATTTCCAATAGTATTATGCATATTTACAGTACCATTCTTTAATATGCGTAATTACTAGGTTGCCTATTTAGATGATATTTAGTGCATGCAGCCAATACTATAAAATTGTTCTATAGTGATGGAGATCCACTTTAAACTTGAGACTTTTAAAGACAGACATGCCTACCACACTGTGAAACTATGTTCCTACGGAGAGCTGAAAATCCGTAATTGAATTTGAATGACATTCTACGAATTCAAGCAAACAATAATTATCTATCAAGAGTAAATGACTCCAATATAATTTTATAACATGAATGTCACAAAGAAGGTAATTTGTAAATACCCGACAATGCAAAATTAGATTTGTCATTAATAATAAAAAGTAAGTACATAAAAACCAGTATCAGAAATATGAAAGAACTGCAAAGAACTTGTGAGATACTAAGAGTTAATCAGAGAGCTATTTATATGCATCATTTTATGAAAAACAGAAAGACACCTATTTTTACTTAGTATCAGTAAGTACAATTACATGGACATTTATTATACTTGTACTGTCCTGTTTTTTGATTCTAATGTGCCTGCCCCTATCTTCTCAGGGATATAATCTGGACAAAAGAAGGACACTCAGATTTTTTATAGATGAAGATGGCAGATACACAGTGTGACCGAGGGCTGCACGCAGTCTGAGGCAGTGAGATGAGGTTTTTAGTGAAATGCCTGGCTCACTGCTATCAATGCAGCTTTACCATTAGTTTTAGGGAAAGCAGAATGTTACTTCTTAATTAAATTACTAGCATGATTTTCTACAGCATGTTCTTTATTAAAGCACTTTTAATACTAGAGGTGCTTTGTATTTCTTAGTTTTATCTAATATCACATGGTAGAATGGTTTTTGTTTTGACCACTGCCACAATTTGACATGTACTCTGTAAAAACAGCTACAGTTTTAAATGCAACAATTATTCTCTGCATAGCTATTAATAACAGTATTACCTAGCAAATTTACAATAAAATGCATACCTGAAGGAAAATTCTTCCAATTCCACTCAGCAACTGAGGCTCTTGCTGTGGGTAATATTTGATGACGGTGTGATAAGCCCCTACAGCAAGCACATAGTCCTAAGGGTGAAAAGCACACAATCCGGTATTTAAGATCAGCATTCTTCAGCCTTTATGTTGCCTTCTTTTTAAAGACATACTAATACAGAATTAAAGTAATTGCAACTTGTCAGTGGGACAGAATCTTTATCAATTACTGAGGCACTAATAGCTGACCACATTGGTCTTTTCTCAGTTATACTAGAACTGCATACACAGGGGATCTTTTTATTTTATTGGATCATATTCTTTTTGTAGTTAAATGCCAAAAATTGAAACATTTAATCTTCATCTTAGATTATGATTTAGAATGAAAGTCAAGTACCTTCTGTGTGACTGAGGATATACATACTTGAAAGTGTCTCATTTTTCAAATATATGTATAATTTACATGGTTTAACAAATACATTCCAGAGTTTTGGGAACTGCCTATGCACTTGCTCTTCACTTGTGAACAACATTGCGTGACAGAAACTGCAATCCCTGCACATTTTCAGATTACAAACTAGCACTACTACCAAGGGAAACAAGACATTTTCCATCTCTCCACCCAAATCGTTGATTTTTTTCTACCATACTGCATAAAAGAAGTTAATCTAAGTAGAAAACTGATTCATGCTAAAACTAAGTGAGGGGTAGGCTGAGTCTGATTTCCAGAAAGCTTTACAAGTGACACCAGCCCTCATCTGCATGAAGGCCGTGCTGGCAAGGGACAGCTCTGAGATCTGCCTGCTCAAGATGCAGTGCCACTGTACCCTCCAGCTAACGATCAGTGACAGAAGACTGAACAAAATCATGGTCCCATTTCGCACAGGAAAGGAATGCCCATGTGACTGGTTGCTGCAGTCCAGCTGTTTCATGGCTAAACTGCATAATTCAGTGATCTGGGCAGTAAATGACTTTCCGGGCCTGGCTATACAGGGTTTGGCAGGCACATGTGAGAAACACTGCACGTGCTCTCTGCTAACTGAGGTCACACTGTGGGTGCACTCACGGGGCACAGGGCTGTGCCAGCGTCAGCTGCAGCTCCTTGGAGGGACCAGAGCAGAGGCAGAGAGCACCTGCCTTCACTTGTAAAGGCCACGCTTCGCAAGGCACTCTCTGTGTGTGCTTCCTGACAGTCCTGCCCTTCAACTTAATACAAGAATTTGTGGTAGATGTTAGGAAGCAAAAGACTACAAATAATCTTTCAAAACTACACAGACATCTTGGGATACTCTCTACCCTACCATTTCTCTTGGTCAAATTATAGTACTCATTTAACTTGTCCCTAATATGATCACAGCTACTCCTAACCGATGTTTTTCTTCATCTCCTGCTTAGTCTGAAAAGACAATGTTCCCCAGGTGTAATGAATTTCTTTTCCTGAGGGTGCATTTAAAAGCATTAAACCTGCATCTAGCTCTGGAGCCCTCAGCACAGGAAAAACATGAACCTGTTGGAGCAGGTCCAGAGGAGGGCCATAAAATGATCAGAGGGCTGGAACATCTCTCAGTAAGGAAAGGCTGAGAGAGTTGGGATTGTTAAGCCTGGAGAATAGAAGGCTCTGGGGAGATCTCATTCAGCCTTTTAATACTTGAAATGGGTTTATAAGAAAGATGGTGACAAACTTTTTATCAGGGCCTATTGTGATAGGACAAGTGGTAATGGTTTTATATTAAAAAAGGGTCAATTTAGACTAGATAATGGGAAGAAAGTTTTTACGATGAGGGTGATGAAAGGCTGGAACAGGTTGCCCAGAGAGGTGGTGGATTCTCTATCCCTGGAAACATTTCAGATCAGACTGGCTGGGGCTCTGAGCAACCCAATACAGTTCAAGATGTCCTGGTAAATGGCAGGGGGGGATTGGACTAGATGATCTTTAGAGGTCTGTTCCAACCCAAGCCATTCTATCTGGAATATATTAATTGCTTCATAAAAACAAGAAATTAAGGCAAGTCTTTGGAGTTTGTGTATGAGAGAAAATTATATGTCCTAGAATTGTAGAAGCTGACTTAAACAGCGCAGGAATCATTGTGCAGGACTTTGCAAACAACTTGCATACTGTGTGTATAATGATTAATTCTGAACAATTAATTATTAACATTTAGAGTTTATTCCAAATCTAACGTGCCATGACATGTTCACACTTATTATTGATAATGGAAGGAGTTCAGAGCAAAAACTACAGGCTATGTACACAAATATATTTATTTAATTCTGATTTATTCAGCATTCAGAACTCAAATATGAGTAAATTAATGCAACCACAATTTTTCATAAATTTATGACTTAGAAAAACTCAATTTTCACTGTAAGAGCTCTCCGTAAAGAACTTAATTGATCATGGCATCCCACTGTGTTAGGCAGGCATAAAAAACTTGGATTAGGGACCCTCTGATCCAGCTCTTTAGAGGAACCCCAGCCATGCTTGTATTACCTATTAATTCCTGCAAGAGTATAATCTATTAAAACTGAAGGATTGTATATGACTGTAAATTTTATCTCTTCAAGCATAAAATGTGGTCACTGTAGAAATAGTTTTATTATATCAAATTCTCAATGTCTTCCACTCTGTGGTCTAAAGCTGCCTCTTAGCCAGTGCTCACTCTCATGCACACTAAGACTTTGGCTACATGACAAAGATGCACAGAACTACCATGAAGGGGGGGCTTTGCAGTCACATTCCCAAACTAATGCAGAAAGAACTTCCAGGAGACCATGCAGTAAATTGATAGAAAAGTGTTTCTGTCAGCTTAATTTATGGTTTACCATGAACTGACTGCAGGAAAGCCTCAGTCACAAGAAGCTGCACGAGTGGGCACTGTTTGCACAGTTACAGCACCACAGCCTCCCTAGGGTACATAGCAGCCAGCCTTGGCAGGGACAAGCAGCCAAGTCTTAGAGGCCCACGCTGCAGGGCCTTCATGGACTTGGCCTAATCAGGCACAGAAACCCTCCTCTTTTGCACTCCCTGTCAAGTAACTCTCCAACACTGTATACATTATAACTAAGAGTCCATAAATACTGACACCTCCTGAAATGCAGGAGTAGAGATGAATGTTAGAAATGTATGCACCATATTGGTGGACACTGCACTCTGTTTCCATACTACAGTTTAGCACATCACATTTGTACTTACCCACTCCATGCCTTGCACTACCTACCACAGAACTGGGACCCATTTCTTCCAGGAGATGACAAGGAACTAAATTACGTATGCCCAAAGCCACCCCTAAGCGTAGGATGCCCCCAGGATAGAACTGCAAAACATTATCATAATATCCAGGCTCACTTCTAAATACAGCCTCATTTTGTAGTTACCCTAGGATGCCACAGTGAGTTTTATATGCATGTACTCTTCTCATCACACTATCATGGGAGGAGATTTCTCGAATATCCTACATGTGATACAGAATTATACTATTCTGCAGTGAGGCATCTTATCTAACAGTTCCTTCTGATGAAGCATATAAAATAAGTGATATTTAGACTCACTTACTGAAGACTGTTGTCATTCACAGTTTTGCTAATGTGACTTAATACAACAAAAATTGCCTGACAGAATGATAAATATACACTGCCTCAGAGGACTGAAGTCCTGACAGATAAAAGGTGTGGTTGTAAGGAGTAAAACATATTAAGTATTGCCAGTAAAAATCCCAATGACTACAGCTTGTGATCCTAAGACTTAAAGATAGCGCTGACGTATTGTCATGGTCTTTAATTTCTAAAGATTAAGAGCCTTCAGATTTTCCACACTTTCATAAAAACAATCCCCGAAGAAGGACTGAAGTTGTACAATTCAAGATATGAATGAGAGCTGACCTATTGTTCTATAATTAAATACCTCTTGTGTTATGAAAATTTGGGGCTAATATAACATACACTAATCTAAAACATTCTAGTAAGCCACTGTACCTACTTGCATTAAAATGGCAGCAGGTGTATGTTTTTCCTTTAATGCACTGCAGTAGAACTGTACTTCCCTTCATGGTCACTGCATTATACATTTTCATGTTTCCCTCATCACCACCATAAGTACTTAAAATATTAATTATATTTAGAAATAAGTATACATGACTGTGATGTGTAGAATGCTGAGAGTTGGTTCAATAAACCCTAGACTAGTTTTAGTTATACAAAGTGTATAGTTCATAAATACTTCATTTTGTGGAAAGAGGACAGGTATAACTTATCCTTCCTCTCTATCTAGTGCACTTTGGAAGGGTTATGAAAGCAGAGATTCAGTGCTATGAATCCAAAGAGCTGTACTGCAGCACAGTCAGGCAAAAGACATGATGATTCATGCAGTCTTTCTCCTGTAAATCATAGAGGAACCAAAGTCCTTAGGCATCAGTTCCTTGCGTCACTAGCACAAGCTGTTACTTCCTTCTTGTTACAGTTTTAATTGTATTAGACTCAAATTAAAATCAATTCTAATGGTTTTGTTCTACAAAAGGCCAGTTCCACAAAAGCTAAGACAACACTGAAAAAGCTAAAAAGTACAAAATGTGCCTTTATTTAGAGCACATTTATAATATATATGGAAAATACTTAAGTGTTTATTCCTTAGAGAGATAAAAGTCTGGTAAGATAATGTCAAAAACAATTTTAGCTCAGACGGAAAGAACTTAAAAAGTTTTCAAGACACTTCCATGGTAATTTACTAAAGTGACAGACATTTTGCAATTAGACTTGAAATGAAGCAATGCACATCATCAGTTGCATTTTAAATGAATATTCCCTCATGCTGCTATATTCAGGATATGCTTTCATAGTGAGTTAAGCCCACAGTTCTTGTAAATGGAAGTCTACAGACGGATTACATGGTCTCCCTTTCCATTCCTGCTGTATTTCCACATCCTTCCTTAAGTTGCCCCTTGTTCAAAAGAAATGGGAAAGCCATTTGATATATAATTGAGAGCCACCATTTGTTTGCCATTTGGTTAGGTCCAGTAGTGGTGCATGGAAGAAAGCTGGAATCCATGTAAGAAAGGTTATACAAAGAAAGGGGGATGATCAGGAAAAAAAGGTATATTAAGACTGCCTTAAACTGCTACTGAACTATCACTGGTCACATCAATAAAGGGACACAGCAGGCAGAATGCAGTACCTTGGATAGACAGTCCCATGATAAAGGAGACATGACTGATTTCCTGCTCCTCTGCAGGTTTCCTGCGTAAGTCTGGGTGAATCACTTCTTTGAGCTTCACTCACTACCTCCAAAATAATATACCATCTCAATAATTTAATGAGATGCTTAACTATGAAACCAATGATTCCATATTTAAAAAGGCAGAAATCATTGTGCTACATAAACAGAACTCGGTGATTGAGGTAAGTAATGCAGAAGAGATATGACATGAAATAAACCTAATTAGAGGATAATTAAAGTAGATTTAAAAAGTTATAGGGCCAACACCTAATTGAAGTTTTTATTTTTTTAGTTTTCAAGCATCAATCCTGACAAGATTGTTCCTTATTAAATACCACTGCAGGTTTTTTTTGGCCAAAGAAGTTAGCAAAAGCAAGATAGTAAGTTTTTATTCTTTTCATACTGATATCACATAGTTTTACTTTAATAAATTATTATTAATCCAGTACTACCACAAGGTATTCATTTCAACACCGAAGAGTACCTGGGGATCAAGCATAACTCTGCTGCAATATCGTCAATGGTCTCTAGATGGCAATAGATGGTGCTGACTTGGAGAATGAAATCTTTTTTTTTTTTTCCTTAAATTACCACAATACTTGAAATACTTGAATAAAAACAAATGCAGTTTTTAAAGTATATTACAAAACAGCAAAAAAAAAAAAGGTGGAATTCTGTTCAATTAATATAATTGTTCATGAGAGAACTTACAAAAATGTGTTTAAAAATTATTTGAAGAAATCATTTCATGCTGAATACTCTGGAAGGTGGAGGATATGATTGCAGCAGCACTGCAGCACGTTAGAATGGTCTAGAGATATTTCTGAAAACTGAAAGACTCACAACTCCTCTATAGCCAAGGCACTGAAATGCAACATGCAGTTGCAGGTAATCTAGAAGTTACTGTGGAACCATACATTTCTAATTTGACAGCTGTGAGGCGCTAAATATAACTGGTCTTAAGTAGTATGTGAGCTGCAGTACTTTTGAAGTATCATTTCCAAAAAGATGGTAATTGGTATTCACAAATAGATTTCTATTAATTGAAGAAAACAGCACTAACAAGACCAAACCAGAGGAAGGTGAGAACTGTTCATGCATGTGGATTTGCATGAATATGAGAAGAAAAACACTGATGAAAGAGCTAAAAGCAATTCACAGCCAAAAGCAAAGCGAACTTCTTGAATAGATATATGCCAGCAGTTTCTTATTTATGTATTCTACTTTGCTCAGAATGGCAAGTCATGCTTTTCTTCATTTGTTTTTTGAAAAAGGAAGTTTTTAAAAAAATGAGCCTATGTCATGTACCTACTTCAAAACACAAATGTTTACTAATTCTTAAAAGTACCTCATGGTTTAATGGACGATTACTTCTATCCAAGACAGAAATGTTTTTATCACAATGTAATTATGAAAACAAATGTACATTTTCCCCAATTCTCATAAGAACGATATTCCATTTCATGTAAAGCTGGATATATGGCTTGTATATTTTTTTAAAAAGTTTACTTTTGAGGCATTGTAATATTAAGAATGGAGCCCTGTTTGTGAAGTAGCTTAGTAAACCTCAAAGGACCAGGTCTGGCATGACCTTGGGCAAGCGGAAGAGCAGGAAGCCAGGAGTGCAAATCTTAGGCTGTGATTACACTGCTGACAGCCCTGCTCTGAGGCTGTTGCTGCTAATTGAATTGTGAAGTACAGTTAAGCTCAGGATAACAGCAGTTTGCTGCAGGAGTGGCCATATCCCTGTTTCCCTGCCCATAAGGTGATTGGCAGAAGAATTTTTATTTGTACTTCCTAAATACAAGGAGAAGCTAAGAGTGTTGCACCAAATAGAGTAGAATTGGTTAAAGAAGTAAGGAGGAAGCAAGGGGAAAAGCCCCAGCAGTGGAAACTAGTAACTTTTGCTTTTATTCCTTTCTCTTCCACCCCTACCTACTACTGAGGATTTAAACTTGAAAGAAGATACATTACAACTGAGATGGGTTAACAAGGGAGGATGTATTTAGATGTTCTGGATCTTCATCAGATACAAAGCTACAGAGTTATTAATCCTCACAAAAAGAGCCACATTCCTAGTACACAGTTTGAAAAAGACAAAGCACATAATGGCTTTTAATTAGAGCATTTAGTTAAGTGTTTGAAAAATTCAATTTAAAAATGCAAATTCTGTATTGTTATTGCATGTTCTCCAGGATGATTTGGGGAGAAATAAGTACAGATATGTTCCCAAAGAAAATTACTGCAAATAGCTATCTATTAAGTAAGACATTATTAAGTCTAATTAATTCTTCACTAAGCAAAACCTTAACGTACTGTCAGGTAGTCTTCCCTTATCTCTGCACCAGTAATTCACTTGTACTTTCTCTGACATTCTGCTCTGGAATATACGGTACCTCTGCAGTTCTGCCACCCACGTACCTTCATCATTAGCAGACAGTTTGCCATGGAGTACATCACCCGGCCCAGACGTGACCTCCACAGCTGAACAGAGGCTGCAAAATAAGAGCAGCGTGTGAATTTGCACAAATAAATTAGAGGTTCTTTCTTGCCATCAATTATTGGTCCTATGAATTACAATTTTGAAAGGTCCCCCTCGTTAACACCACTGGGTTTTAGCCTAGAATTTTTAATTCTCAGTCATGCTGCAGCATCAGAGAATTCTGCATTTGTCTGAGGGAGTTGCTCAAGCGGCTCTGGGTACCAAACACAATGCAACAATGCAGAGCAATAGACAGCCACTCAGCTTTCAGCTCAGGCCAAATATTAAACACCAAAATAAACCATGCATTTTCCAACATCAGAACAAAAGGTGCATAAAAGGATCCAAGTGATAATGAGCATCAGTTTAAAAACACACGATCTACAGAATTAAATGTGATAAATTAAAAAAATAAACATAGCTAGAATGTAATTTCAGAGCCGAAACATGCAGAGTGAGAAATGTCTGAGTCTGGGACTGTTTGTGCTTGCCTCTGGCTTACAGATATGCTGGAAAAAAATCTGCCAAGCCTGTCTGCTTTCCCCACGCTCCTGGAGCCTGCAGGCGTTAAAAGCTGCAGCAGCAGATTTCTCCCTCTCACTTTGCAGACAGACTCCTGATGTTATAAGAGAACGGGTCACACAGATCCTTATTTTGTCTTGTGTTACACTACCCTACATCAATGCTAGAAATATTCCTCTAATCCTCAAAAATAAACATTAGTACTATTAATTTACTATATGAGAAAAACAAATGTGTCTCAGCCAATCGGCTGTCAAGGTCACTGTAATGATTTGAAGGGGGTGGAGGGAAGGAAGAAGAGGCTATTTCAATGAAATTGTGAGAACTGAGACCACTCATTTTTATCATTTATGTAGTCTCTGATGAAAGCCTGTCAGGTTACAGAGATAGTTACAAATAAGAAGAGCTTGGTGAAATGTCTACTCCCCTTCTTAAAAAAGAAAACTCCTTCAATCCGCTCCAACAATAAAACAAAAAACCACGACCTATGAATATTCTCAAATTATGTTTGTCAGAAGAGGGTATAATGTGGGGTCCAACACTGAATCCAGTATTTCATCCACTGTGCCTTAAAATCATCACTCCTAGCATTTGTTTTAGAAATTCCCCCTTGACCACACATTGCTAGTGCTACTAATGGAGAAGATGCTGTAAACCAGGAGCAAATACTTTATGACACATTTCCTTTTTTCTTTCCTTGTGGGTGTGTGTAAAACCTGGACATAATTAAATAACTCCCCTTTATTATTCCACTTTAAACATCTCCTTTTTTGCGCATCCATAGTTTGGTAACCACATTCAGTTTTTTAGGATGTTGGTGACGACAAATTAGATCTTGATTCCTACACTGGAGACATCTAGGTTTCCTGTTAACAGAGAGCACCAGTTATAACTCTCAAAAAAAGGATGGCAGAGCAGGCAGGCCAGATGTCTTCAGTCTGTGATATAAACTGAACAGAACCTGAAATTCCGTAGCCTTGTGGGATGAGCCTTCTTAGCGCTGGCAGAAAGGGGCTAAAGAAAACCTGCAAAGCAGTAAACAAAACCAAAAACCCAACAGCAGATCACTATGTGTTACTGAGATGCCTGAAACCCTCTCGGCAGGTCCATGCACTCATGCTTCCACTCTAAGCACTTGCTTTTCCTTGTTACCCATCATGGACTCTACTCCACACTGCCATTCATTTCAATAGGCATCCTGTGCACTGTGAAGTTGCAAAACTGGCATCTTATAGAATGCTTTACCAGGCAAGTGGTGCAATGCTAAATCTCTCTGCCTGCTGAAAAACTGGCAAATGAGGTGCTCTGTTCCATACTAGAGATGTACGTGGTAAGTTGACTGGTGTTGCACCTTCTTACACCAGCACCATGGAAATTACAGGCTAAGCGTAATTCCCATAATGAATTAGGGCTGTCTTCACATAAAGTTAATAAGCTTTGCTTCAACTAGTCTCAGATGAAAGAAAGCAAACCCATTATCAGCCTCCTGGAGCTACAAACGCAGTGAGGAAGCAGAGAGGGAGCAGACCTGGCTGACCTCTACAGACAGCAGCAGTCAACAGTCTCTGCAGAGGTCCCATGGGCTTTTTGGCAGTCTTAAACCTACAGGCAGCTGCACAGTAGACATGCAAAGATCCCTCCAAATTTTCTGCAGCCACATCCCTTGGTAACTACTAGCTGCTGCTTTTCTTAACTATGCCTCTTCCTGATGCCATCTGAGCTCTGAAGCAGCAGCAGCAGAGAGGAAAAGCAAGGAGGCAGAAACTCCTGAGTGAGGCAGACTGCAGGACATGGGATTATGACACAGATAGGAAAAAGCCCTTGTACCTTAAAGGGGGATCAACATCTTGGTTTTAAAGCGGTAAAAAGGAAAATGTGTGGGGGATAAGGACAAAAATGTGGTAAAAAGGGGCTAACAGAGAAAAGTATGAGAACACAGGCAAAAAGAATAGTAGCTACAAGAGAGAACACAGACCCCTGAAGTGCTGCAGATAAATCTTCAATGTCAGATTCTTTCCCTTTTTCCTAACCCTTTTGAGAACTGTAGTAAATGTATTCATTTGACTGTATGTGCAAATATCTTAATGATATATGCTGCTCACATGTTCATGTTTTTAGGACATATATAGTATGTCTATTAAGTCAACTACAGTAACTCATTAAAGCCGCTTTTACATCCAGTCAAAATGAAGACCAGGCAGAACAGTTCAGACAGGTCTGAACCCTTCCATACAGACACTGTTTTAAGGAATTATTTATGATATTTTTTTTACTCTGGTACTAACTCTACTTGGCCTCTCCCTATCACAGAGACAGACTTTTACTTCCCACAGGCTCTAGGTGAATGTTACCCTACAAAGAAGTTGGTAACATTCCTTAGACTGTTAGCTGAAGCTGAAAGGTTTTTGGTTTTTTGGTGTGATGTTCTGAACTTGCTAGGCACCATGAAGGGTTCTCCATCATCCATAGCAATGCCTAAAATGTCACCTCTTGTCCAACTGTCAGGTATACTCAAAAGACTTCATAAGTACAAACTGTATTTAAAAAAAAACTGCTCGGACAACTAATTTGTCCTGATCACCCTTTTTATGCAGTAATGTATCCTATACTATTGAAGCTACACAACTATGATAGAAGGAATAGGAGAAAATACCACTGGATACAAAATCATGAAAATGATGGTTTAGCTCAATATAATCTAAATATTCTAAAGAGTGCTTTAGGTATTTCAGGAGTCTAAGTACCATGCAGCTACAGTGAGACTCAGCTAGCTATGCAGCAGAATCCTAGGCCAGTGTAGCCACTGTATGGTGGCAGTTCAATCTTGAAAAATGGAGTGGATGTCAGACATGAGGATTGAGAGGAGTTGGTCAGCCAAGTCTTAAGACAAAACATCCATCTAGCTGCAACAGCAATACACTTATATATTCATCACTAAAGGACAGCAGACACGTTCTTTGTTTCTTCTAAGTAGGAAAAAGAATTGATTTAGTGCACCAGTTCGATCAAGGGCAAAACTGTGAAATTAATTCCAGCAAATGAAAGTACAAGGTGTATCATTTCAGGGGCCAAGCAGACTATGAGATTACAAAAATTACTATGAGATACAAAAAATGTTTTAACCACTCTGGGGAAGTCTTGTGAAAACTTCTGGCATATTTAGGCAAGCAATAAAAACAGACTGCCTGTGAAAAAAATGTTTAAAGAATACCTACCTTGTCTGTTCTCCTGTGTAATGTTAGTCATACTTCCATCTTCAGTTAAGCCTTGTTCCAAATTTTCTAATATCTGTAGTAAATTTTTTTTTAAAGTAACCAACATGAGTTTAAACAGCACTATATATTTAATGCAAATTATCTACAATTGACAGACTATATGTAAACCAATTCATGCAGGAATGTTTCACCTAGGTACAGTTCAAAATTACTGGTTATTATCATAGCAAGATCAATTGCACAAAGTAAGAAAGCAATTGTAAGGTAGAAGGATGTTAGAGTTCAGGTTTATGATACTTAGAGAACATTAAATGTCAGCACACTCTAGGAACATACACATTTTGTTAAGTAAAACATGAAATATACTACACCAGAGAATGAATGTTAATGACCACAATGCAAGTCAAACTGATTTTTTCATAGTAAGCCACTGCCTCCTGACTACTCCACACCAAGTACAGGCTCTAGTTTCGTATTTTTGTCTTTAATGAAGTATTCCTCTTGGTTCTTACTGCAATTTCCTTCTCAAACTTTGGGGTTTATTACTTCTTTTTATTTATCATAGATTTTAAATCATGTAAATTGTTAAGTGAATGAAAGATTTGTTGTTTCATTGGAATAATGAAAACGTGTATTTAATGAAGCTTGTGTCGTAAGCACTTTTAAAATATGCATACAAGGCTTCATTTGAAATGCAAGTCATCTTTGCTTTTCCTAATGCCATTACAGTTTCTTCAAATTCATTTTCCAATTCCCACAGTCACCCCACTTTTCCTGTTATGGATTTATAACTTTGGTTATAGCACAATGCTTGAGATTTTCTTCGAAAAACCATTAAGGCCACTTGCTCTTTAACCACCCGCTGTGGTTAGCAGATGAGGGAAATACAGGGCACTGCCTCTTCTGGGGACTGACTGCACTTCCAAACAGAGAGCTTTCAGCTTCTGTTGGTATAAGAAGCAATTGTCTTTTTCTACACCAACAAACATTCCAATTGTGCTCAGTGCTTCATGAGGGAACACTTAAAATCAGTGCAGGAAATCCTCTAAAACAAAACCAGGTAGAATTAATCTGGCCTTGGAGAGTGTGGTGGTGCCTTCTACAGTCAATAAAGATGACCAGTACCCCCAGAATGCCAGCTCATGCCACCAATTTTTGACATCTGAAGCTGGAAGAAATTGCCCTACGAGATACCAAGCTCTTTTCACAGACTAGAATAAAATCTTGAAGTTAGGTGCCATAAATTTAGCTACAAGGAACTTAAGAGCAAGGAGAGACATACGATGAAAGCAGAGCAGTTACCACCTGCCAGCTGAGCCCAGCTAATAAGAATTGTTAGCCTAAGACAAACACAAGGTAATACGATTTACTGTAAACTTCATTCACAGAGGGCTAGACTGAGCTGCCTTACCTCAGATTTTGAGAGGCTATGAGCATACACCATTAGATATTGCAGCTTAGCTGATAGGTGGCAATTTATGAGATGGCAGTGGCATGCCTGCAAGACTGACTCTCAGTCCCACTTTCCAAAGCAGTGTAGCCACCTAAAAATCACTTAGAAACCAAAGTGCCACATTTCAATGTTAAATGCCTAGTGCATAATAAGGCAACTAGTCAGAAAATTAAAAAAAAAAAATCTCTCTCCCAGAAATCCAAACCACTTCATAATCTGCTTCCTGTGGTCTAAAAACCATGATCTTTCTCCTCCCCTACAAAATATCTAGTGATTGCTTCTCAGTCTCAATAAGGCTCAAAGTTCCTACTTTGAAATGGTATAAACATAACAAAGGGTCTTCATCAAGGAGACATGCTGTCCTGTTTAAAAAGACTATGAGTTTCTTTGAAAACGTGCTCACTAACATAAAAAGAAAAGAATTAGATATTAGCATACAATTACAGCATTACATTAACCATTCTGTGACATTACCTGGGGATATCTAGCCCTCACCTCAAGCTCAACATAATTAAAGCAGAGCTTGGTGATGATTTGAGGCTAATTGTTTTATTCCCTAGGTTTATCTCTTTTGCCCTTCTTAAGGATAAGAACATCATCTGCAGTTTTCCAGTATTTGGCCATTTCCCCACTTTTCCAAGAATCATTTAATAGTAACATTAATGATTCCAGTAGTTCCTCAGTGTAAGCTATTTGGGTTAGTTGATATGAATTATTTAGCTGGTAAACTGTTTATTCTAGCAATATCATATGAGATAGCTCTAACCATCTGCATTACTATTATAAAGAAAAATATGATTGAACACTTCTATCATTTACTTAATCAATTTTACATATGACCTATGCTGCTTCTCGTTTTGAATATTTATAAATGCACAATCATTAGTTTCACTGGCTAGTATTACTGCACTGAGTTTTCTGTATCATTCCCTATCCATTGCCTGTATGCTGGAATTACTAGTCTATTCATACCACCGTTTGTATGCCTAGTTTGCTATCCTTATGTAACTCTTGTTAATACTTTATTCCTTCTTTGGCAACTTTTCATGAGCATTAGCTTTTTAGTCAAGATAACCTTTTTCGGTGCTTCTGGAATTGTGGCTTTTTGGGTACTGAGATTGGTACAAGGATCATCATAGTTTCTACAAACTTATCAAACAAGGCATCAAGACAAAAACTCTCTAGAATGAAGTAGCATATGACAAAAAGAATACTTCTGTCACCTTAGAAACTGAGCCAGAACTGGAAGCTGAACGAAAATAAAATCCCAAAACAATCAGTAGCTAAGAGATTGGAAAAGTCACCAATTTGGAAGTAAAAGAGAGGATTAGGAGATATGACAAGTGTATGGAAGGGCCAGGGAGGAACACAACTACTCATGAGTGAGTGGTGGAACTACAGAGGGAGTGATTGATGGACAAATGGCACAAAGTAGTTTTGACAAGTTTTGCAGACGTAACAACTGGCAGAGGCTTTTTCAGGAAGCAGGACTGTTAACCCATTTGCCACTGTTCCACCCACCTGGTAGAAGAGGCCAATACGGCTCTGGCACTTGAAGGATTACAGTTTAAAAGTGAAATACATTATACTATGAGATGTGTGCATTTCCATGAGCTCTCCCTCAAAAATGTAGGAAGCACAGGCACAAACATGGGAAGAGTTCAGATTAAGCCCAACCGTTGTTCTTTTCACATTTTGGTCTCCAGGTAAGCATTTTTTAGCATGTTCTCAGTATTACAAGCACTAAAGAGATCATGCCTATTTTTTTTAAATGAACACTCAAAAAGCACAAACCCTTTTGTGATTTAAATTACTATTGTTACTCATACTGCCTGGTTGTTCAGAGACCATTTATTTCAAGGCAGACTTGTAAGGGCAACAACTCATTGAGACACTTCATGTCAGGAAGACCAGCAATAACACAGAGACAGTAACTTCATCCCCTATAACTTCCTCCCCCAAGCTATAACACCCATTTGGCACTACAGATAATTTCTTTCCCAAATGTTGTACCTATAAACAAAAACACCTAACCAGATCTTGATTAGAAATTTGCAGGAATACTGGAAAAGGTAAAAACATTACTGCAGGGAAAAAAAAAAAACATATATGTGGAAAAATATATACAGTGGAAATGAAAAATTTGCACCCAACCTCCAATCCTGCTTTCAGGTACCAGAAGTATGTAAGCAGATGGGAGCTAAAATGATCAAGCAATCAAAATAAGTATGATTACATCTTTAACTGGAATGGTTTATCTAAAGTTGACAAGTGTCTGTAGAATATATACAACAAAAAGCAAGAAGGAATTTAGCAGATTAAAAGTACTGGATAGGAAAAACCCCCACAGTTACATTAGGGAAGAGAAACAAAATAAAAAGACAAATTTTCTTATGATCAAAATGCATTAGCATTACTCTGGAATAGCCTCCCAGGGGATGTGGCCTTAGCTCCACAGGCTGGCTCATTAAAAACTAGAAAACAACCTTGAATTGCAGAGAGACAGACTAGGTGAGCTAATAGGTCTTTTCTTTCTTCTAGCTTTTATGACTCCAAGATCGTCTAATTTACATAATGACTCTTCCTATGCCCTTCTGTAAATACGGATGACCAAAGATTATTTTTCCACTTTTTAAAATAGGGAAGTAAAACACTAGAGGTTTTTGGTTGAAAGCTCCCCAATTAATTCTCTTACAACACAAATGGTTCCCAAGTGTCACACAGAAATATTAAGACTAATGGATGTACATCCTTTGTGTTATTTTCTTGGTTATACCATGGCTTTTTGTATTATAAATGTTATTCTTGAATGGTCCAATTGAGATTGAGATTGTTGGACAAATAGTGTTCCATACAAAAATCAAAATAAACAATGTTTTTTGCTAGCCAACCCTGACTTCAAATGGTTAAATTAGTACCAATTTACAACTGTCTTTTAAAAACGCAGTTATGTTTACAAGCTGTCCTTTTTCACACTCTTGTTTCTACAGCTGTCTTTGAATTGCTCCGAAAGACAAGGTATTTAATTGAATGAAAACAAATGAAGTAATCTGCAGTGAGGTGTCTAGAATAGCAGATCAGAAATATTGCCCTGAGAAGGATGGTATGTTTTATTTTTTTGTAGTTGTGTACTGTACTTTAAAAAGGAGCATCCATCAGCAGAGACAATGACTTGCCCTGGCTACTATATCCTTTCTCTAGTGGAAGGTGTCAGAACCAAAACTCTTTCTTGCTACAATTGAACACGCTGATCCAGGAGAAACCTTGCAAACTCAGACACAGGAAGGCAGAGACAAAATGGTGATAACCCGCAAACCAACACCAAGTGCAGAGAACAGGAGAGCTTGTGGAACAGGTACAGCCAGCCACAAAGAAGCTTTCCCCAAGAGCACAAGAGATAACACAGAATCTGTAGTGACCCAAGTAACTAGAAGTTGATGGAGTGAGAACATGAGAAAACAGATCCATCCTGAAGAACTCAGTGGGCAGATAAATATGCATGTATTAATTTGTAACTCTCCTTTTTTCCTATTTCATCTTATCCAGCATATATAATTTCCCTTACTTAAACAAATAATCAGCCTGGTTCACATTAAAACAAAATCTTGAGTTTTAGTTTAGAAGTTTCCTTGGTGCACTGGGCATGCTCTAAGGATATGCACTTAAAGGAAGAGAGCAGAGGCAGAGACACCTCAAGATTGTAGACAACTTAAAGGTCTTATATGTGTGGGGGGGAGGGAGTTCATTTCCTTTCATTCCTCTACTTACTAACAATCTCTAATCTGTGTAGAATCATGACTGATCACTCCCTAACTGAGATACGGCTATTTCAATACAGTTAGGCAGATGGCTGATGAATGCCTGGCCCAGCAATCACTACTTCGTTCACATTCATGCAGTTTTCTCTCTCCGTTACAAGATCAAGGAACTTAGAAACAAGTTCAGTTTTTGGAATCTAGTGGCACCTTCATGACTGAGGGCAGACAATGCAGCACTTAATTCCTGACCACAGAAAATGAAGATAAGAAACAGCTGATCTGCTGCAGACCAGTGTGGGCAAATGTTAGCAGAAGCACCATGAAATCCTGCAACAGAGGCGTATGGCATTTCCTGGAAGAACAGAATTACTTCAGTTGAGGACTGTTTATAAAGAAAAGGGCTGGAGAGAACAGTCTGCCAATAATATTATTAGATGGGATGATCATGAACAGGTAACATTCCTGAAGCGTTAAGAAGTAGCACTTCTTGGCCAGATTAGATATATCTCTCAGCTGTTTCCAAATCAATTCCTTCCAGCTTTGTAACAAATGCCACATTCACTTCGCATTACCTAAACCATTCATTTTCCCCCTCATAATACAAGAACTGGACTTTTTACTGTAAATGTTTGGTTATCCTAGCCATCACTGTACTAAAAGCAAGTTGATTTCATATATGTAAGGCCATATAGCAATACAACTGGCAATTATAAATTTTCCTTCACTTCTCTTATCCAAGTTCTTTTAAGGAGTAAATATAGGAAACTTGAATGGAATACTGAAAATAATAAAGATAAAAAGCATGTATTTCTCTTATATACAGTTTTGAACTTTCAAGTGCTACAAAGAAAGCAATAATGTTGCATTTCTTCTAGAGTTTATGACATGGTAACATTTCATAACCACTGGTCCATTAGACTGCTTGGGAAAGACTTCCTTAAAAAACATTAAAGGACAAATGCTTACTGTCAGTGTGTTGGCTTTAGTGGAAAAAGTTAGTGCTCACAACCCCATGACTCCAATTTCAGCACCGACAAATCCCATATAATTCAGGTCATAATTTTGTATTATAGGACTTGACAAAACAAAACAAAATCCCCCAAACAAACTCAGCAGGTTGTATTTATATTCTCAAAACTAGCTATTTGGACTATTTCTGAAAAATCAAGACTATTTCCGGAGGATCAAGGTCATTAACAACTGTTTTCAGCTGGACGCAGCTGAGTGAAGGAAAGAAATCCCTCCTGCTCGCCCTGAAACACATCTGCTCACTGTCTTCCACATCCTGTCTGGCAAAAGAATGAAGGCTGTCTGTCCCCTGTTCTACTCATTTAAGTCAGAGCTACCAGAGGAAAGATGTCTCCTAAAAGGAAAGAGGCACTTCATTACTTTTAACAGCGAGTTCCATATTTGCATCAAGATGGAGTAAAACGTAATCATTGAAACTTAATGTTCTTTATAAGGGCAATAAAATTTATTTCTTGAACACTAAGAAATGTTAGTGCATAGAGATGCTGTTACCTTGGTGCAGATTATCTTCATACTATGCAGTCTGTCAAGTGATTCCTGAGGATTACCTAGGTACTGAGGAAGTTCAGCATGTAAAATCCGCATGGAGAAAGGAACCATGGAACCTACAAACACAATTAATTTTGTTAAGTGTGTTTGCTATAAGGATCAGTTTGTGATTTGCCTACATTAAACATGGTATTTCTCACTAGTGTATATGTCATAAAGTCCATTTTAGCTATCTTCATTTTCTCCTGATGAAAGATGTCAAAGATAGGAAAATAGGAAACTTTTTCTCATATCATGTGACATGTTGTAAAGTGTTTTAACTAGGGAAACATATGTAACCATAATCAAGAAAGCAAGAAGAAGGGGCACCTGCTTCAAATTTTCAAAAACAAGTTGTGCATGGAAGTACAATTTTTCATTACATATTTTATAAACTAATTAAAATTAAGGATTAAAAAAATGAAGTTTACTCAAGTTGCAGCTACAACATTACTACTAATATTCAATAGGTTACGTATATTTTACAATCAATGCAGAAGAAATACGATGAAATTACTAGTCTTAAAAGTATGCTTGTGAAAGTTATATAATCGGGGCATACAAAACCACTTGGCGTATTCCTGTATATTTTCTGGTTCATTCAAAACATCAAAGAATAAGGAGAGATTTTTAAGCAATATTTCGTGAGAAAGATGTCTTCCTTTCCCCATTAGTTTATTTTAATCTTTATTATTATTAAAACATTTACCAAAGACCCAGTTTTCTGAGTTTATGAGCATCCTGTCTGACTTCAAGGGCAGTTTCGGGAACTGAACAGAACTTCAGTGTATGCAACACCTTGTTTTCAGATAACTGCATAATCCTGACACACAGACAACAATACTGAACATAAACTAAACTCCTGAAACCAAATCAGACCTGGCGAAAAGGAGAAATAGGCCTTGCAAAATACGGTGCTACAGTTCTAGTATTTCAATATATACATTTGTTTAATTTAGACATATTCTAAGGGGATTTCCCTCCGAAGTCAACTCTTGCCTCATCTTTTCTCAAAAACCAGGACTCTAAAAAGATTTTTGCACCTGTATATCACAGAGGTAAATGCTATATAGAATGAGTCACTGTCTCTAGATATTTTTTTAAAGGTTGACAAAATTTTAATCATAAGACTCACTCATTATGACCTTCAGAGTAAGCCACTTACATCTACATAAATTCCCCTTTTCCAATGTTAACTATTCCCCATGGCTTCTGTGACTGCTGTGTTCCTGTAATGGACGTACACATCAGCTTCATGTATCATCATACATGGAATAGACATTAGGAAAACAAAACTGCCTTTGAAATTCTATTAAGAGAAGTGTAAAAGTTTATTCCATCAGTAACAAAAAATGTGAAATATTTTATGTATGTATCCAGACTAGTACCTAGCATGACACAAGTGAAGATACACAGTCTGTGTAGGGGGTGACAAACAATGAAAAGGAAGGTGAAAATAATTTAAGAGTAAGCTTTGAACCAGAATGTCACAGAAAAATTGCTTTGTAGACATGTTGCGAGCCGTGCTGCAAACTTATGGGAGCAAATGTGAACTCCAGCTGGTTATGTTTCTATCACCTCTGCGGTGACCAAATTGTAACTTCACTATCCAACAGTAATACTGCCAAAAAAATCCAGTGCCTAAAACCAGCTAGCTTGGTACTATTCTTTTGGAGAAAGTAGTCTTAATTTACTATTGATGAACCTTCAACTGCACTCAATGGGATTACTGAAGCAAAGGTAAAAAAAGAAAAAATTTGTAAACCAAAAGGAATCTACAGTTTTAGCAACATTTTGGTTAATGACTGTGTTGCAGCATTGTCAATTCTGAACAAGTTTGTATCATTACATCCTCTTGTAAAATGCACCGGAAGGCCAACTCAATCAACAGTCATACAGAAAATCTGAACTGGTACCAGAACAGCTCAACGTACAGGTACATGACAGGTATTTAATGGAGCGCAGATGAAACATCTCACGTTACCAATTTTTATAAAATTTATATAACGTTTCGTAAAACACTTTTTTGGGATTGCATATTTTGTAAAGTGTTCATCTTACGTATTGCTGAATGAAGCCACAATACCGTGATCCATGCTGAGGGAAAGAATAACCCATTACCAACCTACATCATCAGAAGTGGTGTCAGAGGATGTTGGAATGATGAATGCGACTCCAGTTCAACTCAGACTCTCTAAGAATCTGATTTATTTCCTATCACAATTAAGACCTCAGTTGTAACAGGCATTCAGAACTATATTACTTCAAATACACTGTATTGATGTATTATTTCTCAACCACTTAGTATTTCCTTCATAGTTTGTGACCAAAAAGCGTTCCAGTGTGATCTTCAGTGTGGTATCAAGTGTGATGACAGATCTCTCAAACAAAACTAGAAGGAAGCTGGCCCAGGATGTAAGGCTAGTCAGTGGAAAGACATGTCAAACTGGAATTTGTACTACAATTTCACACAGGAGGATCTAAAACTCTACCATCTGTTTCTCCTACTTCTTTTTGAAACTCATGACCATAAATAGAAGAAATTTTACTGTAAACATCCAGCAAATCCATTCAGTGGATTTCTGTTACTTATTGCTTATTAAACAGGCTGGTAAACTTACTCAAAATATCAGAAATACTGTTTCTGCCCTGTTCCTCAATTTCCTTGGAATTCTTAAGAGGAGATTTTTTTTTTTGTTGAAGAAACATGAAACAATACACATGCTCTCATACAAACGTGGCAAGTAGGGAAAGCAGAAGAGAAAAGAAACGACCTTTACCACTGGTAAGGCTTTCTTACCAGTCCATGTAAACAGTATTGTGTAACTTTAGGTCAAATCAGATGAGCAAACTGCTCATAAAAAACCTGCAGCACTTATTCAAGCCATTCATTCCAATACAGACCTTCAGTACTGCACTTATGAAACACAAAACTCTTGAGATTTTTGGTTAAGTACATTTTCCCAGATATGTTCCTGTCTCCAAATAAACTCCTCTTTAGTTAAATGATACGAAGTATGGATAATATATCTAAATAATTTCCTTCATTAATAAACTTTCTGGTGAAAAAAATGGCCATAAATCTATTTAGATTTAGTGAAGTTTCCAATGAGTACTACTTATATAAAGTGCTAATACATTTTACATACACTTTTCAAAAAGAAATACATGGCAGTAACAGAAAATGCACAAAAGTAATTCTGTAACTCCTGATTAACAGCTGTGTAAAAACTGACAAATGTTGAACCTTAAAAAAGGTGTGTCTAAGATTTTAGAAAACACTGCAATTTTCATCTAGGTTAACATGAAAACAACTGGGAGGAGGTAAATGACATTTATTGATGACACTACTACATCAATAATAATAGTGTTAGGAAAGTCTGAAAGGCAGGTTGTAGAATTTGGAGTACAAAAATTTAAAGAAAAAAGCAGATTAGCAGGGGAAAAAACTGCTTCCCACAATGAACACAGTTACATTGGGGGAAAACAAAACAAAAAAGTAATATTGACTACATTAAGACCCAGCTGGAACAGAAATATGAGTTCTTAGTAGACTAAGAATTACATTATAATGTCTGAAAGTTTCCACCTGTTTACTTCCTGTTAGGCCACACACTTAAAGTGCACAGGGTAAGATGTATTTCTCTGTAACAGGTTCCTATACAAGCAGCCATATATATATATATTCCTGTAGTACCCCACTAGGGATAAGAAAATTTTATACAAACACTGGTGCTCTCTTTTGCAAAACTGTTTGGAATTAAACCCACATACTCTATTATATTTCACTAAGTCCTGAATTTAACAGGGCAACATGTCAAGGAAATACTTAAAACAAATAGCACACCCTGTAATTAAAATATTTACTTGGGAGCACAGGAGAATGCATTTTGCTCTCTTCTTCATGCCTCAGATTTCTACAGTAATGCCCTTCTTACACAGCAAAACCATGTCAGCTAAACTTCAATAATTTCAACAAAAGGCAATACCCTACAGTTACTGCTATGTATTGAAATTTTATTTTTAAGTTAAGTAGGAGGTCTTATTCTAGCTTGATATTTTACAGTTGACCTCTGTTGATCCTCTTCAGGGTTTTAATAATAATCTATAAAAATTTATAATGGAAAATGGTTTAAATTTAAGACAATTTTCTTAGCTATCACTTTTAAATATACTGGAGAATATTTTTTCAACGTATCTGATTTCTGATTGTCACTTTTGCATGAATTAATGTCATTCGTATATGTATTACAAGCATACAAAAGGCAAAACTAAAAAGTAAATAAACATTTGATGAAAGGAAATGGGTACTCCAAAAGATCGGGAACAGATGGAATAAACAGTAAGATCAGGTTAATTTTCTAAGACCACAGAATTTAATTTCTATTTCTTTATGAACAGCTGCACATTTTCATAACTGTCAAAACACAAACATCACCTCATGTCAATCAAATTCAGACTACAGCCCTCATCTGCAGCCCTTTCTGAGCAGAAAAGAGACGACTCCAGTGGCCAACCATTGTATCTCTGTATTTTCCTGTTGAAAAACCAGTAACCAGAAATGCTCTCTGATCTGACTTCTACAGCTTATTCAACAAATCTTAAATATCAAAGAGTAGCAGAAGCACAGATTACCAACTAGTAAAAGTATAAAGTGGGATCTTATGACACACACACAAAAAAAAAAGCAAACTGAAAAAGAAACATCCTTCCTTCAATGGGTAAAAGAGAAACACAGAAAATCTAATTTCAGAAAAATATTCTGCTTTATACATACATACACATACAGAGATATATACCCTTGCCTTTATATGCACATATTTACCAATAGCATATTTGTATAATTGATATGACTTCTAAGCGGGATTATGTAGTAACTTTGAATCCTAGCCTTGTTGACTATCAGTCAGAAGCACACTTAAAAATCCACATTCAACAGACTAGTTGACAAGTTTTTGTTTATTACTTTCAATCCAGAGAGACTGAAGAAGAGATAGGAGCCTAAATGTTTGTAATCATTTAAAGAAAATGTTTTGAAAATTTTATCTGAAATTGCATGCTTGCATATTCCTTGCAATTTAACTGCCTGTGACCTAAGAAGACAGATATTCCGAATTAAGATCTGGTTTTGAAAGGTTTCAAAAATTCTTTTTCAATAATTTGGAGTTACTTGCACTGAAGCAAGAAAAACATAAGAGAAATAATGCAGGAAAACCCTACAACAACTGCCCTGCCACAAAGAGATCACCCTAAATCTTACCTACTGGTAACTTTAGTAAGGCAGAATTTAGAAATCAATTACTTGCTCATAGTAGTAAGAAATCCTATATAAAGCTGGTACTGTCTACAATGACACTATGTAGCCTCGGGAAAGAAAGCACAACTACTGCAGCAGCACTCGACTCCCTTGAAATTATACATACATTTCTTAGCTAAAATATTATTTTATTTCAGAAAAATTTGTATTGGCACATCTGAGTAGTCTGAATAACCAACTGGAACCACAACACTTGAGTCATATTATTTGATTTCACAGGTAAAAGGTAGCTCTGAAGCAACAGATCGAAGAACATATTTAAAGACACAACAGAGAGATACACAATAATGTAAAGAAAATAATGGACAAACCAGTTCCAGTGGAGACTTTAATATGTTTTTTTTACTGCCAACAGGAGCCTGAATGAAGAACTCTCCTGAGCAACTGCCACGACTGAATCAGTCTGACATGGGAGTCCTAACTTCAGGCAGCATTTGTGGTACCACATGAGGAAACTAGTGCCACATGTAACAATGATTGGAATATTTTTTTTCCTTTTGCTTTCCTGCAAAATTTATTAATGGACAGGAGCACTCCATATGCCGTAGTTTCTTTAATCTATGCATTTCTCCTCCCATTTTTGTTTTTACATTGATTCCTTTTGTCTCTCCACCTACCACAATTATTATTCTTTTTTCCCCACACTACTTCCCATACTGCTACAGTTCTCCCACTAATCAAAATTTGATGGGGGATGGAAAAAAAGGGCATTTAATTTATAGCATCATCAAAACTCATGAATTAAAAAAAAAGAAAGAAAGCTTCAGCTGGCCTGTCTCCTACTAGCATAGACAAGTAGGAGAGAAGATGAAAGGAAGACCGTAAACTCAAAATGGCCAAAACATGACTGTAGGGGCCTCACATACAGGAGATAACTTCCCCAATCCAAGTCTGTCCTTACTTATGTCATAGGTTGACATTCAGAAACAGGACCAAGCTTCTGAGAGCAGGTAGACCTTGGAGGTGTACACAGCCCTCTGCACCATGCATAGTGCGGGTGTCTGTAAAATGTCATTTGTGGGTATTAGAGAAATATTCTGGGTGTCTTCCTTGTTAACATGGTATCTCTGTGTTAGACATAAAATAAGTTTCTCGTTACATATTTTGCTATTTTATAAGTTTACTAGATGTAATAACAATAATAATTTATTACAGTTCACCTTAGACATCAGCACTGAAAAGGTGTTTACAACATGGGATTGAACAACAGTTCTAGACCACATATGATACGATTCCTTTACGAGGATCTAGACTTCAAAACTGAATAAAAGGAATTAAGAACACTTATTCAGTAAATAAGGACACATAGAAATGGAATCTCAGACAACTATTTTTTCTATTCATTTTTTCATGTACTTCTGGTAAAACTTTTTAGCTACAGTGGGTATCAGTAAAGTCAAAAAAGTAACACAGGCCCAGTAAACTATGCTAAGGCAATAGTTTTAATGCCTAGAGTCACACTATTTTGAGAGAAATATATATATATATATATATTTTATACATTATATATTATTTTGTTAAACCATCACTATCCATTCGAAAGTGTCAGCCTATTGCAGCACACACTTCAAAACAACAACACAGCCACACTTCAAAAAAAACCTGAGCTAGAAATAGTAGCAGAGTTCATGGGATGGTGTAGAGCACGAAATCAGTTTCTAGAGCACAAACACCTAGATATTTAATGACATGTTCCTCATTTAGGCACTTTCCACTAGACAAAAAAGACTGTTTTCTCTCAGAGGTATAGAGATGAAGCTCCATCTTCACAGGGAGAATGAAAAGGAGAAAGGAAAAAAAAATAATATCCCATGTTATATAAACTTCTGGTCAGGGGAATAAAACCCCAATTTTTATTTATACACAATTTCTTGTCTTTGTAATACAAAATAAATTGTTCTCAAGTTTTGTAGCTTTAGAACACTGATTTTAGTAGCATTAACTTTCTGTAACTTCCTGGTCTACTAACTAAAACCAAGACAAAACTACCTCATAAAAGCATGAAATAGCATTTTAATGTTCCATTTTAGTTGTTGGCTCTCATTCATTCAGAAACACATAGGCATTATCAACAGAAAGGCTATCTCAGGTTAGGAAATCTATCATATGAGAGTTCATTAAATATCACAAGAAACACAGAAACAAATGCTATGAATAGAAGTGGGTCAGACTGTGTAAATATAAAGTCAAAACCCTAAAAAAATCCTGGAAAAAAAATCAGATTTTTTAGCTTTACACAGATGAAATTAAAAGAAATAAATCTATAACTGAATAATTTTACTATTTTACTAGAAAATGAGAATGGTTTGCTCTCTGTCCTGTATCAAACAGGAATGAGACAAGAGTGACTTAACTATTCCACTGGCTGACACAAGTATCCCAGCAGACTACACCCCCGAGAGGCTGCACACCTACAGGCAGTGGAGATGACTGAAGAGCGAGCCTGTAGAAATCAGGAAAGGAAGATTTCAGAAAGACTAGGTTTTAAAGCCATGATAAAGACAACAGTAATGGGATCCATGCCTACCATGGCTAGAAATGCCATACAAAATATGAGGATGAACTGGAGATTAATAGCGCAGCCAAAAAGAAAGAGCTTTAAAAGAGCTTCAGAGGGAAATTAAGAGACCATGTTGGCCATGTTAAGTTAAATTAATGGAAAACAATACCTTCCACTTCTCATACAGTTACTTGTAACAAATTCTTTGAGGTATATTGCTCAGCGATTAATGGATGAGGGACTATTCTCACTACTGTAAGAAGTTCAGAACTTTTCCTACTTCAAGCATAAAACCCAGGAAACTTTCTAATTTATTACATTTTTTAATAAGACTATTTTGAATACAAAGACATTATGTAAAATGTTGTATGTATTACAATTAATGTGTACATTTTTTATATCTATACTCTCATTTCTTAAATTGACTTTTAAGTGCTTACTCCATTTATATACCATGAATCAAAATTAAAATGCTGAAACAAAACCCTTTCTTTTATGCTTGTTGTACAACAAAATTATATGCAAAATTACCAAACACCAGTGGATTGTGTATTCACACTAATAATTTCAGTCAAAATGTATTAATGATTTATCTCTATTTTATTATTTAAATTAGCCGGTTAACGATGCATGTATACTAAATTTCTTTATCCATAATCCAGCACAGCATAGTTTAATGCTAGCCAGAAAAGAATTGCTTGTTTTTTCCTACATCCCCGCAAACAGAATTGCTCTGTCTTCTCAAAACTACATAAGGAAGGTTTGATAATTGTTCCCACGTCTTTATTATGTTGTATTTATATAAGATATCTACAACTAGCAGGTCAGCTCCATCCAACCTTCATCCTACTTTCCTTACAAATGATCAGATTACAGTCCTGTTTGGTATGTTCAACTGTTAAAAATGAACTGAAGCATATAATCATGAAATAGAATATTTTCCTTATGTTCACCTTTCTTTACCATAATTTGTATTAAACAGCTGCAGTGGTTGAGTGGTTCCTGTGAGAACAGTTTGGATCCAGAGCTCAGTCCCAGAACAGGTGCCTGCAGCAGCCGGCCACACTGTCCAGAACTGTTGCTACTTGTATGACTTGTGGGACGAGGACTCAAGTGCCTCAAATATTGACATGACCTGCAAGGATTTTTGTTCAACACAAAGAACCTACTTTTAATATTGAAAAAATACCTGGAAATATACATATAGCCTGGGGAAGACTAATCCTGTGCAGCCCAAAGATAATCAGACCCAAGGAGCTGTCCAACCTTATGACCAAGACCTCTTACACTCTTAAAAATGACACATTTCCTTCTCAGTGGACTGCCTGTCATTGCCTGAAAGACGGTAAGTAAGGTCAGAGGGACCTGTTTTAGGCAGTCCACGTTGGCCTTGCTGGGCTACAACTGATCCTCTGCATCACTCAACAGATGAAACAATCTTTTGCAAAAAATCCTGAACTTTCTGACACCAACTTCCCTTCCTCAGTAAATTCTGAATCTCGGTATCTTCTAAGTTACCCCATCAAGACTGCCAGCATCTCATGTAAAATGGACTATAATTTTCAGAGAGTGACACTGCCTGTAACAACTGTTTCCTGCAAACATTTTATTATACACTGTGGTTCAAATACAAAAGCTGACGAACATTAAGAACACTCACCAGCGTACTTGCATCAGAGAGTTATTTTTTTTAAATAACAGATTTAGAAAAAATAAAATTTCACAATAGCCTGAACAGCAGCAAAATTGCTCTTAAAACCAGCAATTTTTCAAACCCAGACTTCTGGAGGACTAGAAAACCCTGAGTGGAGGAACTATGTGATTAACCTATAGGCTATTTGGAGCAGTGGGAAGTAGTGCATCTGTAACTTGACATAAACTGCTTATAAAGAATTGAGGCTGGTGGTGGTTTTTTCCTCTTCAACAATGAGATACATAGCAAACTTCTGATTTTTATTTACTTTCAATTATTAAGCAAATAATATTACATTCAATCTTTTTTTTTGAGTTAAGGAGAATTATTAAATTAGCTCTAAATTTAATTTTTTTCTTTTAATCCTAGAAACCAAGAAATAACAGCTGCATTAGCACCTGCCTGCATGAGCATGCAAGGGTTAAAAATAGCATCCGGATAGTACCTGGCTGAGTTTAAGAGGAAAAGCTTGTAGATTCTGTTTCTATAAACTCTCCCATCACCTTTCACAGCCTGCTCCTGGCTAAAATGAACTATTTAAGTTTGGTGGGTTTTAATTTCAATACCATAGATCTAAATTATTATACTTACGTGACGAAAACATTCCTCTGTAGCAGCATCATGAAATACACTGCCTACCTATATTGTTTTACTCCTTGTTACTCTTTATTGCAACATCTGTAACATGAAAAATACTTTAATGTAGTGATGAATCATGTTCTTCTGGGAAAAAACCCAAACCAAAACCAACATAATCCAAATGCTTTAGGCTTAAAAAAACCTGAATCCAACTAGTATTTTATAATGACTGACAAAAATAAAAAGCATTTTATAAATCAAGTATTTTACCTTTTCGTCCAGGATATACGTGAGGATAATATTCATAATAAAGATCAGGCTGGTCTAAATTTCCAAATTGTTCAAATTCCATTTCTGCATTTTGGAATAGATTCAGTTTTACCAGCAGTGCTAGTCTCACAAACCACAGCTAAAAATTAATACATACAAAAACAAAATGGGGAAAAGTCTGTTATGAGCTTCAATCACACGCCACATCCAAATACAATTTCAACTTTCTAAGTTTTTCTGATAAAAGTTGAGTAAAAAGTTTCTATGTTACTCACTGAAAAGAGTTAGGATTTATATTTACATGCTGTTTCAGAAAATACTTTTCATCAGATCATTAAAACACAGAGGACTCATGGTTTCATTATTTGTAAAGGGTGTGAGATTTTGAAGACGAAGTTCAAAAACTAGCCTGCTTCAAAATGAGCACATCTCTCTTTAACCTGAGTTAGCATGTACGAATTATCAACCTAATATTTTAATAGTTTTTTCAATTTTATGCTATTCTTAAAATCTCCCATGACTTTGTTAAAATTCTATGAGATTTATAATTACTAGGGTGAAAAACATGAGTTCTCATCTGGGTTACATCTGAACCACTTGTAGTATTTCTATTAATTTGGGTTCTTCCTGTCTTACCAACATGAAACACATTTCTACATTTGAAATCTTACTACAAAGTTCACAGTCTAGATAGTTCTATGAACTGCAGAACAGTGAGTCTTTCAGGACAGCAAAACACAATTCATTTTGCTAGTGTGATTACTTTTAAAAGCATATCATGAATCAAATTTTACTTTAAAAAAAAAGTTTGTCTTAAATGAAGACCTACTTTACATAAGAAAACAGAAGAAGTGACTTACTACAATGCTCAAGTTCAGTTTTTAGGTTACAATTAGGAAAAGAAGTGTGATCATGTTGAAAAAAAATGCCACAGTAAATATTGTTAGAAAACAGTGACAAGGGTGTATCTTTAAACATACCTGTAAGGAATCTGTTGTATGGTTAGCAGGTTGTCCACTTTTCTTATAGCCTTGACCATGGGCAGTTAGAAGCCGCCCACACAAGTCAACTGCTGCCCTCCAGTTTTTACTGCTCTAGGAAGAAGAAAAGACTAAGTAGCAAAATCATAAAGTCCCTAAGATGTACAACTGCTTATTTTGCCTGAAGCAGCAACATGTACTCATCAGTAATAATGACAAGGTCAGGAGAGCTGGCTAGTGAGAAGCAGAATGTCATTTGTCAAAGCTTCATGTCTAATTAGGTAAAAAAGTGAAATCAACCATTAATATTATCAGACCAACAAACCAAAGACTATACAAAACCATATGGAATTCTAAACTTAATGCTGTATCATGTTCGATAATATAAATGAATATACTGTAATATTCACACTTTTGTTTTCTTCTCAAAAGGAGAAAAAGACTGCCAGCCATATATTATCAATAACATCCAAGTTACTCTACAATTATAAAGTATTCAATGCCTATTCTGATCTCACTGACTTCAATACTTCAGATTATAACCTAACATTGCCCAGAACACTCCTAGCAATCACAAAACAAGGACAAGAAATAATACAATGCAGAAAATGATAAATTCAGAACAGTAAGAGTTGTTTCACCTACACAATGTAAACATCTGAATTTCCATTGCATGACTAATTTCAAAATGTTCTTAAATTTACTTTTTTATTTATAAAACAAAAACATGCTTGTTAGATAAATACATTGTCGTGCCACGCTGTTTTCCCATTAATGTTTCTGCCTCCTATTACCTGATGAAGCATACTAAGACCTTAAAACAGACTAATGTTTCACAGGTTTTACACTATCATATTTTTCAATCATACAGAAGAGTTTTTCAACAGACATGTATCCAGCAGGTCATTCTAAAATAAATATATCTTATTTCTGAAAGAAATATTTTTTTCAAATAGTTTCTTAAAATACATTAGAACAGATGTAATAGAAACTGTCCTGCTATCTGATGAAATGGTAAGGAAGATAACATATTTTTATTGGTGCATGCAAAATTCAGACACTAACCTTGAATTGGTATTTTATTAAATTCTCTCCAATGTTTTAGAAAACATGTCGATAGAGCAAACAGTTACAACAAAAAATCAGCAGTAACAACTGAGGAGTTTTTACACTTTTTGGTCCCCATTTTGCAGCCATGCAGTCTAAAGGCCCACTTAGAAGGGCCCCCTTAGAAGGACATTACCATGCACTAACCACCTCATCCCTCTCCCTTGCACTGTCAAATGCCAGATAAAAAGTTGAGTTCCACTTGAAATGCAGAAGCAAAACAGCAAAACCATGAAACAGCATGGCAGAATCTGAGATGTTTGCACTATTATGGAAGAGCAGGAATTGATAATGCATTTATAACATCCTTCAACACCTACCTATATCAACTTAGAAAAGCAGAAAGATACTGCCATGGATTACTTGAAATTAATTCCTTTTCTGAAGAGACAAATTAAATTCCTATTATTCTTAGAACAGAAGCAAATTCAGACTCAAAACTGCTCAACTTTTCATCCCAAATGAGAGTTAGGATCCAAAAAAAACCCGGATCATTTATGACAAACTTAGTTGCTACAATTTTTAAAATTCTATTTCAGGCATGGACAAAAAAATACTTTTTCTTTATAGAACCAGACAGCCAGGAAAAGCAAGTCTGACAGTCATTTTGAAAACAGTCTTTGATAGAAAATGAAATGTAATATTCAGCATGATTTCAAAATTAGAGCTGCCTGCTGGTCATGAAGCCTAATTCTCTGTGGAAGCTTAATAGAAGGCTGCTGGCAGTACAACTTAATTTGAATCAAGCTGGACACATTATTGTCTCTGGCAAACTGTACCAAATGCAGAGTTGCCAGTCCACCAGAAATCTTTATCCAGTTACTTCAAAACTCTGCAGGTCAGTCACTTTCACACTTTCTGTGGTCTACAACCACACAGTCCTAACAACCTGGCTCCCTGTTCCTGAACTTTGTTTGTAAGTCATAAGTTGAGGCCCAAAGCAAATATGGACACCACGGCTTCAGATATAGCATCAAAAATACTGGAGAATAGCCTCAAAGACAAAAATAATTATTCTATGATGATAAGGTCATCTATCTGCTATTGTGTAAGAACATTCATTTCTCCAAGAAAAATACTGCCAACCAAATATTATTGCCAAATAGTTCACTAACAGCAGCAGCAGAGAAATTATCTCCACACAACATTAGCATAATTTCCCCCCTCCCCTTGCCATAGAAGTATGAAGTTGTTCTTCTAAGGAAAGCCATCAGTTTGTATGATTTCTATACTTTTTAAGGATTATTAGTTCAGATCTTTATCTTGTCAGAGGATTTTCATAACCAAATATGTTAAAAACAGAATTGTTTTTAACTTTCACATTTTTTACTGGAACTTTCGTAAGGATGTGAAAAGCTATTACTCTAGGATGCACAATGGAATCAATGAAATTTAAGGTATTGTTTTGTGACCCTGGTGAAAAGAGCTGGTATCTGCATTTGCAGACGTAATGTAGGAAGTACTGTCAACATATGTAAGGACCACATGATAAAGGATATGCATAACCAAAAACTAAAAAAAGAAAAACAAACCATTTCAGTACTGACTGCTGTACACACACCAAAGCTAGACCAAGCAGATCAGTCACCCAATACACAATGCATTATTCCCTGCAGAATGTCTCTGTTTTTCAAGTCCTGGGGGAGGTTTACATACAGACAGGGAAACTGCATAGTAAAACAAGTTTCAAATGCAATTCTTCTGTCTAGCAAAGCAAGTTGTGAAGACTACATGTCTACAGAAAACGTGTTCAGTGATAAAGAGGGAACTGCACTGATACACAGAGACAATTTATAACATTATTCAGTCTCTCAGGAAAGCCACTGAAATTTTATCCAATAAATTGATGCTTCTTAGGGTAGGAATGCAACCTTTTCCCATAAGTACCCTGCTACTGTTTGTGCTACTTGTATCCTCCCTCAAATCAGCTACAAAAATGTGAGAAATTGCACAGTGATTTAGAAACAAAAGAACAATTGGCTGTTTTTAAGGACAATTTATAACTTATTAAAGTGAGTATGTATGCCATATCACTGTACCCAGATTTATTATATTGTAAAATATATGCAAAAGCACAACATTAATCACGTGCAAAAGTAGCAGTATATGACTTTTTAAAAATACACTCATAGGGAGTCATTAACTCTACATGTAACACCATTAAAGTGATTAAAATGTCCTCCTCCACTAGCTATGACATGCCTCTCTCCTGTAAATTACATTGGTAGAGCACTTCCACATCAGTTAAGAAAATGTAGTTAGTAACCCTTTCCTGGTCTAGCAGCTTGAAGAAATTACTGCATACTTAGAGCAAACATTGTGTATTTACAGTGGCAAGATTAGTAGTCTTAGGTAGAGTAACTATCAAAGACAAAATTGTCTGATGGCTTTCAACTCAAAATATCAGAAGAGTCTATTTCTTAAGAAAGACTGTACTATTTCTTTAAAGAAGGGTAAACAATCTAAAATATGGAATAACAGGAACTAACATAATTGCAGTTTGCACCTTGTATTTGTTGCTGTAAAACAAAGCAACTGTGAAGACAAGTTCTTCCTTACATTTATTTGCTCTAGATGTAAATGTGTGTTCCTCTGCCAGACTGACAAAACTTTTTAGAAACTGAAAACTCAGATATTCTGCCTTCAGTTGAAAAATATAAACTCTCCCTGTACAGATATATAACTATTCACAAGTTATTACAGAATTATTTTCCTGAACTGCTCCAGCACTCCTGTATCTCTTACAAGCCCCAAAGCTGTAAAACTAATTCAACAACACCAATTCACACTGTTACCCTACCAGTAAAACGTTTCCAATTCACTGTTACTCATTTGATAGCAGAAATTTAAAATGTGAAAGTACAGTTGTTCAATGAACGATCTGGTACAAATCTCACTCAAAAAACTAGAGACAAAAACAACTTTATTAGCCAAGTGTAACAACCTGAGTTCACTTCCTCCTGAACTAGTATTTGTCTTAGACATGAGGCCGCTGTTGGTGGTCTCATCAGAAAAGGTGCACCTTTGGAAGCTCAGCTTACTAACTTCTTGATAACTTTTATTTTCTGACAACTAATTGTACCTGAGGAAACTTTCGCAAACTCTACTATGATTCCCCCAAAAGGACATCAGTCTCCAACATTCTTTGATTCAAGCACTAATTTAATCTTACCCACAGAATTTTTTTAACTTAAAATGTTTTCTACTAGAACTTTTATAAGGATGTGAAAAGTTATTGCCCTAGGATGCATACTGGAATCAATCAAATGAAAAATATTGTTTTGTGACCCTGGTGAAAAGAGCTAGTATCTGCATTTGTAGAGGTAATCTAGGAAGTACTGTCAATATAGGTAAGGATCACATCACTAAACAGGGATCAGATGATTTGCAATATCGGAATAACAGAAAAGGTAAAACAGTCTTTAACATGCAAAGCCCTGTATCTTACAATGTCATGTGTGGAGTGTCACTGGGCAGTGACAACAAAAAGTTGTTAGCTTCAATGGGAGGAGATTCTGAGAAGAGCTCCTAATATGATTGTGAAGGTATTCATGATGAGATGACTAGAGAAGGGTTATTTTTGCCTTTAAAAACAGAATCTGATATGTGGAATTGTCACTGCTGCATACCCATACAAAGTAGCAGGGGAGAGGAAGCAGACACCAAGTAAAGAATATGACTTAAAAAGCAACATGAGACCAAAACACTTAAATTGTTGTAAACAACTTTAGCTTTCATTAGAAAAAAAGATTTTGAGGGAGGACTGATTGGAATGCCTTTGATTAACAAGCAAAGGAATGAAGTTCTGGAATAGCCTTTGAAAACAGCAGCAGTGTATCTATTTGCTAAAATAGACAAATAAGCAAACAGAAGCAATTGCATGGTAGAATAGAGAAGCTTCAGAATTGCAGCTGAAGATCTGTGATATGAAGATTTGCAATACTGGTGAGCCATTTAGTATGTTTTCCCCATTCACACAGAATTAAAACAGTAACCAGATACTAATCAAGTAGTTTCCTCTGAAGCAAACAAGCCTGAAATATTTTTCTTTTTTTTCTAATTTTTTTTTCTATTCCATAAATATAATAGAGTTCACCCAAGATCATTTGAGAATTCTAACATAACAAATTTTTCAGAACAGAACCTAACATTCACTTTTGGTTTCAGCTGTCACTGGTGTCTTCCTGCAACATGTGGTAATTATTGAGACTTTTAGATGGGATCCCATCTAAATTTAGATGTGATCACTGACCGTATTATTAGACTTCAGTTGGTTTAAGAGTTCAGACATCAGGTCACATATGAATACCTAAATAACAGGTATCAGTCTGAAGCTGAAGTCTACCCCAACTTCAAGCATTTATCTTCTGTACTGTGGACCCATTTGAAATACAATTTTTTAAACTGCAGCAAGGGATTGATTTGAGTGACAAACAATTTCACTAATTCTCATGTTCATGTGTAGTTCACAAGGATACCAAAGAAATTCCTGAAGAAAAAAAATCGCAACTTTATGGAAACTGCACAACAATATTCCCAATGCTCACCAGTTTTTAACCAAACCTTAATGAAAATATTTCCTGTAACTGGTCTTTTGCATCAAAAGACTTATTCACTGCAATATTTCATCAGGAATTCACTCATAAACAAAGTAAAATTGGTGATTGGTAACAGAGTACTTGTTATATGTTATTCTGGCCTATTATATATGAAAGAAGCATACATCTTTTTAATCTGTATCATCTAGAATGGGATTTTAATGTTTCTGAGTCTGAAATCTCTTGTAACTTTACAGACTGTTGTCAATCAGAAGAAAATTTTCTGCATTTAGAATTTCAGAAAAAACCTGCAATGTTTGCAAGAGGAAAAAAAAGACCAACTAATTCTTATCATAAAAAAACCCCAGAGTTCTGCGAACACAACTGAGAAACAGTTATATTGCATCCTAAAAAAACAACCTAATGATTGAAATCCTTGAAAATATTCTAGCTGAATGGCTGCAATTCTATAATAAACTTAAACCCTTCTGATAAGACAAGTTTTTGAAAAAAAAGTGCTACAGGTAGCAAAAAATCCCACACCTGCAGATTGCCTCCAAGCTTTGCTGCTTTGAGCCTAGAAGTCCTAACACCGCACTTCTGGAGCTTAAGAGCATGCTCAAAGCTAAAACAGGATCAGCAGTAGCACTATATAAACTGCAGCATAGAAGAACATCTTGTGTAGACACAAGTATCGGGCTAAATGGAAAAATGTTTGCCATATGTCAAAACCCCCTTTCTGGAAGAGGGAAAGGAAGTGCAGAAAAAATTCCTAAGACACTGATGGGTACAAGATTCCTCCATAACATTTTGTTTTCCCCTCCAAACTCTCAAGTTAAGCAAAACATTGAGACAAACACAAAAATATCTGTCTCTAGGATGGAGATTACAATCTGGTTTTTTAGGCTTAGTTTCCAAAATTACTGCTGAATTCCCTTAACAAGGCTTGCAGAGACCTCCTAGAGTATTTTAACATGACAAAAAAGCTGTCTCTCTTGAAGCTTTACAAATAAAGTCACACAGTTAAATTAAAGCAAGTTAAAAATTAAATACAGACTGTCCTAACACTTACAATTCCTCACTGCTTTTCCTCAGTAATTTTTCATCCATTACTTTCAAAAATAAGTCAAAATGTAAGGCTCATTTATGTAATACTAAGGAGTTTCATGCAGGAACACAATGGTCGAAGGAATAAGGCAAGGTTCACAATGCTGCTAGATGCAACTATTTCCAGCACAGAAATATTTACATTAATGAAAGGATTAAATTAAGCTTTCCTTTGGAAGCAACTTACTTTAGTTTTCCTGTACTGAAGTAAAAAATTAAGCAGTTGAAATTATCACGTCAACTTTGCTTACCATTTACAACTTGTATGTCTTACTTCTTGTAAAACATTCAGGTGAAAATATACATAAATCATATGCAGATTAACAAAAAAGTTATTAAAAACCTTTTTGCAACCTTTCATGACATAAAAATTTACAGCCGCTTAAGATAACTTTTTTCCTAACTTTTACATATACAAAAAAGGTTACTGCATGATTTGAAACCAATTATTTAAACCTCAGTGTCATTCCTATTAAAAACTACTGTCGTTTGTTGAGTACTACTGCAGGATAGTGAATAGACTGATACGGAGTTTTTTTCCAGTTTCTCCTCACAGTCAGTAACTCCTAATTATGTTGAGGGAAGCATAGTATTTAATACATATTAAATTACAAAGATTGTTACTTACAATTAGCTGTTTCAAGCCTACAAATGACTGCTCTACAGAGCTGGTGTTCAAAACTTGTCTCTTCACTGCAGCTTGCTCCCCCAAGAAGCGAAGCATTAATTCTTTTACTGAATCTCCCTTGGTGTTCATGGAACAAAAGAAGGAGACACATAACCAGACTAATTTAAACATTATTTTTGCAAAACAAAATGTAGAATTAAAGCTGAGCAACATAGTTCTTACCTCTAGAGAAAGACTTATTTTTCAGCACTTCGTGAAATAAATATAACTGCACATGTATTTACAGCATTGTAATGAAAACTTCTACATTTACTCCACATAACTTGCTATATTCTTTTTTTCCCATGTATAGGTTTCAGTTAGCATTGACACTTTCAGGTTTATTTGCTCCTTATACTATTATCATTCACAGATCTTACAAAATATTCCTCAAAGATCTTATGAAACAGTAAGTTTTATGGGTTTTCACAATGCACATTAACTTGAAAGGTGCAATCTACTGATCAAAAATAAATTTGAGAGATCATAAAACAAAGTAAACAGCATTCCCTTCAACAAGTGCTCTTAATTTCAAAAGAACTGCAAGAATGAGTCAGAGAAACCAGGCTGAGCTCAACACCTTTTTGCTTAAAAAAACTCATGAAATGCATAAAACACAGTATAGGTTAGCTATGAAAATTGATATTAAATATTTCCACTTTCCCCATGGACAACAATGGGAAATACACTTGTGTTTAAGGAATCAGACTGCAACTACTCTTTCACTGTGTGGAAATTTTTTACCTCTAATGCTGTCACTCATCCAATGAATAAACAAGATCATCTCCATATTTTGGACAGAAGAGTCCAAACATCTAAGAAAAGACAGTGTGTGCAAAATTACATGAATATGGAAGAATTTTTAATCTACCCCAATAGTACTTTGGACCCGACAGTATTTTCGAGAAGGAAACAGTAAAAATGAATTAATGTAATGAAACAAAGGACAATGACAGCAACTCACTAAAAAAGACATAATGGAAGGAGCATAAAAAGCTGCACTCAGACTCATTCTGGCAGTTGGAGAACACAGGTACAGACAATCTATCTGTACCATTCACAATCCAATATTTTAAAAAATAATGTTTCTTGAATGATAATCAAAAAGTAGCACACAGCTGAAATAAAAAACATTGCGTATTTTTCTTGGTATGTTCTATCTACATAAAACTTACTTCAACAAATTTTCAGACAACACACTTGTTATACAAACTCTTTTTGAGCAAGCAGTGGAAAAAATAAAGGATAAAGCTCTTCAATACATGTCATGCAAAATTTCAGTCCTTCCCTGAAACACACGTGCAGTTCAATCACTGTAAATGCACTTTTCAACCAACTTCTCTGTACACTGCATGCAGCCTGGTTTAACATCTTGGCTTAATATTTAGCATTAGCAAACTATTCCTACCAAAGCCATAATGACTATTGTTGGAAGCTGCTTCAACATTGAAAACATGCCTCCCACAATGTTTCAGTTGACATTTCAAGTACTCTACAATTATAGTTTCAATTAAATACACAGTTTGCACTACTAGAAGTGTATGGAACAATGATACCAAACTAGGGGATGTCAAGTCAGTCAAAGCATGCACTCAGGCCACTGAAAAGTAGTAACTGAAAGTGGGGAAAGATCCCTAAACAGAAAGCCCTTCAAAACTTGTCCCTGTTGACATATCTATGAAACTACTTATAACCAATGAAGGAAGTAGCAGGAATGCCCTTTAATTCCATTAATGATTTTACATCAGGTCATATTGTAGAAGTACATCACACAGACATCGCCAAACATCTTCTTTTCAATTATGTACTAAATGGTAGATCTGCATACATGCGCATCACCAGATTTAGGGAAACATCAGCACAAACAACCCTTTCATTCATGACTGGACTGATGAAAGTGAGCAAGAACTATGGTGAAAAAAAGGAGGCCTGCAGTAAGGAGGCCCTCATCCTCCAAGCCTGCAGAAGAGACCATTCCTTCTGTCCATCCCATTAACTGTCAGGAAAGAAATCGTACACATTCTTCAATAACTCATAAAGGTCTAAGAGATATTTTGGGGAAGGTGGGAAGGACTGGAGGAGTAGCAGCTTCCCAATTACAGTCTTTTCTTTCATACTAATTATCAGTCGACAAACAGACGTTTTAAGATAAAGCTAACACAAGAAGCAGCAGCAGCATAGCATATGTCTAAAACTGGTATCATTTCCTGATTGTGACAGAAACTTAAGTTCCTACAAATCTGGACCTGATTCACTCCAGAAACTTTCCTGACAGCTCCTGCGGATTGGGAAGTTACTGCAGACTGTTCTCTGCTTGTATTTGACTACTGACTGATAATCTTTGTTACGCACAATTAAGGATTAAAGTATCCAAACCCTGAACACCATCTATCTAAACAACAATTCTATTATCCAGAGACATAGATATCAAAGAGTAGAACTAGTCTATTTCAAGAAAAAAAATCAAAATTACAGTATCTAGCCTTGGCTGAGCAGGAAGGACAAAATTACTTCATTAGAAATCCTGAATGTATCTGAGTGAAATTTCTCAAATTCTGAAAAAAAGCACTTTATGCCTTCTCACCAGTTGAAAACTCTGACAGAAGAGAAAATATGAGTTTCCACTATTACATTTTTCACTTATTTCATTTGGAGTTTTCCCTTTAATTTTGGGGCTATCCCTTCCCAGTAGCTTGCTGCAGCCCTCAATCTTTCTTACGGGTTATACCTTTCCACTGCTTAGGGAAGACAGAAACGATGCAATTTCAGTCAGTGTTAACATTATTGAGAACACTGTGAATATGAGTGAAAACACATTATTTCCCACTTGGTTGCAATCGTGAATTCCACAAACAAAGCTGCCTGCTTTCAGACTGTAGTACAGCATAGATATTTTGTAGACATTCCAAATGTGAGCATTATCTTACTTACTAGGAGGACCAAAAACAAAGTACTTAAAAATACAACCAGCTTCGGGGTTTATGGAAACTGTCAATACTGGTTATCAATGTACCCAACAGATGTCACTATGAACAAATTAGATCTGATTTTATCCCTTTTATGTATGAGTAGGCAGTGACACTGAACTTTCTTATTCGGTTTGAAGTAATATACAGAAGGTGACCACCAGCAACAATATGAGGTACTATGATATGCAGACTATTGGACAGCTCTTACAGTATTTCTAAATTGTAGTAATAACTAAGATACAATAACAGACTCTTACCTGGATATTATCAAATTTTAATCCAGGCATGGTAAGATTCTCTTTATCTATGAACACGGTGCTGTATTGTTGTGTGGCAACTGAAATGAGAACATTTCTTGTTTCCTCACTAGGAAGCCAAGCATCATTTCTTCTGTCTAGTTCACTCATATTTAAGGCTGTGGCAAATGGGTCATCACTCCCAGCAAAAACAGCTTGGATGTGTGAGAATGGTTTGGGGGATTGAGTTATTTCTAGAGATGAGGGAGGACCACCTGCTTCAGGTCTCCCATTGCGCACAGGGAAAGTATGGTTAGATGACCCACAAGAACCATCTCCACCATTAGAAAGAGAGGACATTTGTTCTGGAACTGAAGAGTTTGCATTGGGATTACTAACAGAAATAAAATTGGATGTGGTAAATGAATCAAAAAAATCAGAAGCTAGGGTATTAGTGTTAACGGTGTCACCAAAGAACTTGCTTAGACTAGGACTTGGTTGAACCACCTGTGGGTTAGACTTCACTGGAGTCTCAATTATACTACTAAAACTGGGAGATTTTACCATCTGAGGCTCAAACCCGTCAGGTAGGAACAACTGTGGCTGCATACTAACATTGTTTGCTTGGTTGAAGATGGTGCACAAAGGAATAGGCTCAGCCTCTGAGGAGGGTTTGCTAGTACTGGATGATGATATTTTGTCCTCAGGTTTGCTTTCATCAATATTATTTGGTTTTGTATCAACAGAAATGTTGTTTTCCAACTTTTGTTCCTCCTTCACTGTTTCCTGAACTGATTCTTCCTTCAAAGATGCCTGATCATCTGTTCCAATCTCAGAAACGTCTTTGGGTGTTTCTTCATGTTCAGTTTCACTCTCGTTACTTAAAAACTCTTCTTTATCCACTTCTGCTTGTGTTTTTTGATTATCTTTAGCTTCCATTTGTTCTACAATCTCCTGGAGACAACCAAGTTCACCTGTATCATCTTCACTGTTGTTTGGTGAATCTGAAATAATGACACTCTCCATCATTTGCTCATTAAGTTTATCTACAAAATTAGCTGAATCTTCTGATACAGTTTCGTTCCCTTCAGACTCAAATTCATCTCCACCAAGATCAATGGTTTCCTCCTGAAAGAGAACTTCCTCCTGAGTTTTCTGTTGAACTATGTCTTTGTTGTCATCTTCATCTGAGGTGTTTTTTGCATCCTTAGTATTGCTTTCATTATTCTCCATGGTAGCTGAAGAGGGAAAAGTTCCCACCAAAACAAGAATTAGTTTTATTACTCAGGTATTGCTCAGGTGTCACAGTGAAACTCCTAACATACAGAATACAAACACAGAAATTCTTGCTTTGAAAACACAGCAACTTCCCTATTTGACATCTTCCCTTTGACATCTTTCATTTAACATCTAACCACAGAATAAATTAGTTCTGAAAATATATTCTTTCCATCCTTTCTGCACACCGCAACAACACTGGGATTGAAGAGCAAACCCCTCCCACTAAAAACAGGCGAAATAACATAATAGAATCATATCATGGAATGCTTTGGGTTGGAAGGGGACCTTGAGGATCATCTCGTTCCAAACCCACTGCCGTGGTCAAGGACGCCTTGAGCCAGACCAGGCTGCTCGGAGCCCCAGCCAGCCTGCCCTTGAACCCCTGGAGGGATGGGGATCTACAACTTCCCCGGGCAAGCTATTCCAGGGCCGCGCCCGGCGGGTCCCCCCGCCCGGCCCAGCCCCGGGGCCGGCCCAGCGCCCGCTCCCCACAAGGGCGGTCCTCCTGCGGCCAGGGACCCGCACCCCCGCTCCACTCCGTCCCGTCCTCTCCCACACACCCCACTGCACCCCACACACCGTACCATACCCCACCCCAACCCATCCCACCCCACATATCCCTGCCCATCACTCCCCACCCCCTCCCGTCACCTCCGTGCCGTCCCCGCCGCCGCTCCTCCCTCACGGCGCCTGCGCGTGGGACGGAACGGGACGGGCGGGGCCGCGCGCGCGCTGCTCCCGGAAGCGGCAGGCGACGGACCGCGCCGAGGGTCATAAAGCGTCGGGCGCTGAGGGGGCGCTGGGGGGGTGCTGCCATGGAGGACGATGCGCCCGTGATTTACGGGCTGGAGTTCCAGGTGAGCCCGGGGGGCACTGAGGGAGGGCCGGCGGGATTGCGTGTGTGCGTGTGGGGAGGAGCAGGGGAGAGCCCGGCCGAGGCAGACCGGCCGCCCGTCTTCCCCCGAGTGTGAGGGGGCTCCTGGTGGCTGCCCCGGGGCTCGCACAGGCGGCCGGGCAGGGCCGGGCCGGAGGTCGCTGTTTGCGGGGCCGGGGCAGGGCTCGTTCCCCGCGAGGGCACGGGGAGACTCCGGTTCTGTGCCCGCCTCCCGGCCCGCCCTTGCCGCGCTCTGGGGGTACCGAAACACAGCCTGTGTCAAAGGCATCCTTGTGCTTCATTCTGCCTTTTCAGGAAAAACGACCATAAAACAACAACCTAAAAATGCTGTTTTGAGGAGAGAAGGTGAAACCGTTTCCAGAAGTGGGTTACACCTTACTATAAAGTTAGGGGGTCTCTTGAGGGATCTCTTGCGGTGAGTTCCATGTCCCATTGAACAAATCTGCCCGTCTTGTTGGGGTTTGTGGCTATAAGGAAATGGAATTGTCTAGCTTAGTAATGTATTGGTTATCTTCTTAGAGGAACACGGCTGTTGTGTTAAATAAGGTTTCTACAAGTTCTGGGAAATCAAACAAGAAGGTAACTGGAGGGGTGAGTGGGACCCTACTTCATGATTCCCCCAATAAGGGTTTTATTCAGCTGTTATGTGTTGGCAACAGCTGACTTATTGTTGCTATTGTAGAGTAATAGCTGCAGAAAAAACACAGCACCTCCTAACAGAGCAATACATTCTGTACTAGATGTAGTAATATAAATATCTACACATTCACCTTTACTAAAGTGCTTGTGGAAAGTAGTACATGAAGGTTCTTTGTAACAGATGTCGTGACTGCTGAGCTGTGTGCTCTGTAGTCCTGACTACACCGATAGATTTCCCTAGCAAATCGTGTATTTTTCAGTTTTCCTATTGTGTAGGAGTTGGTATGTAATAATCACCTGTACTAAATGTTGAATGTATTGAAGTCTGATAATACGCTGTCATTTTGTGATTGGGTAGATATGGCTCTAATTCTTACTTCAAAATTAATGAAGATGACACTTAAATCCCTTTTGCAAAATAGAATATATATCCTATACTTAATAAAATGCATATCTTCCTTCTAGTAGGCCATATACAGTAAGTCTTCCAGAAATTTTGGAAGTCTAGTTTGTGTGTTTTAATGGATGTCCATGGACCTGTGCCCACTCCACCCCCATAGCATGTATCTCCTACAGACCCCCTCTGTGAACTATGTAGCAGGGTTGTCTGGCAGGAGGATAAAGAAAATAGATGAAGACAGTGTCTGTAATAAAAGGAAATTACTATGAGTGCAGATCTTTTATAGAGAAGATGAGGAAGGGAGAGATGATTTATGGCTCAGTTAGAAAAGGAGCATAGAGATGAAGGTTCTAATTCTGAACTCCATTAGCTCTCAGTGTAGCTTTAAAATAAATTGGGTCTCTGTGCTTTTGGCAAATGGAAAGACTTAAACCTAAAACTGGCCTGGTCTTTCTGAGTTGTGTCTCCAGGTCTAAGAAGAGAGATCTTTTTTTTTTTAAGCCTCATTGCTTCTGTGTTGCTAGAAAATAATGGTTGGCAGCATCATCACAATTACTGTTTCTTGTCTGAAAGCATCTCTTCAGACTAATTTTTCAGCCAAGTTTAAAAAATTTTCTTTGTTTCTTATGTTCAGGTTGAGTTTTTTGGTGGTTTTGTTTTTTAATTTCCAGCGTTTACTTCAGCTCTATGGCAAAGTTGACACTTGAAATTATAAAGTAACTAAAAGGAGGAAGGGATCTTTTTACTGCTCTTGCCAATAAAAATTACCTGACAAAACCATGACATCTAGAAACTACAAGAGTCATTGCAGACTGAGAAGTGAATGTGGCTCCAGCCATCAGTAAGAATCTGTCCTTGGCCACTGACAGAAAAAGTGTAGCTGTGCAGATGTGTTTTTCATCTGATCCGATGTGGCCAGGTTTATAAGAACATAAAGCTCATTCCTCCTAGAGGGCTGTCCACCAACTAACTTAAAATTATTTCTGCATGGTTTCTGTTAATTTCCACACACAAAACGTATTTTGATGTATTGGCCTAGGTAAGGTAACTTAGAGCAATCAATAAATATATTTTTCTTTCTTTAATGAAAACTGGATTAAAAATAAAAGGTTTAGTGAAACAGGCAAGTCTTACTTCAAACCACATTACTCACAGAAAGTTCTAACACTTGAGAATGAAAAATAAAGATATTCTGAGCCTTTATAGAACTATTTATCACTGATTAGCATGTGTAACTACTGTGGAAAGAGTTTTACCAAGTAACAGAAACAATTTTGGTTTGTTTTTGTCTGGGGTGGAAGAGAGGGGGAAGCTAAACATCTAACAGGGAAACAAGAATAAGACTAGTGATGAAGTCAATTTTCTTCATGATTAGTTAAATTTTTGGCCTGGGTACTTCTTCCTGTCTTACTAGACAGCTGAAACTCCTTTTTGTGCTGTTTTGAATGTTCGTATAAGCCTAACAACATAGGTTTTAGGAGTGTGTTTTTTTTTTTTTCCTCACGAGTGAATCTGTGAGCTGTGTGAATATTGTATAGAGATAGCAATTATGTGTGAATTTTGGGGGCTGTGATTCTTTTTGTGACTTTTTTTAAAGACAAGATGCCACCATAGTTGCTCTGATCATCTGACTGTAGTGAAAATGAGAAATGACAGAATGGATGTGGAATGAAAATGTGAGATGCTACTTGAATTGAGGGTTGAATGATGTGACTGTGCCTCATGGTGGTGAATACAGGTCAACAACAGTAGCTGCAGAACATTTCACAGGATCACAGAATATGCTGAGTTGGAAGGGACCCACAAAGATTAAGTTCAGCTCCTGACCCTGCACAGGACCATCCCCAAGAGTCACACCATGTGCCTGAGACTGTCATCCAGTGCTTCTTGAACTCTGGCTTGGTGCTGTGACCACTTGCCTGGGGAGCCTGTTCCAGTGCCCAACCACCCTCTGGGGGCAGAACCTCTTTCTAATATCCAACCTAAACCTTCCCTGACAACTTCAGGCCTTTTCCTTGGGTCCTGTCACTGGTCACCCCAGAGAAGAGATCAGTGCCTGCCCCTCCTCTTCCCCCCATGAGGAAGCGGTAACTGCAGTGAAGTCTTCCCTCAATCTCCTCTTCTCCAGGCTGAACAACCCAGTGCCCTCAGCTGCTCTTCCTACAGCTTCCCGTCAAGGCCCTTCACCATCTTCCTTGCCTTCCTTTGGACACTCTCTAAGAGCTTAATATCTTTCTTACATTGTGGCACCTAAAACTGCCCACAATATTCAAGGTGAGGCTGCCCCAGTGCAGAGCAGAGTGGGATAATCCCCTCCCTCAACCGGCTGGCGATGCTTTGCCTGGTGCCCCCCCAGACATGGTTGGCCCTCCTGGCTGCCAGGGCACTGCTGACTCACGTTCATCTGCCCATTGACTAGGACCCCCAAAGTCCCTTCCCATGGCAATGCTTTCCATTGTCTCATTCCCCACTCTGTACAAACATCTAGGGTTGCCCTATCCCAGGTGCAGAATCCGGCACTTTCCCTTGTTGAACTTCCTATGGTTGGTGATAGCCCAGCCCTCTAATTTGTCAAGGTGTCCCTCCAGGGCCTCCTTGCCTTTGAGTGAGATGTTCTCTTCCCTGGGAGAGCTTTTGTGGTCTCTTGTGGGTTCAGAGAGAGTGGCCTAAACAAACTGTACATAACAATTTTGGTACAGTTTCAGCAAGGTCTTTGGAGGATTGATTTTTGAACATTAAAACAGTTTAAGAAACTACATGACAATGTCTTACTGAAATTCCTTGCTTTTGTGTCAGTTCTTTGTTCTCTAAGATTACTTGCCTCATGAGTGCCAATCCTGTATATTTTAAACCTTTTGGGTTTAAAGTTTTACTAGAGGAACAAAAGTAGTGAAGTGGCAAAGCTCTCTTAATTAATCTCCCAAAGATCTTTATAATGCATGAAGTGGATCAGGTGGTAATTATTTCTTTTAGGACCCTCAAGCAGTTAGTAGGTCTTGCTAATAATAAGTATGGTACAGACTAATGACAGTATGAAGATAAGTTATGTGAACTTGAAGGAACTATTAAATTATGATTGTTACCTTTATGGTTCATGATAAATGGGTGCTCTAAGGATGACTGTGCTATGCAAGACTTCATGTGAGGGTTGCATTTGTTGCTGTGAGGGTTTACAGAATCTGTCAGTCTTTGGAATAGAATCAGTGTGCTAAATACATCGGTGGTGGGAATTCTTGTGCTGTGAAAGACTTGGAGAAGGCAGCTGTCTGAGAGCACTGAAGGTCACCTGGGCATGTGTGCTGCCAACCTCTTCACTTTATCAACAGAGTCGCTGCAGCTTATTACAGCCAGTGAGAGAGGGTCTCCTACTGTGGTGGGAGAAACAAGGCTGTCTTACCTAGGTAAAATCAAAGTGTACTTACTTGAAAATTGAAATTATGCCAGAAGGCAAATGTAACATTCATGACCTTAGCAGCCTCGGCTTGTCAGGGGGTGTCAGGGAACTTGTATTTTGCTTCCAGTTTGAGGTGTCAGCAAATCCAGTTCCCCCCGCCCGATCCTCCCAGTGCAGTATACTTGTTCTGGTTTTCAGCATAAGTAGATGGTCAAACAACTTGAAATTTGGTTTTAGCAAGCATTGTGTCCTTACGTTTTGTATTGCAAGGTCACGAATTGCTAGTACAGATTGATTGTATGAATTTCAAATGATATGTGGATTGCAGAATTTTTTTTGTTTGTATTAAATGTAATACAAATATTCAAATGTTGGGCTCTGTTTTCTTGTTTATGGGTACCAAACCATTGCAATGCATCAGCAAGAGAAAAATACATGTTGGAGAAGTACTGATTCTTGTTTTCCCCTTTGCTTATTAATGCACTTAATAGTAAAAGTTGAAAAAAGCTCCAAGCAAACAACAAAAAAAACCCCACAAAAAACACCCACCAAAACTTTGCACATTTGACTGATAATGCAAAAAATGTTGAGATGGGAAAGTTTCAGAACTGATAAACAAGGTATAGAGAATCAGTGCATTGCAATTCCGTAATGCACTTATTTTAAACCAAAGTTTTTTATTCTTTTGAAGTTTCTTGATTGTGTATCTCTTGCTATTGTCAAGGACTCTTCACTTTGTTGACTCTGTTCTGTTTCTTTCTCTCAGGGATTTTTATTGCTCTGCAGGTGGCCTGAATGGTCAAGGGCAAAGTAGCACTGAGCATGATGTAGGTATGGACATTATGCCCAGTCTCCAGTTAATCTTACCTGAATTCTGTTACAGTGATTGCTATTTCTTTTGCTTTATCTTGATGCTGCTGTCTGTCACATTTGTAATCTAGGTTTTTCGTGTCTATGCATGTCTGTTTTTGTAGTGGATTTGCAGTTAAGTATTTGTCCTGCTTTATAAAACTGTCTGCTTTAAGCCATATACATTTCCTCATTGGACTGTTGATAAATATGAAATTTGGACATGTAGCCAGAAAGTTCTTTGTAGTTCATGATGTTTTAATCTTTGCTTGCTAGTATTTTTTCCTGTCTTAGTCCTTCTTTAGAAATGAAATGATCTAATTGTGTGTGTTATTGCATTGTCTGGCACAATCAGTTAGGTGGAATGATGCTGTGACAGTATGTGTAAGGATTAGTTATTTCCTTGTTGTTTGCATCTTTCATATCATGTGCCGTTGTGGAAAGTCCCTCACCAGCCTACTTGTAAGCCTGGTAGGAAACTCCTTTTAGGCCATATACAGTTTAGTGTTCTATGGGTGCAGACTCATAAAAATAGTAATTTCTATTGGTTTAGATTAATTGATATTCATTATACTATGCTTTTTGCTTATTTCCTATGGAGTAGCTGCAGTCATGAGGGAGGATGCTTTGTGCAAGATGTAATTTGCAACCAGCTCTGACATGTTACAGTACAAGATAACAAACTTAAGGCACTTTCCTTGATCATGACAGCGCTCCAAATTCAGTGATGTTGTTCATCACAGCGATTACTTGGTGTCTTCATTTGTTGAAATAACTTCTTGTTCTCTAAAAGTAACTCAGAGTAGACAAAATTACTGTTATCTTTGTGCAGGAGACAACTGCAAGTCCACTGTACTGATACTGCTAGTATGAATCAGATCTTTCTGATTTATGAACACTTGATGAGTTTGAACCTTGTATTGTGTGTAGGAATCTTGTAGTTCATTATGTTGGGGAATACACAATAATGTGTTTCCTGTTGTGAAATGTGTTTAAATATTGTTCTCGGGCTGTTGATTCTCACAACTCTCCCCTCCCTGTAAAATCGGAAATAATTTAGAAATATTTTAAGAAAGGTAGAGAAGCTTATGACATAAATGTTACTATCTATTTACATTGTTTTGGGCACTTGGTGTCCAACCTGATGCATTTTTGAAAGCAGCATGATAAGACATACTTGAAAAGCCTTAAAAGGGATTACAACCCCTTTTATTTTGTTATTTCATTAAAGATCCCGGAGGTCTCCGCTTTGGCTTGCAACAGAAGCGTGTTTGATTGAGAGAGATAAAGAGCTGTTGGCTTATATCTAGTGTTTTCTTCAAAGTAGTTGAAAGCAGTTCTTTTGAATGAAAAGGAACTCTTTTCAAAGATACGCAAATGTAAATTCTGTTCAAGACAAAATACAAGCTTTTCTTGGTGGACTTCAGTTGTTTCTGTCAATCAGGAACACTGTCTAGGCTTGTTGTAAGTGCTGCATAAACAGAGTACTAACACATTGCTATGGATTCACACTGATCTCTGCTCTGCATTTGAGTATTTTGAACACATACGACTCATTGAATCATGTTCTCTAGTGCTCTTTTGCTGTATAAATACTATAAATGTATAAATACAAGTATAGGCTATTAGCCTATACTTACTAAACTTATTGCATTTTTAAACTTTTAATGCTGCATCTTATGCAAAATATTACATTGTCTAAATCACACATTACAGGTGCCAGAAAAGAAGTATCTGCTCTGTAGGATTCCGCAGATCATTCTGAAAAATAAGTTGATTCTTACTGTTATTTCCAGGTAACAAGTTGGATGGCTTTGCTTTATTTAAGAAAAGTCAAGTAACTTTGGGTTGCCATTCTAGAATTAAATTGCTCTAAATTTAGGTATTGTAATATCAGTTCCAGATATTCCCTTCCAAGCTTCTAGGCAGCTTTCTGACATTAATTCAGTAAGTTTGAAATAGGACTATATTGAAGAATTCCTGAATCCAAAATGTAACTAGCTGCATGACAAGATGGCACTAAGAAAGGCCATTCAACAGTTTATCTGAGTCCTTCTGAAATATTTGCTTGCAATACAGGCTTTACTGTCTGAAGAGATCTGAAGTATTTTATGCCAAATAGGATGTGAATTGTGAAAGTTAATTTTTCTGTTTGGATTAAAAAAAAATTTGTAACAATAGTGTTACAGTATATTTTGCATGGAGAAGTAGTGGATATTGCTCATAGTTAACTCATGATTGCTAAAAGTGCCTTTGAGTGTTAGTTTACCTCCCATTAACTCAATTAGCTGAGAGAGTTTCTGCAAATTACTAGTACCAACTAGCAATTGTGGTTTTAGTTCAATATATACTTTGTTTCGTAGTGTCTCTGTGGCCCTTAACTGCTTTGTTTTGCTTCTTCCAAGACTGTAGTTGGTACAATTTGAAGATGCAAGGCAGGGAGTCTTGCATTCTCATTAGTATAATACAACAAAGTAGTAAGATTATGACAACCTTCTTATATAGGTAAATATCAAATTATTTATGCCATTATTCAGACGGTTCTTATCTGTAATGGTCTGGTGTATCCGTGCTGGTGTAAATACTGGTATTTTTGGTCTGTGTTTTGCCCAGCCACCTGTGGGAAATTATGCTTTCC
>JAWWEU010000111.1:98515721-98541471 GCA_035583155.1 Acropternis orthonyx | reverse complement strand
AAAGTTGCCTTTTTTTTTTTTTTTTTTTTTTTTAAATGCAGTCATACCTGAATGGTATGAAAATTTCTGAAGAACCACCTTTTTTTTTTTGATATTTGTAGATAGCATTTTTAAGAATTGTCTACTGTTCTGTGGAGTTTTTTCACTTGACAAAGGAGAATTAGTTCAAAAGAATGGCTATATTGAATGTTATCACTGTTACAATGAATGCCAGGTACTGTATTTAGCACCAGCATGTTCTCCATGTCTCACAAATGTGAGAAGTTGCACAAAATATGTATTAAACAAAATGGACATAAAGGACTGGAAAGTCTGCAGTTCGTAAGAATTTAAATGCTTAAAATTATAATTGATATATGAGCTTCAAGATTTTGGCTGAAATTAATGGATTGTATTGGACTTTTCTAATGGTTTTCTTTCCCCTTAGGCAAGAGCTTTAACACCTCAAACAGCAGAAACAGATGCAATAAGATTTTTGGTTGGAACACAGTCTCTCAGATACGATAATCAGGTAATTTTTCTGTCAAATGTCAGTTGTAATTTTTCTCTTTCTTTTAATGTAGTTCCAGTATAATTCCTCTTCCTTTTCTACCTCTGTTGAATGTGAACATTAAGTGATAGTCGAGTTGAAGACTTCTCTGAGTAAAATGTAAAGATATTGGTAAGATATGTAGTCGAATGAAAGCTGTGTGTATTTTCTGAAAATTAAATTGCCCTTCTAAATTGTACAACTAAGTCAGATGGGTTTAGTAAAGAAACTGCTATATTTTGCATATGTTGCTTTGAATCTCTAGGTTCTCTGGAGCTATCTTTAAACCACAGAAGAGATGAAAACAAAAGTATTTAAGTCTTAATTGCCTCTAATGAGACTCCTGGTACATGCACAGTTAAATGTATGAGAAGCTTCATAAACTGAATTTTTCATCATTAATTATTGACACTCAGCTGTGTCCTTTCTGATCATAAATTTAACAACTCAAACTAAGATTTGAGTGACTTTCATGGCTCTATTTCTATTGAGCTGTTTCTACTGCCATTAGGAGTACAAGACTTGTAATTGTACAGCAATTTTAGTTGTTGTGACTAAATTCAGTAAAATTCATACTGAAACAAGTTGTTGAGGCTAGAAGAGTTAGGAAGCAGTACTGAATGCAGGTGGCAATGATTGGGCAGCAGGGGGTCTGCAGTGGTGGCCTCTGAGAAGAGACTAGAGATTCCCCATGCCAGGCATGGCTGGTCCCAGTGAATCTGCTGCAGGACACAGTTGAGTCACTCAGCCTGGTGCCATTTCTGTGAAAACATTTAAGAAAGGGGAGCAAATGCTGGATGGAAAGAGGAGGAGGGAGCAAAGACTGAGAAGCAGCACAGAAAATGACAGGGGTAGGACCAAGGTCAGGAGAAACAGGTGGTGTTTCATGCTGTAGCAGGTATCCACTGCAGCCTGTGGAGCACCTGTGCCAGAGCAGGTGGATATTTTTGAAGGAACTGTTTCCTGTGAAGGCTCCATGCTGAAGCAAAGGAAAAGAGTGAAACACAAAGAGCATCAAAGCAAAAATAGTGTGTACTGCCCCACACCCCTCTGCCCCTCTTGGAGGGGCTCAGAGTGGCCAGGCCAGGGGTGCAGTTAAGACTGGGAAAGAGGGGGAAAAAAAGTTTGTTTTAATAGGCAGTACATTAATTAATTCACCTAAGTCAAGTCTGTTTTGCCTGGAACAATAATTAGTAAGTAAGCTTCCTGTCTACAGCTTAACACATAGCTTTCTCATTCTTGTTCTTCCTGATTTCTCCCCCTGTGCCCCTTGAGGGGGGAGCAGGTGTCTGGGTGGGAGTCTGGCTGCTAGCCAAGCCTAACACCCACCACAGAAGTCCCTAGAATTGGACAGAGAGACCAATTCTTCTGAAAATGGGCTGCACAAAACCAACTCGGAGCCATAGGTCTGGGAGATGTGAGCTGTCCATTTCCAGTAAAGTTTCGAGTTCATTGCTCTAATAGCAATACTGAATGAGACTGAAGTAAAAATTATTCCAAGGAATAAGGGGGATGGAGTATTCAGGTTACTTACGTTTCATGTAGTACTTGTGAGAACAGTAGCAAAAGAAGTGGCAGACAAACTTAGTTAAAAGTACATACAGCCAATTATGTTTTTGATTGTGATGTATTTGATGTTCTTCAAATATTTGGTTATAATGTAGCTTTCTACTGTGATTTTGATGGTGAGTTCACTACCTGGGCCATCTAATTAAATCCTGATACAAAATTGCACTTGAAAGCTTCTCACTTATCAGTTGATATCCAGTTCATCAATAATTCACATGTTCTGATTTAGGTAAATTTATTGGGCATATACTATGTATTTTAGAAATGTTTACATATATTACATCTTTAAATTTGCTTTTCTTTTTCCAATGAATAACATTAACAATAGAAATGAAGGATAATTCCTAGTGTATTAACAAATGTTTGGAGGTTATTGGCCTTTAGCTGTGCCTCAGGCCATCATTTCCTCTCAGCTAGTTGCTAATCCCCACGAAGTGCCCTAGGCCTCAGCTCATTATTGCTTAATTGAGCACTAGTTTCTCTAGATTTGCTTAAAAACTTTTTTAGTTACCTGACCAAACTTGCGAGCTGGCTTGCAACCTTTAGTACTTAGCAAGTACTGCACAGTGAGAGGTCTTATCCTGTGCAGAATATTTCTTCCTTTCTAGTCATGGGCAGGTGTAGTGCAAATGAAAGAGCAGTAACTGTACAGCTGGCATGATAACTTTTGCCTCATTGAGGTTTATTGCTGTATGAAGCAATTTTAGGTATTTATAGCAGAATATATTTTAGATGGAAATATTTTCCTGTTAACACTAGTAGTTCAAAGGAAAGAAAAATATTTAGAGGATTTTATATGCTGTCAATGTTTGACATAATAATACTGTGTAGTACTTGGCATTTGGTTCTCATAGCTTGCTGGAAATGGTTTGAGTAGTTTCTCTGATGTACTGTGTTCTGCAGTGTGTACTTTTGGAACTTTTGTTCTCAGTACTTTGATTGTTGCTAAATTTATTGCATTCAATATATGCATTGGAAATATCCATGTCACTTACGCTTTTCTCATCTCTCTCATTCTCAGAACTGAGTTATTTTCAGTCTTGCATTTTAGAACTTAAAGTACTATTTTTCATGATTTATATAATGCATAGCACCCCCTCTACTCAGCACTGGTGAAGTGACACCTGGAATCCTGTGTTCACTTTTGGGCCCCTCACTACAAGAAAGACATTGAGGTGCTGGAGAATGTCCAGAGAAAAGCAACAGAGCTGTTGAAGGATCTGGAGCACAAGTCTGATGAGGGGCAACTTAGGTAGCTGGGGTTGTTTAGCCTGGGGAAGAAGGAGGCTGGGAGTGGGTCTTATCGCTCTCTACAATTAACTGAAAGGAGGTCATAGCCAGGTGGGGGTTTGTCTGTTCTCCCAGATAACAAGGGACAGGACGAGTGAGAGGAAATGGTCTCATTCCTCTGTGAGGGACTTGGGTTGAGCTGCCAAAGGAGACTTCAAACAAGGGATGAAATTAAACTAATCTTTTTTGAAAGACAGAAGGGCCACTCTTTAAGATGGATATGCAGTTGTTGAGGTAGATGGATAGTGTCCTGATTCCTGGGTGGATTCCTAGATTCAAAGCAACAAATGAAGCTTTAAGTTGAAAATTAATAAGCATGATATTTCCTCAAAACAGGGAAATTACTTGTGTTTTCCTGATAAAGTTAATCCTGCATGGAATCAGTGATATAGTAAATTGTTAGTATAACAGTTAATTAAAGAAGATACCAGTTATAAAAATTGCATTAAATTGTTCCATTTAGTCGTCACATGTAATTGAACCACAGGAAAACACTGGAAACCCTAATGTTCTCTTTTACTGTATTTGCAGATTCACATCATAGATTTTGATGATGAAAATAACATTATAAACAAAAATGTTCTCCTTCATCAAGTGGGTGAAATTTGGCACATTAGTACCAGTCCTGCAGATAAAGGTGTATTAGCAACCTGCTACAATAAAAGTAAGTCCTTTTTAAATACATTCAACTTGTTTAAGGTGTTTTGCTATTTTTGAATGTGCAAAGTCTGAACATCTAGCTATGTATAAACACTTTAAATTGGAATTATCAACATGGGAATTTTTCAAAAAAATCTGCTGTACATTTGTTTCATATCCTTAGGTTACCTTTGTTAGAAGTCAGGTTTTGCCTTTGTGTTAAGGAAAGCAACAAAGTAAACCTTATGTTTCCCCGATGAATCACAGAATATGCTGAGTTGGAAACAACCCACAAGGATCATGGAATCCAAGCCTTAAGCCCTGCACAGGACCATCCCCAAGAATCACACCACGTGCCTGAGTATCTAAATGCTTCTTGAACTTTGTCAAGCTTGGTGCTGTGACCACTTCTCTGGGGAGCCTGTTCTAGTGCCCAACCACCCTCTGGGGGCAGAACCTTTTTCTAATATCCAACCTAAACCTCCCCTGACACAACTTCAGGCCTTTCCCTTGGGTCCCGGCACTGGTCACCACAGAGAAGAGATCAGTGCCTGTTCTTCCCCTCAAGAGGAAGTGGTAACTGCAGTGAAGTCTTTCTTCAGTCTCCTTTTCTCCAGGCTGCACAGACCAAGAGCCCTCAGTCAGTCCTCATATGGCTTTTCCTCAAGGCCCTTCACTATATATCTTCATTGCCCGCCTTTGGACACTCTCTGAGAGCTTGATATTTTTCTTATATTGCAGTGACCAAAACTGTGCATTAATAGCTATTTTTTGAAGTTGCTTAAAGAGATGTGGCATTGGAGAGAAGTGGAATTATGTATGTTTTTCACTTCCTGGCTCACTGAATAAGGCAATGGAATAGGGTGAAATACTCATAAAAGAATTTCAAATTTCCTCCTTTATATGTTACAGGGTCAGGAGGATTTCCACGCACAAAATAAAAGATGCTAAAACACAACTGAGGTAACACAGCAAATTTATTAGTAAGGAAAGCAAATGTATCCTGTTACTTGTGATAGAAATATCATACATACTGACCCTTGGAATCTTAATATGCCGCTGAGCAGGAGGAGATGGAGCATGGTACTGGGTGGGAGGGGTAGGTAGGCAGTGCACCTTCAGGGCATCCCCTGCATCAAAATGATGCACATCTAGTCCCCCTCAGCCCAGGTCCACACCTTATGTCTCCTCTCTCTGGAGTGGAATTTTGCCAGCTGCAGCATCAGGTTGTGCCTGGCCAATGCACCGGCTGAGGCTAGAACAGCTTAAGATAACTCTTGCTAACAACTATTCTATTCTTTATTATATCTTTGTTAAAAGCTAAGTTCACAGCAGTTCAATGTTACACTGCTGTTTCTGTCTCCAAGGTTGTGTTTTCCACAGTGGATCTATGCAGTATTTTTTCATACCACATCGACAAACACAACCACGGACCAAATATGGCAGGGCCCTAAACATGACTCTGGTCCCAAACACAGTATTGGGGGAGATACTGAGTTATCTTTTGATTACTCACACTTACAGGTAGTTAGTATAACCAAGGTATGAGTAAGGTCTTATGTTACTACATGAAAAAAAGATGCAGTAGGTGCAAACAGAAGAGTACTTTTTCACAGCTCTCCTGGTCTTTGGTTTTTGTTAAGAGGAACTTGCCTTTTATGTAGGAAGTTTGGGGAACATAAAAACCCAAAACCAAACAAACATAGTGAAGTCTTTACGCAGTATCAAGTTGTTATCATCCCCTGTAATGTTATCAAGAGATTTCAGTTCTTGGGGTGGGTTTTTTTGTTTTGTTTTGTTTTTTTCCCACTTAATGACTTGACAGTTAATTCTACTGCCCCAAAGGCATGGACAACACTAGCAATCTTGCTGTATGTCTTGAAATACAAATGATCTGATTTAATTTGCTTGTCTTTTATCTTGTAGGGATAAAACTTAGCAAAACAGTGTAAATACACAAAGCTTTTTGTTGATTTCTGCTGACCGCTAAGAATTGCTTGAGGGAAATGGACGGGCATACTCAGCTGATAAGTTGGTTATTTGTGGGGTCAAGAATCAAATGGGAAGTTTAAGCAATCTCTGTGTGTCTGAGAAGGATGCTGATGTAATAATGTTTGGAAGTTTTTCCTGATCTGGTAGAGAGATGCCTTGTTGTAACAGAGCTCTTCATCAAAACTGAAAAGGCCCTCTTAGATGGGCAAGTTCCTACAAGTTTGGGTTTTGTTGGTTTTTTGATTTCTGTAAAATCCCACACCATTATGCTTATATCTGAGGCTTTTTTTTTTGTATATGTGGGTATGTTTATGTGTATAGGGTTTTTTCCCCTGAATCCTACAGGTAGGAAGCCTTATTCAGTTGCAGAAGCAACCTGCCTGTCACTGTCTGGGAGAACTACAATTTTTTTTTCTTCCCTCATGGATCTGTGAAATATTTTTACTTGTCCTTGACACATAAAAGTAAAAGAGGAATAAGAGGTAAAGAGCAAAGTCATGTATTCAGAGTCATAATAGCTATGCTTTCATGTCAGTAAAAATTAATTTCCTTATTGTCCACTAGAGTATTTTCTTTAAATGCTGACTTCTGATGAATTCATGTTTTTTCCCTGTAAATGGCTAAATTTGCAGCAACCACAAGTCAGTTATTGTTTTGAGATAAGCTTTTGGTTTTTAGAAATTCCTGACAAGATCTGTCAAAAGTGCAAAATACAGCACATTTCAATGATTGGATGTAGACTCTCCACTCTTATTTTTGGCAATCAGGTCAAATAAGAATTACTGCCCTTTTATATAAAACCTATGTGAATATTTACTATTTACTGACAGTGATTCTTCAACATTTTAAATTCTTATGCTTATAAGAAAAGAAACTTCCCTAAAAAAGTAAAATAAGATGGCTCAAATAACTTTCTTATTCACAAGAAGTCAGAGAAATGGAAGTCCTTGCTGAACATGCAGTTTGGGAACTATGTTCTCTAAACAGCCAGCAAAGTTCAGTTAAATGCTGCTCCATATGCTTTGTTCAAGATATTTTACTAAGGTATCAATATACAATTAGGTTTTAAAAAGGAAAATAACTTCCGGACTCAAAAGTAAAAATTAAGCTAACTCTTCCTTGTTAGCACAAGTATTTACTGCTTTGTCTAATTTTGACTTTAAGAAGATACAAAGCTTTATTACTGATGTTTTCTTGATTATGACATTAACTAGAGTAATACTGATTCCAGGAGCATTGGAAGAATTGTATCTTTGTATATTAACGAGAAACTCTGTGTTCTATGTTCTAGAACATTATCTTTTTATACAAAGAAAAAATTGTGGAACTGTTTCTTCACCCCTCCTTGTGCATACACATTAAAAATACTGACTTAAAATTGTGTAATTACAAAGGGAGAACTTACTTGACTCGGTTCCTGCCTCGATTATAGCAGTGTGTGTCTCCCCACCCCCAATCATGGATATATCGCTTACACAATTTTATGCTATTACTACTGATGTTACAGGAAGATGATTTTATTATCAATTGATAGGCTTACTAGTTATGTATAATCCTGCCTAACCTTCAGAAGAGATCATGAATTTACTATGCTGGAGGCACAGCACTTGCCTATACTGCGTATTCCTAACATACTCAGCAATATTTGTGCTAGAAATATATTAACACCATTCCTGTGTAACTTGCATTGCTAATAGGCAAGAAGTGTCTTGAGAAGACATTGAGAAGTAACTTCTCTTTTTGCAAATGCATTTGGCAGCTATTTGTCATGAGAATTAGGGCTGTTGTATTTTATCCCAGATTTCTTAAGGGAGAAAAGTACATAAAAATGTGAAAGAATCAGAGTGTAAGAGGAGAAAAGGATTAAAGTCTAAATATCTTGGGGACAGAGGAAAAAGGCTTTGTAAAATTAATACTTGAGATACCTAGATGAACTCATGAAGTATTAGTCAGTTTTGTGACATGTTGATGCATCATTTTTCTCCTCTACTGTAGCAAGTCAACTGAATTAAAATAGGGGTGTGGTGGTGATTTTTTTCCCCCCCCCCCCCCTCTTGAACAGAATAAGATTGCTACTGACAGGTTTAAAGTCGGTAAAAATTAAGGGGGGAAATGAGTTTGGTAGTCTTTGAGTTTTAGAAGTTAAATTAGATTGTTACAGTTCAGTGTGATACAGATTAAGCTTAAAAAAAAAATCCAAACAAAACCAAAAGGATGGATTCTTGAGAGATTGACACAATTTACAAAGGGTTTTGGGTGATGATAATGGCAATAAACTAGGGTGCTACATTTGTATTTTAATTGGTTTAATGTCTAATATCTGAAAATTTACATATCGTTATTTGCCTCTGATATTTATTAATATCCTGAAGTTACATTTAGCAAAGGAGAAATCAAATAACTTGCTTTACAGTAGCCAAGAATTAAAATGGAAGATGCTCTATTTAGTGGGAAATCCCTGTCAGAACAATTCTAGGAACTTTACACCTTCCTTCTTTTTTGCTTTTCTGACTAGCTATAGTCATTCGATTATTCTTTTTTTTTTTTCCCCTCCTTTCTTTAAATTAAGATATGACAGGAGTGACACTTATAAAAAGTGAATATGAGAGGTGACAAAGTAATTAAGGAGATCATAGCATTTCTTAGTAGAAGTGCATTTCAGATGTCAGAAAAAAAGAATGATGGGGTGGGGTGAGGGTCAAGAATGTACCCTGCAAATAATATGAACCAATGAGAATAATGATATGCTAAATATTAGTTTGAAAATGAGGATAAATTAGTCTTCAAGAAGTTGATAGATATCCAAGTACTCTCTGCAACTGCTAAGGGGGAAATCATTTCACATTTGTATTACTGCTTAAAGTTGGAAATAAGCTTGCTTTGGTATTCATAAGAGCATCCTAGCCTGCTGTAGGATAGATTATTTATTGTGAAGATGTCAAATATCAAGCCCTTGCAAATCACACCAAAGGGGAGTCACTTGGGAACTATGGCAATACAGACCTGGTGAAGCTCTAGACCCCATTGGAATATGATCCTTATACAGTCTCAGTATTGCTTAAGTTTCAAGCTCCAGGAGGAGAAATAAAAAACCCATTTGAATGGACTGTTAGTTGTGTTCTGAGGCACAGAGAGATAGCAGCAGGCAACAGGCTAAGGTGTGTCTAATATAACTTTTGTATGTGAAGTAGGTGATGGGAGCTTCAGCTCTAGGGTTGGCTGAAAAAATTAGGACCCTGGATTAATATAATGTTGGGTAATACTTGTAAATACGTTGATACCCTTTTTGTCATTCCAGCTTATAATACACTTTCTTTAGGTATTTGGAAATTTTCTTAGTTAGGTGGATGTACAGTAATAGGTACAGGTTGTATGTTGGTTTCGTGAGTCTGTGTGTGTGCTTTGCTTATGCTTTGTTTCATATAGAACTTCTTAATCTGATATCTTGTTTATGCATCCTTCCCTTTCTCTCACCTGCCATTTTAGGATACTGTTAAAATGGAGGCAGACTGTTTTCTGTAGGTTTATAAAGTAAGTTTCAACTACAGCATTCAAGGAATGAGGAATGCAGAGGGATTTTTCTGTAAGGTATTTAAAGGGTTCTGCAGCTGTGCTGGTTTGCTAGCAATGGATGGCTTCTTTCTTGGTGACTCTTGGATCTGGTCTCTGTGGAGCAGAATACTGACTAAAGAGGGTGAATGATCATGGTGATGTGTTTGGGAAAAACTGTCATTCTAAAATAATTTTTTATAAATATCAAGGGAACTCTTAATCTGATAGTTTCTACTTTATTCTTTGCAAAACCTGAGTATAGCTTTTGTTATATCCTATAATACAGAATAAAAATTCAGATTTATGCATTGCTCTGAGATAATGTCAGTGAGAAACTAGTGGTTGTGTATTGGCTAGCTACTTGGGTACTTACCGTGTTCTGGTAGATACTCTACAGACACTTAGAGATGGTAAAATTGTTTGGTTTGAGAAATCGAGGAGTAAGGCAAACCTCTGGTGGGTGTACACAAAGTGATAGGGAGATGCAGAGGAGGAAATGGAGAAATAATCCAGACTGGAAACTCTGTACTAGTGGAAAATATGGTTTGCCTGCTGAACCTCTAATTGGATCTAGGTAGCAGACTCCATTACTGTAAAGGTGAATTTTCAGGACGTGATTGTGTGCAACTATTTCAGTGTATCTCCTGTGTGCAGGGAAGGGATGTGCTTGGGGGGGGCAAAAGTAAATGACCATGTCTTGAGAACCTGATTGTAGACAATTGTATTGTTAACTGTTACAGGTCTAATAGGGGAAATGCCCACTGAAAGACAACGTTAGGAAATTAAGGCAATAGTACAGTTGGAGAAATGAGGAGAGCTTGAGGAAAGCGATCTCAAAAACAACCAAGGGATATGCCACTTAAAGGATGAGTGTATTGCTGTAACCATTTGTGAGAACACAAGAAGGTATGTAGCCTTTGGGCAATCAGGAAGGCTAGAGAAATGTTGAAGTTGTAAGATATGGCCTGTGTTAGCATTTTAGAGGTTTTCTGTATCATTTGTCCTAGTTACAGAGTCCAGGACCAGTTTATCACTGTTGTGGATGTAACCAAAACTGTGTATTCTACACCCTCTGTCATTTCTGATGAACTGTTAATAATGGATTGTTTGCAGCAACTGCCCAGGACTCACCTGACCCCTCTGGCTATAAGTTGAGTGTTAAGGACAGGCCGGAGAGTGTTTGTCTTCACACCAGTGACTCGGCTGTGATAATGCCCCCTCTGGGGAGGCATTAGCACCTTCACACCCAGCCTGAGGGGTCATGTCTGCTAATGGGCTGTTAGAAACTGGCACAACAGGCAGTTGCAACAACTTAGACCATCAAAGATTCTAAAAGTATCCCATGACTCACAGAATTAAATCACTCACTGTGAAATTCCCTGCTCTGGGAGTGGTACTGGGCATTCCCACCTGAACCTGAGCATATATAATCTTCGGAGTTTGGGTCTTGTGGCACCACTTGTTGGATCCAGAGGAGAACCAGAACCTCAACAGGACTGTGACTTTCACTCTTAACCATCATACCCATCAACAGGTTTTCCTTTCCTTTTACTTCGTTCTGAGGGGAACCAAATGGCGCTCAACACAGAGGCCAACAAATACCATTCTGTTTGTGCCTCAGTGTGCTGGGTTATACATTTATACCTTATATACATATATATCTTTTTTGTGGGTTAAACCAAATTTTTCCTCTGTGTCATTGTATTTGTTATCTTTTTAAGTAAGTTGTAACTCTGACTTGTAATCTCTCTTGAGTCAGATTTGTTTCTCCTGCTGGTTTACCTTTAAACCAGCACACCATTCAGTGTCTCTAGAAAAATCTATTATTGTAGCTAAATATTTTACTGGGGTTTTTTTTAGTAGTATTTTTTTGTTTGTGTTTTGTTTCTGCATTATCTGTGACCTCTTGTTACAACTGCCTTAACAAGGTGAGAGTAACCCAGGTTCTTGTTATTAGATCCTTGGAATGGATTGGAGTGAATGATCATGTAAATATATATAGTAGGCTTCATTTTACAACAATTTGATTGCAATGGAAAGCAGGTATATAGCCATTTTGGTTATTATCTATAGTAATATAGCAATATGGAAGCATAAAAATATTACTTAAGAAAATGTATAAGGGAAAAGAGAGAGAGAAGATAGTTCATATTCACCATCTATGGGTCTGTGACAAGACTGTTGTTGCAGTTTAGTTGTCTGTTGGTCCATCTGATGGTCTTGACCCATTGGGGGTGAGGGAAGAATGCCACGAGACAGAGTTTGATGGATTGATGTACCTTGAGGCCAGGTGGGAATACCTAAGCAACCGCTGTGCAGAGGTGGGAGCTGAGGTTCACACTGTCTCTTGCAACAGACTCTGGATCTATTGCAAAAGTTTTGGATCATGGGCAGTCCTCTTGTGGAAGGCCTCAGGAATGGGTTTGGGGAGTGCTTCTGGCGTCTTTGATGGTGTATGACCCTTTCTCATCTGCCTCTTGCTGCAGCACAGTTGAGCCCATAATGCCCCATCAGAGCTTCCCTGTGGGAGGTGGGCAGGTCATTTTCCAATTGAGCAGGGGTCAATTACCATGCTAGAAATCACCATCCCATCTCTGCAGGGCTGCCTCTCCTTTGGGGGGTGCAAACCTGGCCTCACCAAAGCACCTTGGTCCCTTCACAAATGGGCCAGTGCTTTGAGTCATTTGAATAGACTCTGGGCTATGGCCCCCCATACTGAACCGAGCCAGAGCTAATTTTCAACACAGCTGCTGAGAATGGCTTTCTTTGTGGATACATTCCTCTCTATGCTTGTTTACTTCTCCTGAGACCTGAGACATTTGCCCAATAATACCGTCTTTATCTTAAGTTCTTATCAGGTGGCTTAAATCACAGTCCAGTTCCCATCAGGAGGTGTATTCAGAGAGCTATGGGCTTCAGTGGTTGCAGAGGACCATTTGCTTCTTAGCAGCATTTGGTACCATGCACAAAAGTGATTTTTGGCTATGGTTAATGGCTTAAACAGTGCATTTCAGTCTCTCACACAATTCCCCCAATTTTCCTGAGACCTTGTTTTTTTTTTTTTCCTTTCTGAACCATTTACTGAAATGATCAGTGAAATAATTTGCTTAGTCTTAAATTGTTGAATTGAACTTTTATTATCAATGTTGCTGTAAGATGAACAGTGGTCTGGAGACTAAGTTCTCTTTGAAGTGTTTCAAACTTTGCCAGCAAACTAAACAAAATTATTATGCTGATTGTTTATGCAATTGTGAATTGGGTTGCAAGGGTATTTTCACAGCCACAAGAGTACCTTTCTGTAATTGAAAACTTGAAAATTACCATGTGACAATATAGGCCACAAAAATAACAGCATTAAAGTCTGATGTTTGGAATTATTTACTTTCATGTTGTCAAGCAGGTGTGGAAAGTGTGCTTGTGTGAGCTATATCAACACTGAAAACAATTTAAGAAGAAAACAATCCTTACCTGTTAGCTTGTGAGGGGTAGAACCTGCTGCCTGTAAAAGTCTTAATGTTGAATAATCAGGTTTTGGTATCAGCCAGTTGGCTGCTCTTGTGGGTTATTAGGGATTGTTTTTTGGTTTTTTTGGGGAGGTTTGGTGCCGTTTTTTGTTTGTTTTTGGTTTTGGGGTTGTTTTTATTTACAGCAGTACTGCTACATTGAGCGTTTTTGCTGGAAATTGTAACCCACAGAGTAAAATAGTCTCAGGATGTTAGGCTGTTTTAAGATTATATATGTCTCTCAATAACTTGAACCAGAGCTGTGGCATTGAGTTATGAACTGACTTGCAGTAGTTCCTGCTGTTAAACTGTGAGTGTGCTCCCTGAGCAGTTTTGGCGTGGGCCACCTAACATTTTCCAGCAGTGATGCCCAGAGGTAATCCAAGGAAGTCATGAATAGCTGGAGCATAACCACCTTCTTTCAGCTTGCCCTGTAAAAAGTTTGACCTTAACTGTGCTAGATGGTCTTGGGGCTGGAGACCTGTACCTGACTTTAAGTAAGTTGCCAAAAAAAAAAAAACAAAACAAAAACTTGTCATGGTTCTCCATTGCAAACTTCTATAAAATACACATATTGTTTATTTTGGAGAATGTATTGCAAGGAAACACATAAGTTCTTCAGAAAATAGACAAAAGACATGACAAAGATGTATATGAAATAGAGTAAGGTATGCAGATCTGGTCAAGAATTTCTGTTCTGCTAATCTCAGTAATATAGTGATTTGGTTGCACAGCTTATTCCACAAAATAAAAAGTAATAATTTTAGAGAGAACTTCATTCTTCTGGAGAAGAAGATACTTTACAGTTATACTTTTTTGAACAGCATTTATACAATGGCTAGTGCTATGGTGGTCATGTTATGATTAGGATCACAAGGTATTGTGCAGGTATGTCTTAAAGAATGTTGATGAATTAAAGTGAAAGCTTCATCCTTCCCATTTTGAAAGGAATGTTTAATTACGGGGTATTAGATGCACACATTCATTGAGGCAAAATAAATTCTAATACTCATAATTGGCTAATTAATATTAGCTCTTGCTTCTGAAGAGGGTACCTTTTTTTTCTAGCTGCTTTCAGTTACCAAATGCTGAATCAGATCATGGGCCAGAGTTGTCTGCCAGTGTGGTGATTTCTGAGTTTATAGAGAGGTTCCAAGTTGAGGTTTAACAAATGTTTGTTTTGACTAATTGAAAGGGAATAATTAAACTCTTAAATAATGTCAATAAGTCATATAGAGCATACTATCATATGGAATATGTTGAAGAATTGATTCAGGAGTTGTTTGACATTTTTTTCACTCGTGCTTTTTATTATTAAGTGATCTTCAGCAGAACTTTAGGGGAAATTGTTCTCTTTTTTGATGACATGGAGACCATAGGCAGTCCTGAAGAAAGATCCTCATGTCACTTGCTGTCTGGTGCTTCCATCATCCTTGAAATGTGTGAATGCAGTCTTACTAAGGGCAATTAGAAAACTTACAGCTACTTTGAAGGACGGAAGTTTTTTCACAATTCTTTATCCTGTGCTGCTTGGAGAAGTTTGCTCATCAGTTACTGCACTTAGGAGTTTCTTCTTAAAAATTCCTGTGGGAAAAGAGCATGAGAGACATGTTATGCACAACAACACGTGGAAACGCAAGGCTGAAAAGGAAAATGTGCATTTGTGTTCTGCATAGATTTTTTTTATTACTATTATTTTTTAATAATATGACAATCTTAAAAGCATTAGAAAGGTCACTTAGTTCCACCCTTCCTGCCATGGGCAAGGACACTAACTAGATCACATTCCTCAAAGCCCCATACAACATGGCTTTTAACACTTCTGCTGCTTCTTTGGGCAACCTGTTCCAGAACCTCATAACCCTCACAGTCAAGAATTTGTTGCTAATATCTAATCTAAACCTGTCCTCTTCAGTGTGAAGCCATTACCCCTTGTTCGTATCACCACATGCCATTATAAAATGTCCCTCTCCAGCTCTTTTATAGGACCCTTTAGATACTGAAAGGTGGCAAAAAGTAGTTCATGAAGGAAATGTTTCAACAATGTATTTAGAAATAAAAAAGCATGAACAGGAAAATAAGCCCTAAACTTAACTTTAAATGCCCACTGCTATCTGAACAGAGGAAGAACTCGTGAGATATCATTCCTGTTAACCTCCAAAACAAGTCAGGAGGAAGCGGAACCTAGTTATCCTGTTTGATTATCAGAATCACCGTTGACTGTACAGAACTAAATTTTCTTGGACATAACTATCACTTCTAGTGGAAAGCCAACTGGGTGGGTGGGGTGGAAATAAGGAATGACACAATGATCTCATTTGTTAGTGTGAACTCTTTTTGTTATGAAGTGGATAGGTGAGGTGAAGCAAGTCATTTTACCTTCTGGCTGCTGTCTCTGTGAGAATTAACCTTGTAGGTATGTAAGTTTTCCTTCCAAATGGAGCAGTGCCAGTGTGTTGATCAGACCAGGGATTGGTTCATCTGTATCAGTATTGTGCCAGGAGATATGTAGAACATCATAAACAGAGCTATAGATGAGTCTTTAATCTCTCTTTGAGACTGTCTTTGGCCACAAACTTTTGTAACATCAGTTTCCAGTTGCCTACTCACTGGCCAAACTCTGCATCTTTTCTTTTAAGACTTATACCATTTCATTCAGTGTCAGTTCTAAGATTGCAAGATTTGGCCTATAATAACAATTCTTTCACCTTGCCTCTGCTCTTCTGTTTTTATAAACTTAGGTAATGTGCTTCCTAAGGTGTTTTCCTTCCAAATTCAGTAGTCCTAAGCTGTTGAACATCTGATACAGCAATTGTTCTGTGGTCTTCATTTATCTTGGCCTTTTCCAACTCTGCTATGCCCTTCTTAAGATGCATAGCCTAGAATTGTACTGTGTGAGATACGGGCATATCAAGTTTCATGGGGCTCTGAAACAATCACTTCTCTTTTGTTCTCAGTGCCCTTTGTAAGGACATCCAATGCTTTGCTGACTTCCATAGCTACTGCTGCACATGAGGCTCAAAGAACTGTCAGTCTTCATACAAAGAAGTTTTGTCTGAGTTGTAACTACCAGCTCAGAGCACAACATCGTGTTGAGGTAGTTAAATTATTTTTCTCTACCTGCATCAACATCGGACAATCTCATCTTTTACTTTTTTGACCACCAGGGTTCTTTGAGTCTTTCAGTTGTTCTCACCTTTGGCATGGCTGAGAGTGTTGTGTCAGCTCTGTAAGACTAGGAGTTGACGCTAATAACTCTGTTTGAGGAGCTCACAGTGGAATACCTCTTCTGGTTTTAACTTGAGCCTTTCAGTTAAATCTTAGTTTTAAATCCATGGGATAAAATTGCATGAATTCTGTTCACTAGGAAGAGGAAAAACTAAATTTAAAAGCAGAGTCTCTATTAAGCATAATAATAATTTTCAATGTTGCTGTCATCTTTTGTGTTTGTGCTTTCCCCTGATTCCCTTAAGAATCCAATTTATTATTCAAATTCATGGAAATATATGTGGAAATAGATTCCTCCCCCCCACCCCCGGAGTAAATGTGTTTTTAAACTCTTAAAAAAATAAGGTCTGGGCTTCCATTATGTGTAGGGACATAGAAAGCCACCAGAGGGCAAAAGGAAGTGCGAGTGGAGAAGGCTGTTGTCTGCAGCTTTCCACATGCAGGCATGTGTGCACACACATCTCACTTTTCAGTTTTATTTTTCCAAACAAGATAGGTGCCATAGTGCAGCGATTATGAAGACTCGATGTAAATAGCTTGGATTTGTAGATCCAGGGCATATAGGCATGTAAACACAAAACCAGGGTTTAATTTTGTTGAGAAGTAAGATGAAGTTTGCATTTAAAAATCTGTTACTTCAAAAGATTAAATCTGCTATGAGTTATGCCTGTCTGGTGCCCTTCTGCAGAGAAAATTTGTCAGTAAGGATACTAGAAATACTGCTGCTGGTGATGCGTCAACTGCTTAGTATTGAAGACAGCAGGTGACGCTTTTCCTTTGTTGTAGTGGAAACACTCTGTGTTGGGAAATCATTGGTACAGCCATGGGATGTGCTATAGTCATGAAAATGGGGAGGGAAGTTGAATGCATCTTTAAATATTCCCCAGTGCAGTAGTAAATATTCTCAGCAGTAGTGGCAGGATGTACAGGAGAAAGTTTATTTGCATAGTTTGAGGGGGAAAAAAATAAATGATCTTGGTGTTCTAATGTTCTTTGCAGTTTGTACCTGTACTTTGTCTAGGAATTCTAGCTGTCACATGTAGAGTTCCTTTACAAGCAACTTTCAATAAGGTTTTAAGTGAAATGATTAACTGAAAGAAAGTGTGTTCTTTTGCCATCTCCAGTCAATGCTATTGTTGTGGTGAATAATGTTTTGCAGATACACATGAAGTCTTAGTCTTTAGGCATTCTTATCAACTAGTTTTCTAAATAGGTGAAAGTTAGAGACTTGCTTTTTTCTGGTTTGTATTAGACTTCATAGTTATTCCAGAGCCATGCAAGTTCGTTCCAGTAAATATTAAGATGTTTTGTAATCTAACCATTTTTTACATTCCGTTTCTGTGGCCTTCTCTCTGCCATGGAGAGAGAGCAAGCCTGCTTTAGCTTCCCCATATCCCATCTTTCTTTGAAAGCTTGGAAGGCTGAAGGAGTGCCGTCTTGCTTGATACTCTTTAAGAGAATGCTAATGATTGTTTTCCTTACTTCTTTTTTATTTTTTTTCTCTTGCTGACTTATATCAATGTCACAATTCAAGTACTAGCCATATCTTAAATATTTAGCTAATTGATATTTTTTTTTTTCCTTAAGTAGCAAATCTGGGGTCAGTCTAGTTACCTGATTACATCAAATCTGTAGTGTATTCTGTCTCCATGTCCTTGTATGAAAGTGTGTTAAAATGTTTCAGGCACTATTATAAATTAAGATTTATTTTTTTTTCTTCTGGATTTTAGATGTTAGTTTTCAACCTTAATTCTCTTGCATTTTTTCATAGGAAACTGATTGTATTGATTTCATGAGTCATCAAACAAGCATCAACATTTCTGACCATTATACATAAAACTTAAGAACCATTGCAGACAACTCTGCTACTGCAGGTACTTGAATGACAGAGCTACAGGGAGTATGAGAATTTGAGGTTAATATTTATGTGCCTTTTCTGGTATTGTGGAGATTATTTTGCAACTCAGCATAGTTTTATCCGTTGTGGGTGCATGTGCTGTCTAGTAGACTAACAGCACTTCCCCACTGTTCATCATACTCTAATTGCTGCCACCAGGACCTCCAGGGCCCTTTCTGCAGAGCATTGTTGAACTTCGAGACTCCTGTTGGAAATTGGTCTGTTTCTCCAGCCTATTGCTGTCTCTCTGATGTTCACTGAGATTCTTAATGAAGATGCTAAACAGTACTGACCCCACGGTTAGCCCTGGGGTACCCCAGTACTGACTGGCCTCCAGATGAATTTTCATGCCACTGATCACAACCCTTTGAGAATGGTAGGTCAACCACTTTGCATCCCAACACATTGTCCTCCTGTTCTTCACCTTGGCTGTGAGGATGTTATGGGAGATTGTACCAAAGGCTTATTAAAGGTAAATAACATTAAATACTCTCCCCATGTTTACCATGCCTGTATTTTTAATAGAATTTTTAATTCAGAATGCAATCATATTCATCAGGCATGATGTCCTCTTCATAAATCTGTACTGAGTATTCCCAGTCCCTTTATGTTTGGAAGTGTTTTTCAGGTTTGCTTAATCTGTCACCGTCTGGGGACTCAGAAGAGGCTGGTTAGCATATGGATCCTTTTTCTTGCCTATCTTAAATATAGGAGTGCCGTTTACTTTGTCAAAGTCTTCAGGAACCTCTTTCCAACACCATGGTCTTTCAAAGATAATCAAAACTGGTCTCAAAAATACACTAGTCATTGCTCAGCTCTTGTGGATGTGTTACTATGGTCCCATTTGTTTAAATATTCCAACGTACATGATGTTCTTCTATGGAAGGTGAGTCTTCATTGCACCACACTTTCCCACTGGCCTTAGGTGCCTGGGATCCCTGAATCTGAGGATAGAAAAGACCTCTCCTCCAGACACTGAGGTTGTAAAGTCTGACACAAGGACAAAGATCTATAAATATGAGGGTCCTTGTTGTCAGAAGGTTGGCTTCATCCTTCCTAAAGCAGAAGCCAACTGTATGTTGCCACATTGGTCTACCTTCTATTCCCAAACCATAATCTCTCAGCTGGTTCTCATCCCTCCACAGATCTCCATGCACTCTAGTTGCTGATGCTTGTAAAGGGTAATTTTCCATTTTCATCTTCCGGATCTGTCCCTCCTAAAGATCCATGCTTCTAATACCAGTGAGACTGTACAGCCCAGTATTATTCTGCATTTGAAATAAACGTGGTGTACTTGGTCAGTACTAGTAAAGGAGTTGTATCCCATCACTAAGCTGAAGATTTGACCGCCAAGGTATTTCTGGGTTTGCTTTTACTTGGTTGCATTTTCATGTTGTTTCTTCTTCAATTATAAGCATTTTAAGGAAGAGTTATATAACTTTCTCCACGTTAGTTCAATAATAAAGAATATATGGTGGGCTTTCTCTCCTATGAGTACTTCTGAGCTGTCAACAAATGAGTAGAACTGCATAGGCATTAGCAGAAACTAAAAACAACGTGATGGAATGCCCCAACTTGAGAAAACTGCTGGCTAGCAGAGGGCAGTAATCGTTCTTTTTCTTTCTCTGGACTTTTTTGGATGTGCTAGCCATTGATACCTTGAGATGTCAGGTAAGTAGTATTCAACTAAGAAGAAACCCAAACAAGTTAATATTGGTAAACATAGCATGTGTTTGGTTTTTGTTGGGTTTTTTTTTTTAATTGTAGCATTTGTAACTGACTTAATGAACAGAAAGTTGAATGTATCTCAAGCCAGTGTATCTAGCAAAGAGTTGTTCATAGTTATATTCTTCTGTGGATTACTTCTGCTGCATGCTTGAGGACATCTGGAATCTTGCTACCCAAACTGGCTAGTTAATGTAAAGGTGTAAGAGAGATATATCTGAGGTATCAAACAAGCCATAAGTCATTATTGTGAGTTATGAGATCTGGTCATGTGAAGTGTCAGAAAGAAAGAATGCCTGTTTGTGCTAATGAGCAACTTTTACATTGTTGCAGCCAAATTCTGTCTGAAGAGCAGAGTTCAGCTTACCAGTATAGCAGTGGTTCTTTGCTTGGGCTGTCCCTGTATGGCAGAGTTCCAGAAGTGCACTCAGTAAATTTTGAACTCCCTCAAATAGACATTTATCTGCAGAGTAAAGAATGGAAAAAGGTCTGTGCTGGACTGTTGTCTCAAATCACCTTGGGATAGCATAAGAACCATCAAAGTATGAAGAAGTGCCATTTATGCCTTTTCCAGTTGGTTGGCCTGCTTCCTGCACATTCTATGTCCTGTTCTTCCATAGAAAATGACAGGTTTACCCATCTCTCCATGTCATACCCTGCACCTTTGCATGCTCTTAGATCATTCTATCTGTGTTAGTGTGTAGCAGGTGAGGTTTTTAAAACCCCTTAGATATCTGTATACACAGTGCAAGCAGGGGAGGCTGTTGTCTAGAGACTTAAGTGTGTATCTGTGTTTATTGGTGTGCAGTAAATGTGAATTTATGATCACCTGTGGTCTGTATGATAACAAGAAGGCTGCAGCTTGTGCAGTGCTTTCCACAGGTTGGAGTAACAAGGCAACAGCCAAGTACCAAAGATGTCCTGTGGTGCATGTATGAGGACTCTTGTTTGTTACTAGTTTTCTACTAGTAATTTCTACTTTTGTCTCCAATGAAAACATTATTGTATCAGGATAAAAAGTGAGCTGCTATGTGGGTTTCTTGTTGGTTTGGGGGTTTTTTGTGTTTTTGGGGGTTTTTTGGTGGTAGCTGTTGTTGCTGTTAGTTTGGGGGTTTTTGTTTTGTTTTTTTGAAAATCAAAGGCTATGTTTTAGTAGCTAAAAGTGCATTTAAGTAATGGAAAGAAATGCCTATAGCTCTTTATTCCTACATATATCTCTCCCTGTATATTTTAGAAAAATGTATCTTCAAAGACTACAAAGAAGAAAAAGATGAAATTACTAACCCAGGAAAAGAAGGATGCATTGTTTCCCTCTCCTTTTGTCTGTGAAGGACATGTTATGGAATAAATAGAATACAGTTTATCTTTTTATGAATTGACTAAAAAGGCTACAAGGTTATTCTTTTTAAATAATATGCATATCAGAGTAATTTGCTTTTTATTTCTTCATTTTATTAAACTCTGAGAAGGATGTTTACATTGATTTCTAAACAAGAGTGATAACTGTTTGTCAATGGAAAGAAAGAGTGTTCTGAACATGAGCTTGCTCCTGTCATACCGAGAGCATTAATGGGCACCAGCTGGGCTGTAGCTATAGCAGCTTCACCACTTCAGCCTTGCACAGCACGAGCTGCTGTGGCAATGCTGCAGAAGGGCCTCCTGTGCAGATTTAGGAAGAACACACTTCAGTTGTTGTTCCCTGGGCAACAGAATAGCTGCAGCCAGCTGGCTTTGCACCACCTGAGCTGATCAAAGAGCAAACCCTGTCAGGCACTGATACTTCAGCTCCTCTAGCTTCAGTGTGAATGTCTGCAGGCAGTGATGTAGGAAGTATTGTCATTCAGGTTTCAAGGTTAAACACAGGGGAATGAAGTAGAATGGCAGCAGAAAGTAAAAGGAAAACATTTTTCCTGTAGATGCTACTATCAGATGTGTATAATTATTGATGATAGAGAATTAGTTTTAAAATACTAAATTACTAGAATTTGTAAAAAGAGACTTTTGCAATTATTTGAAAAGAGAATGGGAGACTAGCAGTAACTGGTTTGAATTTTGGTAGAAGGAAAAACAGTCAAGGGTGGTTCATCACACATGTTTAATTAAGACCATACAGAATGATGCTTTGTAAGATTAAGATGCTTTGTAAAATGATATTATTATGGAGGACTAAGCAGACCTAGATCTGGTCTACTGCAAGCTTCTGACAGATCAGGACTGCAGCAACGTGGTGGATTTTATTCAGCAAGTGGTGCCAGAAGAATGCAAGGTGGATGACTGAACAGTAATGAAGTTCAGTGTTGGCTGATGTGGATCCACTGGAGTGGGTTGGATAGGGGGGGGTGGGAAGGGGCAGGTGGTAGTGCTTCCTGTACATCCATTTCACTTTATTCTTACACTTCTCTCTTTATGTTATGGTAATACTTACTTAACAGTTTGCTTAAGAGCGGGGTTAACTCATTAAAATAATGTGGTTTTTTTTTATCAAATAACAAAGATTGATACTGTTTTTAATCAGTTCTCTTAAAATAAGTTTCTCCTTTATTTTTTTTTGAAAGTGTGCATTTACTACCTGCAAAAGATAATAGCTTCACGTTTGGAGAAGTGACTCCAGTGAGTGAACTGTTGGCAGGCAGAACATGGATAAGCAGTAGTACTTACTGACTTTCAGCAAGTTCTGGGTGTGTGTCAATCCATGGCGGAAAGAGGAAGACAAACAGTTGGAGTGTTTTGGCATGTAGTCAGACCTCTTGCTTGCGGAAACTGTGTAGTATTGATTAGTGTCCACACTTCTGTTCAGGGTTTGGTTCTTATATTCCATATATTCTTTTTGGATTTTTCATATTTCATATTTGTTTTAGTAATATTTGAGGAAAGGGTCTCCAAAGCAGAGGTGGGCTTTTTTGCCTTTTGTTTTGGGTTTTTTTGTTCATTTTTTGTTTGTTTGTTCTTCTTGTTAAAACTCAAACCACTAAACTTTCAAGTAGAGTAGTTTATTTTTCTAGGTTTCTTACAAAAAACTTAGTTGAGGAGGGAGCATTTCAATAAACCATGAGAAAATGAAAATTACCTCATTGTTTTCAATTGCAATATCAGTTCCAACATAAGTATGGCATTTTTTTCTTAATAGTATAAAAACAAATAGGTTTAAGTGAGAACACTTAATCTGTGATGACAAACTAGACTGTTTTGTTCATCTATTCTGATTATTGCATCAATAGTCCAGATATCAAGTGGTTTCTTAGTATATTCACTTAGTATGTTACCTGTTAGTCCTTTTTCAAGTTGTTATTGAAGAAAAATTAACAAGTCTGTATTAAAAAATTTTTGACAGCTGATGTTCAGTTGCATTCTTTTGTAACTTTCTAGTCTATGGCATTTTCTGAAGGAATCTTTATAACAATTCTGAACTACTTAAAGTTTTAGGTTCTCTCCAAATCTGGAAATGTGACAGAGCTCACTTCTTTTAGTATGTAAGTTTTCATCTGTAGAAACTGCTAATGCAAAACCACGGATTGTGCGAAGGGCATAGACCACCCCTTCTAGCTTAAAAAACTGCAAATTCATCAAAAATTGTAATTTTCCCCAGTGGCAAGAATGACTTTCAGTGTCCTGAACAAATCTATAGCATTTGAAATAGGTAATCTGTGTTCTTATATACACATTTTTTCTTTTCGCATCTAAACCCGAAATGCTTGTGTAGGTGTGAAGGAATGTCTGCTGGCTGCTGCATTTCATCAGTGTGCTGGTAGGTTGTGTGCAATGTAACTCTATAAAGGAGTAACAAGTACTTGTTGTTAACATTGCAGATGTGTTTCTTTTTGAACTCTCATTAGTAACTTCCTGTTATGTTTACCTTTCAGGCAGATATTGTTTTCCCAGGCTTATTTCTTTCTCAAAGGTTATTACTTTAAGTTTGAGCAATTCTCCAAGGGGAGCAGTGTTTGGAGGAAGATAAGCAGGATGTTCCACCTGTCGGCAGCTTTTATTTTTTTTTCCTTTGGTGGAACCAGCTGGTAGTAGAAAGCTGAAAATTGTTGTGGAAATAGCCCTCATTGAGAAGTCCTTTTGAGTGCTGCAGTGAAAATTGGTATTGATTTGACCAAGTTGTGACCCTTTGCAAATTGTACACTCTGCATGCAGAGGGTTTTCTCGCTTGACTTGTAAAGTAGGCATCTAAAGACAGCCTCATGCTCTTAGTCATGATTACCTCTCTTAAGCGTTGGCTGAACTCACCAAAGGTGGTTTCCTATAGTTGGTTGCTCTACCCTTACTGATACCAGCATCATGTGTAGTTGGTTCCTAATTCAGTACTGTCAAAGTATGGGATTACTTGTTTATTCTTTAAATTCTGTTTTTCTTGTTTGTAAGCCTGGTTCATTTCAACAGAACCAGGTAGATGTGTAGAGTCACTCTTAGCAGATGGTATCCTCTGCCAAGGAGATAGTATTGATTGACTTGTGAAAATGGTGCTTAACAGGGGGTTGTTGCCATTGGAACAATAAATCTAACTCCATTCTTAGCTATACCTAGAAAAAGGTATACTGAAGTTGCATGATGAATTAAATTCCTCTTGAATGAGGAAGAAAAAATGTGACAAAGATTCAGCAGTTCATTGTGTTATTCTTGGATGATTTTATGTGTACAATGCTTGAGGAATACAGCAGGACACCTGCAAACTTTCACTGGTTCTCTATGAAAATTCAATAGTACTCAGTTTAACCCATAACATTTTACCTAATACACTCAGTGATGAGACTGCAGCAAAATCTAGATTAACCTTATTTATTCTTTTTTGCATGGGTGCTTTGACATACATAATAATTCTGGTTTCAGTCTGAAGTAGGAATACAAAAGTGGTTTTCAACTATGTAAAGAGTTCTAAGGAAGGCATAGAAGCAGGATGTAGAGACACTGTGTTTAGCTAGTTTTTCTTTCTTTTACAGAATAACTGGCATTGTCATTTAAATATTACTTTCATATTGGCCTCTTAACGTTTTTAAAAAGAAATAATGAGAGCGGGTAGGTAAAAACCTTGTCATTTTGTATGCATATGTGCAGTAGTGTGATGTGAATATAGTAAAACTTGAGGAAACCTGTATTTTCTCTTTGCCTGTAGGCATTCCAGGTAAGCAATGGCAGTACAGAGGTGGTAGCAAAACTAACTAGTAACACTGGATCTTCAAATTTTAATATGATTACGTCGGAAATACGGCTATATGGGTAATACCACAAATACTGTATACTGTTAGTGAGCTTGTCATATGGCCACACGAAGCTTGTTGTCAGACTGTGCTGGTTTAAAGGTAAACCAGCAGGAGGAATGAATCTAACTCACAAACAGATTACAAGTCAGCATTACAGTTGAGTAAAAAGATCACAATAAGTACAAGGGTACGGAGGAAAAGGTCCGTTTAACCCGCAAAAGCCAGTGTGTAACCCAGCACCCCTGGGGTACAGACAAAATGGTGATTGTCAACCCCTGTCCTGAGCACCACCTGGCCCTCCTAAGTACAAAGTAAGAGGAAAGAAGGAAAATCCTGTCGGTGAGGATGATGGTCATGGTCCGGTCGAGAGTGGTGGTCACAGTCCAGCTGAGGTTCTGGTCCTCTTCTGGATCAGACCAGCAGCCCACAGTCCCAAAACCTCAGTTTATATATGCTTATATGCTCCCACACAGGTGGGAGTGCCTAGTACTTCCCCAAGGGTGGGGAGTTTCACAGTGGGTGATTTACACTCTGGCATATTTTTTGAATCCCTGATGGCCCATTAGCAGACATAACCCCTCAGGCTGGGTGTGAAGGTGCTAATGGCTTCCCAGAGGGGTGT
>JAWWEU010000111.1:98482099-98515248 GCA_035583155.1 Acropternis orthonyx | reverse complement strand
ATTGTTAGTAGTTCATGAGGGGGCCAGGTGGAACTCTTTTCTATGGGGCATGCAGTCTCTTTCCAGGTTCCACGGTTAAAGAGGAGACAGAAGGTAATCCCTCTGAGGTGCAGGGTTGATAGATGAAAGAAAAATTCTAAGATTTTAAATCCATAACAGAGACTTTGATTTCTATGTAGTGAAAGTTACTACTTGCATCTTAGAGTTTCTGTAGTTTTGTAGTCAGTGTTTATTTGATTAAGAGAAATTGTGAACCAGAAAAAGCTCTATTTCATCTGTCATGGGAGTGACACTTTCACTCAGCACTTATATTTGCCCTCTCTTTTACAAGGCAGAAAATGGTATATTTATAAAAGTTCCTTATATAAAGGGAAATTAAGCCTTCCTTAAGGCCAGCCATATTTAACATTACTTTTATGCGTGGCTGTGGCAATTCCACATTGGTTTCACATATCTGGGAATTAATCAAGTGTCAGAACTATAGCTAGTACATAAAAAGTCAAGGGATAAATTAGTAGTGGTATGAACAAAGTCTTTGTTCTGCAGATTTCTGCCATGTGTCTAATTCCAGAATCTGTGCTAAGTTTTAAAATTGCAGTCAGAATATTTGTGTTGTGCTTACAGTTGTTCAAGATGGATGGTCATGTAACAGCTGGAAGGTGGTCTGTCACTTTCCCTGAGCATCACTGAACTCAGCTAAAACCAGAGGATGATGTCTGTGTCAATGTTTTGTGCATGCTGGCTTTTAATGTTATCCTTTACTGATGCAGAATTAATTCCATCCTTCACCCCTCGTCTCAGTGAAGTGAAACAGGCATGGAATGGTACAAAATTATGCATGTGAAATTCTGTGCTGACCTGTACTTTAATTTTCAAAACACTGAAGTGCTACAGGAGCCTGGGTCACATGAAGTTTCAGGCAGATTTCTATAGATACGTATACATGCATTTATGCATCTTACTCGGCTTCCTTCAGTCTTCAAAACAATGCTTGTTTAATTGTTTCAGGGTTTTCAATCTGGAAATGTGATTAAGCAAGAAAATAATGTTCCAGTTTTAAGAAGTTAAAATGTCATTTCAGGGCTGTCTCAAGATTGTGGTGGTGTCTTAAGAGCAAAGATGGCTTGAGAATGTGTTTCTTCCCACCAGTCCCTACCTAGAACCTTTGTTGCATAAAGATATAATCCTTAGCATTTCCATCTTTTTATGGAATCTAAATTTGGTGTTGCACTTCAGTATTTGTTTTTCAGTCTTTGCTCAACTGATTTGGCCTAAGTGCCAGTAATTTATTGTTTGTTAAGGATAAGAATTCTTTGTATTACATGGAACCTGTGTAACTACTCTGTTGCTTAAGACAAGACAAGGAGAGCTGCATTACTGCAGAGCTTATTACAGGGGTTTGTTTCCATTTCCTTTCTGTTATTCAAAAGAAAGTTAAATTTGTTCATTGGGTATTTGCAAGTTCATTGCTTTATGGCTCTGTGTATATGACATGTTACCACTGCTTCCTGAACAGATACAGGGCAGAGAAATGTTAATATGCTCACTCTGTGTTTTATGCACTACAGTGTTGTTTGACATAATTTTGGGACCACCTGACCATCTTACTGCAGGAAAAGTTGAAAGTGTAAGCATGTGGTCTGCTGTAATTTGTGAGAAAAAATATGGAGTAGGAGGTCATTGTGCAAGTTTTAACAGTGGTTTCACAATTAGGAGAGTGTAAAGAAGAAAGATGTAGAATAATGCAATGTATTTCTGTAAATTAAATTACAAGTCTGAACTGAAACTGAACAAGGATAATGCAAAATCAGTGCCGGTCATTGCTATAAATGTCATACCTGGGAGTGGAAAGGGCTTCTTCAGTTTCTCTATTGACACCTGCTGTGTAAGGTATCCATCATTAAACATGTCTATATTCTTGCATTTGGGACTATTTGCTATGTATTCAATTGCTTTTTGTACCATTCTGGGTTGTTTGGGTGCCTTTTTTTCTACATAGACTATCCCAATTGGTGACCTTTTTAATAGACACTTTTCCCCCACTGTTAGTGCCATTTTATGCTAGGAAGGCCTTTTCATTCACCTTCCTTCATCTTGGAAACACTCTCATTATAATTGTTCCTGTTACCCTTTCCACTGATGGAAGTAGTTCACATTTGCTCATGACTCTGTAATCAGACACTCTTGACTTGCATGTCTTTGATGTAGAACTCTGAGAAAGAGGCATTTGAAATGACCTCAGAACAGAAAACATGTCATTTGTTGCTGCTTACCCTCTGGACTTCTTATTTAACACATCCTGTATCAGGCAGTTGCTCACCCTGCTCTTGCTTGGTGTAGCTGTGGCTGGTTTCTTTGTTCCTGCTGTAGAGGATCATCCTGACCTGTTTGTCTTAGGTGAACGTCAGACCAGTGGCTGAAACAGCAGGAACATATGCAGTGCTGCTCCGGTCTCCTCCCATTCTGCACTGCTACAAATTGCTGTATTGGGTGATGGGCAATGCCATATGTGCATAGACCATATGGTATTTTCTCCTCAATCTATAGTCACCTTGCTCTTTATATTTTGCAATGTGTATGTAAGTTCAATTTGGGTTTTGGAAGCTGTTTTTATTTGCTAGGATGAGAGGCATGTACTTCCATGGAAAACCTAATTTTGAAATAAGCAGTTACTGCTAGTCAAGGATATGAGATAATGCTCTGAATTGAACTGAAGATAGCCCTTGAAAGGAAAATGTTTAAATTATCTCTACATCCTTACTGTTAAGGAATTGTGTAGTGTAACTTACGGGTCATTTTCATTAACAGCAGTATGGGGAATGAAGCTTGACAAAAATGCCTCCCAAAGACTTTTCATGAGCACTTAATTTTGCCTTGATTCAGAGAGAGGCATAATAAATGTGTGCTAATTATGAGTTTTGTGGCAACTTGACTGCTAACTTGAGGTCTGTGTCTGTAGCCATGTTCTGTGTTCATTGAATTCATCTTGGTATAATATTTCTATATATTTTACACAGCAGATGTGCATTGCTTATAGATTTGTATAAATGTTGATGCAGTGTATACAAAATGCGTCTCCCATACAATGATCTGTTGACGTTATTCTCTGTTGCTTAGCTTCAGACACTAAAGTCATGACATGTGCTGCTGTTTGGAGGATGCCGAAGGAATTGGAATCAGGCAGTCATGAATCCCCTGATGATTCATCAAGCAACACTCAAACCCTGGAGCTACTCTGTCACCTTGACAACACAGCCCATGGCAATATGGCCTGGTAGGATTCTGCATATTTTATACTCCTAGAAAAAGCCTAAAGGATAGACCCATGCTGTTAGTTTTGTGCAGATTTATTTTATAGAAGCTATGCTATGCACTTTAAAGCTCTTCCATCTTTAAAAAATGGTACAAATTGGATTTTTAGTCCCAGATGTTTCATAGATTAAAAAGCATTTATTATAGTCCTGCAAACATATATGGAGTAACAGCCGATGTACTGTTTTAATGTGTTTTTCCCCACCTGCCCCCATCTAAAACCTTTTTTGCACAAAGGTAAAATACTTAGCATTTCAATCTTTTTATAGAATATAAATTTGATGTTACACTTCAGTCTTTCTCTTTTAGTCGTCACTCAACTGATTTGGCGTGTGAGTAATTTATTGTTAAGAATAAGAATTCATTATATTACGTGGACCCTGTGTAACTACTCTTGCCTAAGACAAGACAAGGAGAGCTGCAATATGGCAAGTGTAATCACAGGGGTTTGTTTCCCTTTTCTTTCCGTTATTTAAAAGAAAGGTAAATCTGTTCATTGGATATTTGCAAGTTCATTGTGTAATGGATGTGTATATGACATGTTTCTTAACAGATGCAGGGCGTATCGTAAGTTTTAAGCATCCATTTTTAGCCCCAGATTTCTAGTTTGACCCTTGTATCCTAAATTTCAACTGAGGGGGGGAAAAAAAGGTAAATAGAAGGTAATATTTACATATGTGGTTCTTGGACAGGATAGGACAAATCAGAGCATTCAAAGTGTATTGTATAGAATACTTTTTTTCTAAAATATAGGCTTTCTGAATGGTTGGGCATCATGTGCTGTCTGTAGGAAGGGCAGTGCTTATTCTGACTCTCTCATTTGCCTTGCCATTAGAGCATACCCTTTAAATTTTACTCAGAGAGCACAGGCTGAACACTGAGCCTGTGACCATGTGCACTTCAAGGAGGTTGTTTAATCCACAGGGTGCAGTAGAAGAGCGTACCACAACTGTGCATGACTTGATACAGACTTAAAAAAAATTAAGTTAATTTTGATTATTGTTAGTCAAAATTCATGTTAAAAAAAGAAAAAAATCAAAGGCAGGGCTTTTATCATATCTTTCTGTGCTGGGCCCAGAAGAGTCGCAGAGTTGACAGTGCAGTTTAAAGATGCAGGGTGTAATGTTGGTCTCGACCTTTGTGACAGTCTGATTCCAGTCAGCAGCTCTTGGGGAAGGTATTTTGTGCGTCTTATCATCCACAGCGTAGATGTATAGCGGTGATTGGAGTCCCCCTGGCACAGGCGCTGCATTCATTACCAGGGGGGCATGCTCTCTGCCCTTCCCCCGCCCCCCCCCACCCCTGCCACCACGTGGTTCCCAGGGTACTGGGAGCCACAGCACAGGACTCACGGAGAGAGGGGAGACAAAGAGAGTTTATTTCCGGTGCTACAGGGCTTTTTCAAGGGAAAGGTCATTTTACTATGAAAGGGAACCCAGGTTAGGACCAATGGGGTAAGGTTTAATAAGGGCCAATGGGAAAAGGGGTTTTACAACAGGGGTTTGGGGAAGGGGAAGGTACAAAAAGGTGACAATACAAAATCCACCTGTCATGTCACAGTAAAGGTTGCATTTTCTGCATTAGCATCAATATTCCATTTATGACAAGAATCTTTCCATACTTTAAATGGTGTATCCATCACCACATAGATGCTTCATGATATTAATGGATCTGATTGCAGATCTAAGTAATTGAGATTTGATTGTAATTAAGAGGGGAGTATAAAAGCAAAACTGTTGAAAATACAACTGGTTATATACTCTGGCAGCTACCACCTGCCTCAGGGCTTTATTTACTTGTAGTTTTGGTTTTTTTCCCTACTTTGCTTTATTTCTTCACATTTTTTTTTAAGGTTTATCTTCTTGCATTGTTTTTCTCTTCTATTAAGAATGCCTTAGAGTTGAAAAATTACCTCACAGATTTTTCTAAGTATCATGCACTAGGAAACAGAACAGGGGATTTTTTTTTTTTTTCAGGTCTGGTGTGTCAGGTACTGGTTTTGTTCAACTCTTTACTGATGTTAAGAATGGCTACTGTGTTTCTTTACTTTTATCTCATTTCCTTTATGGAATGCTGTGCTCAAATGTCTCTGAAATTTCTTATTAAAACCCAGCAGGTACATACTTAATACTAGTTCTCTTTTGTGAACCAAGACCAAAAGAGCATTTTCAATCAATTGTGACTAAAATCCTAACCTTTGCTTACATGTGGTTGAGCACTGTGCTCTTCCTTCTTAAGATGAATTGAAATAATTTTCTAGTCTTGATAAAACTTTTGGCAAAAGTGTGATCTCCAAGACATTACAGGCAAGTGAAAAAGAAATTTGCTTTTTATCTGGATTGCATGAGTTACTGTGTTTAAAATTTAACCATAAAAATTCGTTTCCAGTTACTGAGATTGTTTACTGCCTCTAAGCTTTGAATTTGGGACTCATCAGAATTTTTACTCAAACTCTTCTTTGGCATAAAGAGAGTTTAGAAAATGAAGCAGATGCGTAAATTAGGCACACAAATAGACCTGCTAATTGTGCTGTTTGGTACAAACATTAGATTTTTTTTTTCATCCTCTCCCTACTATTCCTCATATAAGCCAAAGTGCAAAGATTTCAATTGCAAAATTCCTGAGTGAATTACTGTGAGTGAAAAACCCCAGATACACATGAAAATTTGTATGTTTAAAAACAAAGAAAAGCCTAATCAATGAATTAATTCTGTAGATAAAAATACGTATTCATACAGTGTTAAACACACGTAAAGGTGGGTATGTTGCTCTGTGCAATGTTTTAAGATTCAGTTAAAGGAATTTTCCGTTGGGTATGTTGTAAGGAGCAGTCCAAGATACATTCCCCATAGGCAAGGCCAAGGAAATGGGACAGCAGTTAATGAGATTTGCATTACTCCCCTGAGTGCAGCTTGGAGGAATCTCTAGGACTCTGTTAAAACCCTGAAGACAGTAACTTACTGTTCCACTTCTTCCTCAGTTTTGGAGGAGACTGATTTGGTAGTAGACTTGAGAGGATAGTCCTTGGAGAAGGAGGGATACTACAGGCCAGGAGAGTGTAATCTGTGAGATCTTGAATTCTGAACACAGCAGGGAGTTTCTCCTTTCATATCTGCTGGAAGCAGGCTTGCCTGTATCTCCTTAGCATCCTACTTTTTGCTTTCCAAATGTGGCAGGTGTAAAAAAAGTCAGTAGGTTGTGCCTGGTAGCAAGTTGTGTACTTTGAAAGAAAGGGGAACAAGTGAAGCAAGTTGGATGGTGGTCCAAAGAGTAAATTTGGAATAAGGTAAAAGGGAAATAAATAAGGGGGAAGTGTTAGATGGACAATGGAGTAGAGCTGTAAAGGGAAAATGAATGGAAATTACAGAGGCAATAAAAATGGAAGCTGCTAAAAATTTAGAAAGGGATGAATATGTTAGGAATAATGATAGATGACTTCATTAAGCTTCTCTACTAGGTGAAGTTGATATATATGTTGAAATTCTGACTTAGTGTTTCATTAAAAAAAATTCAGAACAATTTAGTGTTTTGTACCTAATGACTATAAATCTGAAAGTAACACTACCTTTAGAAGGATCATATTGTCATGAATATGTGGCAGAGTAACTGTTACGTGTTTTATAGTTGACATGTAATAAATACAGTGATAACTTTTTAAAGTTTACTTGAACACTTTGCATGTCCCAGTATCAGAAATATAATTGACGCTGAAGATCCCTCTGATACTTGAATAGAGGTTTCTTTGAGAGTGTCAGAACTGTCGATGGCACATGCTGGTGTATAAACTGAACCTTGGGATTTTTTTTTTTTTTTTTTTTTTTTTTTTTTTTTTTTTGTAACAGCTGCCCAGCAGATACTAATTGTGTCTTCACATAGTGCCCAAAATTTCAGAGCTATCTGAAATGCCCAGCATTTAAGAATAATTCTTCCACACTTGGCTTGTTCGACAGACTGATATTCTCCATCTGTCACCTCTGATATTAAAACTATGAAGTATAGAGAAGGTTAAAGGCTTTTTTGACCAACTTACTATATGACAAGTGTTTTCACTGGGAGTGTATTTTAACAACTGCTTATCAGTACTGCTAATAGCCTTTAAATTTTTATCATTTAGAAAGGATCAAAATATAAACTGTATCATATGTTCTACTTCTCTCCTCACTCTCTTAATTCTGTGTGATCCTGAATTATTCACAGGATTTTGCGCTCTTGAATCTTTGATTATTCTTTATTGTAAATAAATCCGTGTATTATATATAAATCCAAATGTTCAGTGTTCAACCATTAGTTGTCTTTCTCACATTTTCGCTCTCATTTTCCCCTTTTATCATCCTCTCAAATATGTCTAGAACCAGCAGAGTTATTTGTAACACTCATTCTCTTTTTCATTCCCTGGAACGTTTTTGGTAATTTAGAGTGGTTTGTATTGTGCAAGTTTAAAACTTTAAGCTGTTCAATGTAATCACATTTACTAGGGAATAAATGCAATACATTAATTGGATACTGAAATAATAAAAAATTGTGTTATATGCCTGGGTTATTATGTTAATTTTTGATTAGGATTTATTTGACTCTAGTCTTGTAAAGCCAAGAGAAACTTAAAGTAAAATCTGACATGGAAGCAAATATGAAAGAAAAAAATTATTCGTTTATGTGAACTTACTGTATGTATTTGCTTAACTTTGGGGGGTTAGGTGGGTTGGTTAAAGCATGGTGCTAATAGTGCCAAGGTTGTGGCTTTGATCCCTGTATGGTCCATTCTGTTCAGGGTTGGAATTGATGATCCTTCTAGCTGTGGGTCCCTTCTAACTCCGAATATTCTGTGATTCTATGAACTTATGACCACTTCTGGTAATTCATATGCTTAAAATAACAATTCGTTTTGATGAAGTCTTTGCAGTTGTGTTTAGTTTGGATGCATAAACCAGGATACAGAAAATAGTGCAGAAATTGTTACTCTACAAGTGAAAAATAACAGGCTTGCAGAGTACTATTTTCTCCTTCCCAACTTGAATGTATTTTTTCCTCTTCTATTCTCACCATGCTGTTGTATTCCCTAGTTTTACTGCCAAATTAGTTGAGATTTTTCCTCACTGAAAGAAAATGGATCTATTTTTAAGTTGTTTTTTTTTTTTCCTTTTTGTAATGTCACTTTAGTGGTTCTTAGCGTTAAAATATGAGGATTGACGTCTGCATCAACTGATTTTTGCAGGTTAAATAGTTACTAGATGGCTTTATTTTCAGCTTTTACTGAATTTCTTTAAATATTAGTGGGGAATGTTAAAAAAAGTTGTGAAAAAAAGCTATGCAAGAGAATTTTAAATGTTCATGAGCAACTAGCTTTGAACAGGTGCCCCTGTTTTCTTGGTGTCAGACTCTAATTTGTTCTCCAAAACCCCATTAAGTATTTATTATTCAGAATTCTTGTTCTTCTGAGTAGAATGCTTTCCTAGCACAATATTCTGGGATGACTGTAGATGTAGCAATATTGTTGACACTTGCTTAAATGGTAGTTAAAAATTCAGGGTTTTGAAATGTCTTTTGGATGTCTATTGGATAAAAAAAAATAATGATCCTTGCACATTTGTAATTAAGTGCATCTATTTGGTAAAATGTATGCAAGACCTCAAGGGAAGCCCTGCAGCCTTGGCACAGCCCATCCATCCCAGTGCACAGTCTTGGGCAGTGGTGATGGAGAGGTAGGTCAGTGACACCACACTAGATAATGTTCCAGCAGCTTCTTGTAGTCTCTTCATCTCAAATTGCCCTGGAATCCACAGCCTTTGGATTAGAGGTATCAGAGGGTACATATTAGCCAGGTTTGTGTAAACCTTTATCATTCTTAGGTTTGCTGTTCTTCTGAACAGGAGGAGTGGTGATTTTCCTCAAGTATCACTGCAGATCCCAGGCAATCACAATTTTCTTCATAAGCACATTTCAAATCACTGGAGAAACATACTCAGAGGAATATTCTGCTTTATGTTTTACTCCCCTGACCAACCATGTGGTTTGTTACAAACAGCAATAAATGAGTAAGGATAGGCTGTATCCTTATTTCCATCTTTTGACAAATCCCATATGAAAAAACTCAAATTGTCCCTCTTAACAGTAGATGTGTTTCCTCCAAAATGAGTCTGCAGAGATTGCTTTTTGCCCACTCCAGCTGTTTCACAAATAAGTTTGTTTATTAGTACATGGAAAAAGCTATTTGGATCTTGTGGCCTTCAGAGGCTGGGCAGGACTTCTATGTGACACTCTGTGTGCTTTCCTGCCACACATTCACACTACTAGAAAGTTTTTCCTGAGTTGACCACCTTTCTGATCTTTCTTTGACAGATGAGACAGTTACATGTGTCATTTCTGAGATGTCACATACGCATAATAGTCACTTTGGGATCTTTTAAGCCCTATTCAGGCAGCAGAATAGAAATAGTGTCTACAGCAGGAGCTGCTCTGTGAGCAGCATATTGTAGAATGGTAGAGGTTATGTGACCTGTATCCACCTGCTTTGAAAATGAATTCTTGCTCTGCACACAGTTTTCCCATGCCTCTCCAATTTCTTTGAAGAAATACATGTGTGTTCTTTTCTTCTACCTGTGCTAGTGTATGTTAGTGGTTAGCTCTGGGTGACTGTAATCAATTAATATCTCCTTATGTGAAATGTGTAACTCCTTGCTTTGAAGCAATTTTCCTGTTAGTGTTAAGAGACAAGGTAAAACCAACTTTCAATAGTCAGATCTTTAAACTGTAGGTATTCTTTGAAACAGTCCTTACTTGACACTTTGGTCACATTTCTGGTCCAAAATATGTTTTCATTGAGTCTTTTTCATATCAATAAATAGATTTGAGTTCCTCGGTGAATGTTTTCTAAAACACTGGTAAATACATTTGTCTTTGTAGTAGTATCTCTAAATCCTCCAATCAGATACCTAGCTTTATTCTTAATAAAGTGCTTTTTCTGGCATGGGTTATAGAGTTCAACAGGTACCATAAGCTATGCTGTCAAAACACTACATTCCTACAGTAATTTAAATGCATATACTCTAGGCCTTTTCTTATTGTAGATGTCACCAAAAAACCCCTACAGCTGTAATGCATTCTGCTGTCTAAACACACACACATCCCATGGACTTCTTTCTGAAAAACCTGGATATAGAAGAAAAAAAAGTTCCAAAATGCTTTAAAATAGCCATTGAGTATTTCAGGCATCAGTAAGAGTAAAATCATTAAAATACTGTAAAATATTCACTATGGTAGCATGATAGAAACTTAGCACTTCTGCAAGAGCTGTCCTATGTGTAAATGTGTATTTCGCACTTAAATAATATGGAAAGGCATGGATAAAACATGATAAAGGGTTTTGTATTTGCTTTAGAGTGTTATTTGTGGATGTTTCTGTCATAATATTTATGTATTTTTGTTGTACGTAATCCAATATTCATTACTTTGAGGAAATACTAACTTTATTAATCTAGTGTATTCTCTAGATCAAATTTGATGTTTCATAAAATGTCAGAAACAGTGTATAACTTCAAGTATGTACACACACATTTCCTCCTTTTCCTTCTCCCTGAAAAGACAATAGAGGAGAATAGAAGACCCTCCCAGGTTTCCTTAAAAAAAAAAAGGCAAGCCAAAACAACTTAACAAACCCAGAAGAAAAAGAAAAAAAACCCAAACAAATAAACTACCAAAAAATAGGGAAATCTGCTGGTAAGCTGTCTTAAATATAGTAGAGAAGTTATGGAAAATACCCTGTGACAGTACATTTTTGATCTTAATTGAAGGCACATTAGTATTTAACAGTATTTCTGTGGTCAAATCAAGCTAGTGCTTTAACTTCGAGCCTAATGGAAGTCACCAGAACAGGGGCAACTGGGGTCATACTTTTTTCTTGTACCCTGATATTGTTATAACTGTATTTAATACGATTTTTAATACTAGGAAATATGCTGTCTGAATGTGATAATTCATTTGTCAGTTTCTCAGATTGGATAGACAAAACAGCTGCTGACAAAACTGAGAAGACTCCTGAGGCTTTTTAGGAAGCACAGATTGTGATGATGAGGAGGAGATAGGTTGAGAGTTGAGCTCTGAGAGCTGTTGGAGTTCATGGAGCTCTGTCTGGGGATGAATGGATGAGCCAAATGAGAGCTTGTGAATAAGGATTGAAGAGCAGGTCACTACAGGTGACACAGGAATGGGTGTCTGCTGTAGGCTTCCTCATCAGGAAGAAAAATTGGATGAGGCCTTCTGTAGATAGCCAGAAGTAGCCTTATATTCACAGGATCAAGTCCTGGTGTGAAACTTTAACCTGGTGTGTGCTGGAGAGACAATACAGCAGGGCATAAGCAATCCAGGGAGTTCCTGGAGAGCATTGGAGTTGGTGGAGTTCAGGTTCTGAAAACTCAAGTTCACAACCCTTGACTTCAGAAGAGCAGATTTGGCCCTCTTCAGGGATCTTCTTGAGTAAGTTCAATGTGATAGGTACCCTTGAGAAAAGAAGGATCCAAAATAGTTGGTTTATATTTAAGAGTCACCTCCTCCAAGCTCAAGAACAGTCCCTCTCAACAAGTATGAAGTTAAGCAGAAATCTAGGATATCTGATACTCTGGATAAGTTAGCAAGAGGCAGACCTTAGAGGAGAAAGCGGTGTCCTAAAAAATCTAGTATATATTTTATATCTTTTGAAAGCAGATTTTTTTCTGGAAAAATGAACTAATGTTACTAATCTGTATTGAATAAATACATATGACAACAAGCAGGCCAAATAACTCTCATAATATTGTTAATCTACTGTAAGGACCTGTCTGTGTTACCAAATGAACGTGAGGAACTCCCATGACCTTAATAAGATCATGGTACAAAACTACTTTGTAGCCTGGGTTCTAATTAGTGCTACTCATAGGTTTCTTTTTTTCATATGGATTCTCTGAGCACAGAAGAAAGAATCAGCCTCACCCATGAATTGATGGGACCTGTGTCATTGAACAGCTCAAAAGGAATTTAATAGCTTTTTCTACAAAACAGATATCTAGGAGCTCCTGCTTAAAGTCAATGAGTCCTGTATCTTGCTTTCATGTAACAAATTCTCTTCCATGTTGTTAGATTATGCACTCCTAGGATTCAAACTGTCTATTACGTTTACATGAATATGAGTACCTTTTTAAAGCTGAAATTCTTTAGGCCTGTAAAGCAAGAATCATAATTTTTTCTTTCACCAGAAACATTTAATTACAGCTGCAGTAGGCAAGGAGATGCAGGAAAATAAATAAAAGTATCAAGGATGACCCTTTTTTGCTCACTGTTCTGCTTTATAATTTCTCATAAAAACTTTATGGTGTTGTCAATACTCTAGTATGATAAGAAAAAAAGTATTTTAGAGGTAAGTAATCTTGCTGCTGTGTCACCTCCTTGTTGGGATTCTCTTTTATTTATTTGTAAAGTGACAACCCAGCTGTCTTTGGGGGTCTTGTCCAAATTAATCCTTAACTTCATTTCTCAATTCTCGTTTCTCAGCAGCCTTTTAGCTAGAAAGTTCACCTTACCTTACAGTTCTTTAGGAGACTGTGGTTCTTGTTTTACTGCATCTTGAGAAAATGGACTCCAAATTAGATCTTAATGGCTGAGAATTTTGAGACAAAGTATAGCTTGTACTTCTTGCAGTACAAGCTTCAGTAATTGCAAAATAGCCAAGACCTGATTTCATTCAGAAATGTGACTACTTTGTAGAGCATGTGGGTAGGGAATAGGAATCGTGGGTTCCAGGTTGCTCTTAGTCTGATCTTCTTCCTCTTAGAATAATGTCCTGATCACTTGATAAGCAAGAGTCACCTTTAAATTGGAGTTGTTTTAGGGCCAAAAAGGCAGGATATTTGGGTTCATAATACATGAATTTTTCTGATGGGCTACACTGAGTCTGCAGGGATGATCTGCTGAGTTATCAAATGTGTGGGTGTGTTTTTTGTTTTGCCATGTATGAGAGTTTTCAGTCCAGCAAAGTTTTTCCATTTATAGAAATAAGTGGTTGTCACTTAGTTATTGTCTGTAATTACAGTTTAGTAGTTAATGCTTGCTTTGTCCAACACTTGTGGCTGACTGCAGTTCACATCTGTGAAAGTGTTTTGCATGCTTTTTTTTTTCTTTTTTAGTCTATAATGGAGAACTTTGAGTTGTTCATTTGAAAAAAGGTCAGTACATTTATTAATGAAGGTGGTGCTCTCTTTTTGGCATAAACCACAGATAATAGAGCCCTTTCGTGTGTGCATTTGAGTGAATATTTTTACATTCTCTTATTTCTGTACTAGGAAAACCTTCTCTGTAGAATATTTTTTTATATATGAAAAACTACTAGCTAGAAGCTTAATTGAAGCATTGTGAGTCAGATAGGGTAAAATGCAACACATATAATTGCTTGTCTGCTGTTTCTAGATTACCTAAAGAGCAGCCCTGAAGTTGATACTGAGTTTGAGTGGCAGCTCTGAATTTGACAATTATCTTGTCCGTTGCTGAAAACTGTAAGCATCAGCAACTGTTGGTACACTCAGGAAAATGGTATTGCCTAGTCTATGTGGTTTCCTTTTTAGACATTACCACCACCTCTGCTGTGTTGAAAACTGTTCTAAACGAAAACTTCACTTTTTCTAAAATTTGTATTTTGCTTCAAAAAGTAATTTTTCATTTTTTTCCTCCAGTATTTCTTATCCCTCTCCTTCTCCATGGTGTCTTTTGTTTAACACTGTCATGAGTACAGAATACAGCTGAACATATGTTACAAAGGGTGATTTGAGAAACCTTTGCTTAATATCACTCCAGCCATACCCATAAAACATTGAACTTTAACAACATAAAATTAAATTGGAGGAAAATGGGCATCTCACAAGGATAGAGTGAATGTGGAGAGACCTTTTAATTCCAAAATGTGTCAGCTGGGTTATAACTGGCTCTAATTAACACACTGTATTCATCTATAAAAATTCTCTCACCAAAACTCAGTGACACTCAAAGATGTGAAATTTATTCCTACCACTGAAAACAAAAAAATTGTTTCCAGTCTAGCTTTTACAACCAATAATTCAGGCTGGTGGAGGAAAGGTGCAGATACATAGGGTATGAAAAATATTGATCCCTGTCTGGAAGAGCACTTAACAGTTAATTGGTCAAACTGGATTTCATTGTCTATAGTTAAAAATATATCTACATATATCAACACCAAATGCCAACAATATTGAAGTAAAATGATGGGCTTAAATGTGATCAGTCAACTTTAAGATTTCTTAGTGACCTATTATGCTGTGTGATAATCCCAATGTCTTAATTTCACATTGGAAAATGGAATTGTGGCAGGTTAGCTGTGATCACGTGCAGGTTATAGTGCATTTTTTTAATTTGCTCTATATGTTCATAAAATATTTTCATCTATTTTAAGGGTCTATTTGATATATCTGTGCAGCACAACTACATAAAACTCTCAACTCCATGTGACAGTGCCAGTTGGTTGCTTTTCATTTTCAGTGAACGTGGTTGAACGTGTAATTGAAACTGCATCTCCTCATCATTTTTATTATCAACACTCATTTTCAATTGCTTGTGAATTTTTTCCCGAGTTTCCAACTTTTCAAAAGTATTTATTGTTAAATAAGATTGGCAAAACTACAGACAAAACAGCCCAATTTAAAGCAAATCATAGAATTGTTCTAGTTTCATGTTCTTGTTAAAGCACATTTAAACCATGATGGTAGCTTAATGTACTAAGTGGTGCGATTTTTGTCCTAATACAAGAGAGCTCACTACAAATGGACTTGTATAAGTGGATAATTTCCATAGAGTGACAACATAATAAGGATGCAGGTCATGGTTACAGCAGAAGATAGATGCAGAAGCTAGTCCTTTCTTTAGTCTGCTGTGTTGCCTTAGGGAAAAGTTCAGTGGGTGAGGAGTCAGTCAATGAACCCTTTTAGTTCCAGCTTTTTCTTTTACTTGGTGTTAAATTTCTTCTTGACAGAGTTCTATTTTCTCTGCATAGTCTGTCTTCTCTGTAAGAGCAAACAGGTGCAGTCATCTGCCTGTATATCTAATGCTTGTTTTATGAAAAGTGCAGAGTAAAAAGCAATGTTTACAGAAGGAGCAAGAGGTATTTGAGAAGAAGGTATCATCTGAGAATAACGGTGTTTTACCTACGGTGTGAAAAAATGACAGTGTCACTTCTTTCTGCTACCTGCCACTTCCTGTTTTTTTTCCGTGTGTTTTATACATTAAGATTAGTTGGAGCTCCATCACCTTAGATCTGGGGCCAGCCAGGCTATATCCACCATTTTAGGAGTAAGGCAATGTCTGGGATAAAATAGAAGCATGCATAGTGTGCAGCACAGAGTTAAGAATGTAGTTAGTGGCTGCCTAATGTTGGGGTTGCTCGCCCAAGGCTGCATCTCTTTGGACAAGCGTCTTTCATCTATTCCATCCACATACTGAATTGATTCATGTGAAAAGCAAAATAGACTAGAAAACTTGTGTCTAGTCATGGACTTTTGACAAGCGTCAGGAGGTGGTGCTTCAAATATGCACTGAAGATGAGAACAGCATATCAAATGCCTTTAAATGGGTTTAGTGGAAAGATGGGAAGAATTTCTCCATTAATCTATTGATACTAAATTTTGGTCTTTACCTTCATTTATATTGTTACTGTAAAATGATTGTGAGGTTGCACAACTTTGTTACCAAAGTGTTGGATATGGAAGCCTCTTCTCATTAAATGACAAGTATTATTCTTTTAATTTTACTGTTACCTCTGACAAATTTATTAGCATTATAGTGCATATACTTAGCTGCCCATACCAACTGGCTTAAATACGCTGCTTCTGACAGGCAGAACTAGAGTTGAGTATTAACTCCTTGCATTCTTTTGTGTATAGCACGAAGGTAATCACAGGTTAAGTATTTGTTAAGTCCTGATGAGAGCTGCTGAACTGGAAGAGGTTTGCATCAAAACTCTGAGGCTTATGATTTGTGGTGCACCTTCAAAAAGGATGCATAACATTGCATATCAAGAACTTCAGGTTTCAGGCTAAAGCATTCAAAAACTAGTGGATGTCAAGATCTCTGGTTGGTTGTGTGTGTGTGCAGAATGATTGCTGTAAGTTAATATTAATGGCAGATTTTGCATTTGAAATATAGGATGGATTTCAGCTCAAGGAAACCAGAAAGAATACGATTTAATATATTTTGGTGTAGGTTAGATCCACAGTATTAAAATTGCTTTCTAATTCAATTTCTGATTGATTTTAATGTTGGGTTGGTTTTTTTCATGTTTCTGTTTTACAGTGTTATGTGGGAACCGATGGGAGACGGTAAAAAGATTATTTCACTGGCTGATAACAACATATTATTGTGGGATTTGCAGGAAAGTTCAGCCAAAGCTGCGGTAAGAAATTTTTTTACCAGAACACGACCTCTTAAATACAGCGCAAACAACAATATTCGCTTAACCTAGAATTTGCTGATCTTTTTTTAACTATTCCTTCAGAAATATCTAGTTGCCTTTAATGTAGGTAGGGAAAATTAATATTCTATCAGTTGTCTTGAATATGAGTGTTTAAGACAAGTATTTTGTAGTTGTTGCTAGGGGGTATTTTCCTTGTTGTAGAGTTCCTACTGGTTTTAGAGTGGGTAATCTAAAATAAAACAATGCTAATTTGGTGAATGTGTACAAGGTAAAAATTGGTGATCAGTAAAGTCAAAATTGAATTCAGATAATGGTATATTAACTCATGTTGGTTAATTCAGTGCAGCCTGCTATTTAATTCACATGTATGTATAGGCATAATATAAATTTCTCTTATTTGCTATGTACTGCTTTGAATCCTCCATATTAGTTGAATTTAGTACTATACTGTTTATTCATATTATTTTGATTATTTTTAAAACCTTCTTATTTGGGAACATGTATAAAAAAAATGTCATTGGCAAAGATTGTTGTCTGATTATGCCATATTAGAGACTGTATATAGAAAACTTTGAACGTTTCTGTATAGAGTCATTTAGGTCAGTGCCTGTGCTTGAAAATGGAAACTGATTATGTCAGGGATATTATTATGCAGTTGATCTGTTACCACTTCTAGATTTAACTCCTCAGGTCGGGGTTAATTTTTTTCCTGAATACTGCAGCATCACGTTTTTTTGTGTCCATAAACTCCTCCCTTTTGGTACCATCTGACTCTGTGCAAGTAGATGATGCCTCGAGTTATGATTTTGCTGTATTTCACACAATATCAATGTAATGTAGTTTAATCCTTTATGTTTGTAATTAAGCCCTTTTGGTTCCGTTACTAGATGAGAAAACTTCAGCTTTTTTTTCCACCTTGCAACTTCAATCGGTGTTTCATTGGCTCTCAAGACTTCTTCAAATTAGTGTTTGTTTTTATCAAATTGATGTTGAGTGTTTCTGGCAGCTTGCCTCCAGGAACTTGTCTGTGGCATTGTATCCACTGGATTTGCATTACACCTGTGTTTAGTCAGTATTTCTTTTCTAGTGACTGCATAATGCATGAACTTTTTTGGGATGTTGAAAAACTGCTTTGGGGGTGGTACTGCTTCCTGCTGTACCTCTTTGTTTCTGAAGTACTGGGACTGCTAGACAACATAGCATTTTCCCCTTCTTACTTTCACTCTTTGGGCAGTTCTGTTCTCTCTTGCTGGAATTCTTTTGAGTGTTTATTAGTATTTTCACTTTTCCAACCACTTTCTGGTACCTGTCTCAATTTTATTCATAATCCTAACCTCTCTGAAATGTCTCTGCCCATGGCAGGGGATTGGAACTAGATGATCTTTAAGGCCCCCTCAAATGTAAACCATTCTATGATTCTGTATTATTTCCTTTGGGACTCTGTCTAGTGTGTTATCAGTTTCTCTGTGTGGGAATCTTGTAATGAATTCCAAATTCATTTTTTCTTCCTCGTTTTATTTTGTGTGGGATTTATTTACTTGAGTTTTGTATACTGTATCTTTGTTATACTACTCCTTTTCTCAAAACTAACCTCTTCATCACAAATATTTGTGCCTATAACAATGATTTCCATTTGCTTTTCCCTTCCATTGCTACCATTAGGATGTGCGTAATTTTGAGGAGGAGGAGACTCTTCACCAAATTACATAATTTCAGCATGATTTTGGGAATCAGTATTTCTGTCCTCAAAGCAGTATTCAGTTTGCTGATCCTTTCAGTATTTCAGGTAGTGTTCCTTATGTGGAATATTTTTTTATTATTACTTGTAAAATATGCCCTACTGCATCGAATATTGATGGCACAAGGGGACTCGAAGGCAGAGGAAGTGATAAAGGAACTAACAGTGTTTTACTCTTATATTTGATAAAAGAAAGCAAGTAAAACCTAATGTGAAATTCTGATTCAAAAAAATTGGTTCACCTCATGAAGCTAAGACTGTGAAAGTAGATATATCAATCCTTGGCTGACATCTTAACATAGGAGCATTTTGAAGTGTTTGTTAACCACCTTTGTAGAAGTTAAGAATGTTGTTTAGATTTTAGTCAGGCTCTCAAGAGAATTTGCCTGATTCTCTATTTCCATCTAAAAGAATCTACTATCTCATGTGAGTGCAATGTAAATAAGAATTATTTGTGATTAAAATTTTACTTGAAAATAACTATTTACTGTAATGTCTTCTGCTCCAGCAATTTTGAGTTGCTCTTACATGATATTTACTTCAATACTAAGTCGGTATATACTGCTTTTAAAGTGAACTTTGGTAGTGAAAGTCCATGGAAACTTGACTCTCAGGAAATGTCTCAAAATGCATCAAAATCCTGAACCAAGTTGATCTCTTCTGAGGTGACTGGGACTGTTGCAATTTTGTTGAATTTTTGTCTGAAACAAATTTGTCTTAAACCTGTCTGTAGGTTCCTAACTGGAGTCCAGCTGAATGAGACTCTGAAGAAAGCATTGAGCATCTCTTTAAAATGCCTGCTCTAAACTTTCTAATATTTAAAATCAAGACAAGCTGAAGTCCAGTATCATAGGCTTTTTTAGGACTAGAATCAACTGCAGTGTATTTCTGAAATCTTTGAGGATTACCTCCTTCCTAAGAGATTAACTCCCCATTAAAATCCATAGAAGCCTGAGAAACACTTAGCCTTTTTATATTTGCAAAAGATTATGTAGGACTGACAGTTATAGGCAGCAATGAGGAAAAATAATCAATGTTTTATTATAGAGTTGACTCTTGTTTTTAAGAGAAAAAAACAAGCAAAACCTTCCTTCCAAAAATTAAAACTTTCACCCATCCTTTGCTGCTATAGTATTTAGAATGTGAGAGAAATCTGTGAGAACAGGTTGGTTAGAAAACAGACAGCGTTGGTATGGGTAAGCAGTAAATATATTTTCCATATGGTTATCACCATATACAAGGAGTGTTTGTAGGCCAGTGAGCTGGTGGTGAGATAGTAATTCCTTTCTGTGAATATCCTGTTTATAAGGGCTTGTAGAATGTATAATATATCATAACTGTAAAAAGCACATGATTTGTATTTTAATGCTTTTTGATCAGAATGTAAAAAGACACTTGTCTAGGATATTAGTAAAAGGAGCTTTTTGTGGCCTAGAAAACTGATGTAGAACACCTACAGCAAAAAAATCAGGTCTTGTCACATTAAAAAAGGGGCACATTAAATTAAAAAAAAAATTGCTTTATATGCAGATACATGGATTATGTAAATGAAAGGAAGCATTGTATTTATTGTTCATTAAGATAAAAGCTTGTTCATTTTTGGTGACTCCTGCCACCTGATGTCTCATCACCTAACATGCTGTTTGGTTCAAACACACAGTCGCTAAGCAGTAAGTCGGTTATGTTGAGGAAACTTCCTTGTCTGACTGTCTAGGAGTCACTCCCACAGTCCCACTCCCACCAGCACAGACTTTTCCTGCTGGGCCTGGAGCCCCTTCCCAGTGGGCACCTCTGCTGAGCTGGCAGTCCCGCTTGACTCCCGGCATGCCCCACACTCACACAGTCAGGCCTGTTTTCCCTACCGGCCCAATCCCAGGTTTCCCAGAGCAGAGCCTCAGACCTTAAGTAATGTAATCACGGTGCAAGGATGAAATAACGGCTGGAGCTGGTGCCTCCAAGGAGGGACCCTGAAGAAAGGAAACTGGGCTTTTATACCCTGCCAGTCTGCAGAGAACATCTGGGGACTCCTGCTGTGTCTGAGTGTCTGGTTACCTGCTCCTGCTCTGTCTCTGGATGTCAGGTCACCTGGCAGGCAATACAGGTCCCTGTGCCCTTTGCTGTGCAAAGGGTCAGTGCTTGTTTCCAGCCTCTTGCCTCTGGCTCCCAGCATTTCCTGCCACCCAGAGCTCAGTCTGCAGCTGACACTGCACCTGTACACCAATCTACCTCCAACTTAATGTTTTCTTCAGTGCTAGTAAACTCATGTGTTCTGTAGGGATTGTAGAGGCAAGAGTGTCTTTACAAAATATATGTGTTGTTATAGACTTAAGTGAAATAACAATGTACCTTTTTGTGTGTGTATATATATTGTAATAACTGAATAAATCAAGAGCCTATGATTAAGATCATAAAAATGTCAGTGTGTTTGGTTTTTCCCATTTTGTAAAGAACTTAGGTTCAAGTTGAATAATGTTGTCATCATTAACTAAAAGTAAGGTCTGGTCCACTGTATTAGGTAATAGAGGTAAGGAGGTACTCATTACAGTGGTGCAACACTGATTTTCCTGTTTTAACAACACATTTCAGTTGCTTCCTTTTTTAATAGGTATGTATTATAGGGAATGCTCATTAAAATGACAAGAGGTAAACCAAATGCCACTCTTTATGGACTTTTCATGTTTATGAACAAGTTTGTTTGAAATTGAAGTATAACACAGGTGAAAAACTGAAAATATGTGTCTTTAAAATTTTGCATAGGCCAAAATTTCCACTTGTCTACACTGATCCAAACTTCTGAGTCTTATTTGGTGCATATTCTGTAATTAACTGCCTGTGATTTACATGTTGCATTGTTTCATGAAAATTAGAATTTTAGTGTTCCCAATATGCTCAGAGCTTCTTTGAAATAAAATTATTGGTGTGTTCATTCTCTGAATTATCTGATCAGTTTGGTATAAGAAACATTTACTAATTGTAATTTGCAGTTCTGTGGGTTTGTTTGGGGTATTTTTTGGTTTTGGTGTGGGCTTTTGTTTTGGGTTTTTATTTCCTTTCAATGTTTTTTTGCTGACATGTTACCTCATTACAGTATTTAATACAGGAGTATTTGCTGGTATTTGGATTAGGACAAGTTTCCTTTTGATCACTTCCTTTATTTTTGTTTGGAGGGCATTACCTTTTGGGGTGAAACTAATCTTATGCTCACTGCATCATTACCTTTTGCAATTAAATCAGCTATTCTTTGCCATTTATAATCATTAGCTGGAGCCAAGAGAAGCCCAGCCAATCCAAAAGGTATGGGTTGAGTCTGCTGAGAAAAGATGATAGTTAATATTTCTGTGTACATACTTGAGGTCAGATACCACCAAATCATTAGAACTCTTTCTTGGGAAAATGCAGTTATGCTTGGCATGGGAGACAAGTGCAAGAGAATAAAATGGAGATACTCAAATCTAGATATTTTTCTGGTTTTCATAAAAGGGGATGAATAGAGGTGTGGTTTTGGTAATTTTAATCCAAGCTAGTAATTGGATTCCTTTGGGATTTCTTGTCCCTTCTGGACTCTTTAGCAGCATTAAGGTGTAGAATAGTCTTGGTTCAGAATGACAGTATCTGACTGGCAGTCCAGGCCAGGCAGAATACATTGTGGGGAAGATTTCACAGACTATCTGGATAAAAGCAATGTATCTAACATAGGAGGATGTTAGAAATAAGCATGAGATGCTTCCTTGGCAAGATAACAGCTCTTTCTCAAGGCAGGAAATACCTTGTGGAGTTCAGTGGAGAATTCTTTTAGACTACTCCATGATTACTGCAATTACAATAAACATGAATTATAGGAGGGCAAAAAAATCTGTGTGAAGAAAAATAAAAGGCAAAGTACTGGATCAGAAAGAGGATAGAAACCAGCTCTTAAAGAGTTGGAATCAATTTTATTTAATGGTCTCCCTAATGATAGTATAGAAGTAGGAGTGAAATAATGAAAATTGTTGCTGACAGAAGTTGGAATGAATCATGAGTATATAGGAATAGCAATATATTTCAGGGAATGAACTTGAAGTTTAGTTTAAATTTTGTAGCATAGAGCAGAAAACTGGTGTTTAAGGAACAAAAATATTTTCTTGCTGTCATGTAGAAACTCAACACTTAAAAATAACTAGATTTTGTTACTTAGCTGTTCTGAGAATAGCTCTGAGCTGCCAGTATGATGAGGTATTTGAAAAGGCAAATAGTTGTAAGATGGTCTTGGAGACAACAGTTATGAATGGAGTATGTGGCATGGTTGCCTGCAGTGGGAGGAATTGAACTCAGTTAATTTAAGGTCCTCATCAACATTTCTGTTTTGGTCAATAACAAGCCAGAAAAACACTCATGTCTTCTAAATGTCAATCTGAAGATAGTCTGCTTGGGTTTGTCACTTACTGTAGCCACTAATATATCTTTCTTCCAAGTACTTTACTGTTCTGTTCTTGGATGTAAGTAAGCTTTATGTATCCATGTGTCTTGTCAAGGAGTCCATTGGGTAAAGAACTATTTTCTTTTGTTTCCTGTTAAATCTGGCTTGTACAGGCTTCCTTCAGTGGCCCATAATCTTTCCTTGGAAAAGAGCATGAACAATTCATTCACTGTCTCCATGCTGCTTGTGGTTTTCCTGGATAATTTCTGTACCTTTCAGAGTTTAATACATATTGGCTTTTGAGTTTTTTTTGAAGGATAGTGTCTATCCCTTCCTCTTTCCAAGTCAGCCCTTATAAGATCAAATTTTGAAGCAGAAAAAGAGCCATCCCGTTCCTTACTGATGTGTTGACAAAAATAAGTGGAGTAATTGACATTTTCATTTGAATACACAGAAAGTAGTCCTCCTTAGGACTGATATCTAGGATATCCTAGAATAGATTTTTTTTTTTTGTATTAAGATACTGTGCCTTTATAAAACGTCTTCTTTCACTGAGGATAGCATGCACAGTTCTATTGTGATCATGTTACCTTGCTTTTTTTTTTTTTCAGAACACTTTAATATTTTTTCAGATTACTGCTCTCATGCAACTGTAATATAATGCACTACTGCCCTTTTGTGCTACAGTTCTTGTGTCACCAGCTTTGGAACAGTGGCACTGTTCCACTTAAGCACTTAGGAACAGAGGTAATCCATCCATACTCTGATAATCATTTTACACTGTTCAACATTTCCTCCAGAGTTTTTTTTTCTAAAGCCAATGTGTGATCCTTGCACATTGCAAGAGCAGTACCTAATTGTGTTGTCTAAAAGGAGACATTCGAACTTACTCTATTCCTTTCTTTTTTCCTTAATGTAAGTTAGATTTTGTGTATATAATACCATGAACTGTTTTCCTTCAGTATCTAGCTAGGCCCTCAGACTTGCATATCTTCATCTTCTGGGCAGCACCAATCCAAATCTTCATGCAAAAATAGTGTCTGAAGTACACCTTTGTCACGTTTTCCTTTCCTTTTGTATTCAACTTTTCTGCCTTTAAAGAAGTGGAGGAAAGAGTTCAAGATGAAAAGAAAGCTTGTTTACTTGTCCATGTATTTAGGTATGAATTAAAAATAAAACTAAGGAGTTTTGAACCTGCATTTTGGTTCCAAACTACCAACTTTGTTTCCTTTAAGTTTACCTCTTGGATTTCCAGAAAGGAGACTTGCAGACTTCCTTCTGTTACATAAAGATTCCTTTTGGGTAGAAAAACTTCCTTCCCCTATCTCTTAGTTGTCCTGTAAATCCATGCAGTTACTTTCAGGTTCACAGAACACATGCAAAAGAAGATAGAGTTGATTGAGATCTTGGGTGTATATGTAGTTGGACTTCCCTACAAGGAAAAATATAATTTAATTCCTGCAAGTACATAAGAATTGCTTGAGAAGGGAAGGATGAGTTGGCCCTCATGATTTTTTTCATATGCTTTTAAGAAATAGTACAGTATGTGTGTGCTGGCCTCAACCCTGAACTTTTGACTGAAAAGAAAAAAATGTGATCTTTTTATAATGATTTACACTAAGTCTTTCCATTTCAACTATTATGAAAAATATGTCTGGAATGCTGGAGAAAGTATTGTCTACTGCTGACAAAGACCCTCTTCCCTGAGTCATATTTTGAATATGTGGTGCTTTCTATCTCAATAACAGATTTTGGAAATAGTTGATGAGAGATTCTTTTTGTTGGTAGTTTCTTACTGTCAGTGTTACCATTTGCTTTCCTCTGTCCCCCCCAGTCTGAGCTTTGTATGGACAAGGTTGCTTACTAAAGAAACTTAGTTGAATATTCTAAATGACCTGCACAAGCTATGCATATTCTAAATGACCTGCACAAACTATGCATATTCTCTTGTGCCTGGAATCTAGTATGTGTCACAAATGGAAGAGTGCTTTTATTATCCTGCATCCAGTGCCCTGTGCAGTGTTTTTTATTTCTATTCATAATCTGCAAGTTGTAGAAAGACAGTATTTGTTCTAGAGGAATAGGTTTGGCCACAGTGTTGCATCGTTCATTAATACATGAGCAATATATGATCTTGCATGCTGGGAATTCAATATTCTTTAACACAAAAAAAAAAAGGCAGAAAAATTTTTGGAGAACAGCACAATTTAGGTAGCATAGGCTTCAGTGATGAGAGTTATAATTTCTAGATTGTTAATTGTAATGCTGGAGAAATATGTATTCATGGTGGAGCTGTAATAGTAAAAAGCAAAATACATAAGGGGACACTGGCACAATATACAAATATATTTAAGAAGCCTTGTACTGGTACCATATTTTTCTGTTGATGTCAGTGAAAGTTTATTTAAGCAGGTGGTATGTTTTTAGTCTTTTTCATCCATCAAAGTGTAATATTTCTACTGAGAAATCCACTATTTAATAGAATATTTTTATTGTATTAGAATCCAACAAGATCCAACACAGTAATCTGCTTTCATGAAATACCTCATAGTGAAACATTTTGAAATGTGGAAGTTGTGTGAAAGATGACTAAAGTCATGCATCTGCCTAACTACTTGAAATACATATAAATTTAATATCTGATTAAATGCAAGTACTTTGGTTTTCCTCCCCCCCTTTAAACAGTTTCAGAAAGTGATTAGAAGTAAAAGTAATTTGCAGTGTCTGCAGCTTCATTTCCCCACCATGTTCACATGGAATTGGGGGATAACTTGCTATACAACTTAAAGAGAAAGTTGATTACTTTGGAACTTCTTTTCATTAGCTGTGGAGATGCAGATATGCCTGCTCAATGACATGCAAGCCTGGTTTTGGAACTGAAACCTTTAATTCTCACAGATAGTAGATTTGTGGTCTAGTATCTACTGTTATTTCAAAGGGCATGGGCACCTGGGCCTTGATAGTTTTATATATATTTATTTTATTTTTTAAAAGCTGCTGTACATTTATTCAAGAGCCCTTGACACCATAATTCTGTTCCTACAGGTAAAATTTGGCATTTTGACATTCAAAAAGTCTCGTAAGACTCTTAACAAAGATATATGTGTGTATGTGTGTGAGGCAGCTACAAATTTGTGCAATGTGCCCGTATTGTCTGTCTGCTGTTTGAACAAATGATCTGAAGCTGTTTATTTTAGTTTACACAGTAGTACAGTACTTCTGATATTTCTGAAGACATTACACTGCCTAAGCCTTTGTAAAAAATTACTCTGAGATAGAAAAGTAGCTGTAGCTTTTAATTTATTTTTTATTTTTTTTTTTTTTTAATCCTAGGATTTGGTAGTTTGTTGCACTTGGAGCAATAGGCTATGGAGCACTTTTTGTCTTCATTGGAACTGATTTCATTTTACTGTTACATTTGAAAACATTGCCGGCTTTGTTTCATTGTTTTAGCTTTCTAGTTCTGCAGCCTTGGAAGGGAAAGGACAATTAAAATTTACTTCTGGAAGATGGAGTCCGCACCACAATTGTACACAGATTGCAACAGCCAATGATACCACTGTTCGAGGATGGGATACACGAAGCATGAGGTAATGAGAAACTGCAGTCGTGTCCTCTACAAGACACTCTCCTTTGGAGATAGATATTTTTTTTTCCCCCTTTTTTTCCCCCATTGCTCCTAACATTTTTTGTTGTTGTTGAAGATAAGAAATATGTGAAACCTGTAATTTATAACAGGAATAGTTCTGCTTGCATAGCTGATTTATTTACGATTTAGTGAAAGGTTTTCTCTGTTTCTGCTCCTCAGCTTCAATTCTAACTTTGTATACTGTTTTACTGAATTGTGTACTACTCTCAAGACGATTTGTTCGATACATAGGGATTGCCTTAATGAAGCTGTTGTGTAATTCAACCTGAAAATAATTTAACAACACTCCCGACTATGTGATGACCTGTCTTCATAGCATACCATTTAAAGGTGACTTCAATCTTTGAAGGCAATTCACAGGTTAACTTCACTGTCTATTTTTTGATTTTAACAAATGGTGTTCTATACTATACTAGGGATTGTAGCATGCTAGTTTAAGAAGTCAGTGAGTCTATCCAAATCATAACCAAATAAAAGCTTTGAATGTACCTAATAAGGTGTTTTCCCCCCTGCTCAGTTGTGATTTTGATAAACAAAGGAGTGATGTTGTGCACATCTGTTGCCATGACTACTAAAGCCTGTGCAAGCTTTTTTAAAATACACTTTATCCCTTTAGCATATAATAATTTATCACTAAACCTAGAAGGCTGATGTCTGGTAATAACTTTTGTTGCCTTAAAGGGGGATGACTTTAAATTTAGTTCTGTGGTTCCTGCCAGCTCAGAGGTGTAGCAGTAAATCCCTGTGTTTGCCAGCCTCGTGTGTTTTTGCCAAAAAGGTTTATTTAACTAAGGAAAGAAAAGTTAAAAATACAAATACCATAATTAAAAGTCACTTCATGTATGTTTGTCATCAGGTTTGAAAATCCTGTTCTTTACCTTGTAAAATGATGTATAAAAATCTAACTTTATGTGTATTTTTTAGTTTATAAAGACCCTTTTAAATGAAGTGCACAACAGTCGAAGGAGAGTTTAAAGGAAGAAGGGGTTTTATTAAATTTGCTTTTTCTGTGATGTTTTTGTAATTATCCTATTTTTAACATAGAGCGTGCAGACCTTAAGATTAAAGCCTGTGTTTCAAAGTGAAAATATTAAATGTTGTGAGGTGTGTTTCGTGTTGTTTCATTAGAAAAAGCATCTCTATCTTGTATTAAATGAGTTCTCTGAGTAAATTCTACAAAAGGTAGATAGTCTAGATATTAACAGGACCCTCAATGAAAGGGGTAGCTTGCTTAACAGAAATAAATCCCACAATTCTTTCTCTAAGTGAAGCTCAGTTTAGATGGTCCTTAAACCGGTTTCAGTACCAGGCTATGCCAAAAAGCTGTTTGCAATATGCTTGAAGAGTATGTGCAAGAATAAGTCTCATCTGCAATTAAACTGTAATATGTTTATAATTATGTGAATATTTGATAATGATTAGTTAAGCTAGAAGTCAGGGCAGTATAAACTGTGGCAGTATAAGGTGCAAAAAATTAGGGGGGAGGGAGGAATCAAGGGCAGAAAACTGCTTTACCAGCAAAGAGAGATACTATAGAAGTAGCTACAATAGCTACTTGTGCATTGTGGTTATGATAGCTGTGAGATAGATGGAGTACATTATTTGGACAAAGGAAGAAGAGGAGGAAGAAAAGATTGACAGGAAGTCTCCTAGACTAGACTAAGAAGCAGTCTTACTCAGAGAAGAGCTTGTGAAGCAGGGGAGACAGACACTGGGCTGAACGGATTTAGAGAGAGAATTTTATCAGGAAAATTCAGACTCCATGAATAAATTTTAAAAAACATGGACAAAGAATAATATTAGAAGGTGGAGCCAATAGCTGGAGAAAATGTTCATGTGGTCTGGAATTAATCTTATGATGTGTAAGTGGGAAATTCAGTGTATGTATTATTGCTGTAAGTACGATGATAAAGTGAAGAAAAGAATATTCGTATTGATGTCTAAAAAGACTGGAAAAAACCCTCTAACACTGCCCTTTGAGTATTAGAAAGCAAAAACATCCTTTATTTACAGTATGCTGGGTGCATAGGAGTCACTTCCAAAGTATGTACTGAGTTAGAGGTGCTATAGTTTTATACTATAATATCTAACATCACATCACTTGTTACACCAACTTCCCAAAATCATCCATCCCATGGAACCTCCCTCAGCCACACCTTCTGAATTGCATCAGGGGTCTCAAAAAGACCACTTCTTCCTACCTTCATTTTTGTCAGCATCTTCTGTTCTGCTTGGACCAGTTTCAAGGTTTCTGAGTCATTTTTTAAGTAGTTTTGACTAAGCTATATCAAGGAATGTGCCTGTTAGGTTTTTCTAGGTACATTTTCTACAAACAAGATGTTCTCTGCCATGCTAAAGTATCTCTATCCATTGAAATCCTTGTTGAGAAGTATTAAAGAATATTTCAAAAGTTTGGTACAAAGGGTGGTTAGCTGAAAGTTCTTATTCTAAAGTGTTAGAAAGTTGTGCTAAAATCTATATAATGCGTATTTTAAGGCATCAATATTTGAGGAGGAAAGGGATCAAGTGGTCAGAATAACAGTTAACTTGTGATAAAGGCTTTTGTGTTGAGCAGTGCTGAATACACAGTGGATATTGATATCAAGCATGTTTAAGACTCAGAAGTTGTTCCATAAGCATATCCTAAGAAATTAACAGGAAGTTTGAATTTGACTGCCAGAATACCTGGTAGAAAGGCATACCCAAATGATATCCTTAAGCTCTCAAACTCTGAGAAGGGTTTTGATGCTGGTCATTGAAGTAACTTCACTTGTGACTGCTATAACTGTCAGGCTAGGACTTTGTAGGGGGCCTGATAGACTTTATGAAGCTATTTTGCTTTGTAGGTGTTAACAGCAAGAGACTGTTTCATCTGACAGAAAACCATAAGAATATGAAGTTTTCACAAGAAATAGGAAGTTTTAGTATATTTTCTGAAAAGAAATGTTTTTCTTTTAAAGAAAAGAAAATGTTCACAAACTGTTGACAAATTCTAGCAAAGATTGTAGGAGACTGTCAAGACTAAGCAGAACTTTAGATGGTTGATGGTGGCTTTGAGAAAACTGGTAATGCAGTTGTGGAAACAAAACCAAGAAACTGAAAAAGCCAAAAAAACCCCAAGAGGTGAGATACGGAAGCAATCTAATGGAACATAATGCTTGAATAGAGATGCTGGGTTGTTAGCAGTATTATGTGTTCTCAAGTGGTCCAAATGGATGAATATGCATGTGGCTGAGTAGTTTAAAGGTAAATTAGTGGTAAGTGGCAAAGGTCAAGAAGGTAAGCTCAGTACAGAGCAGTAAAAAATAAAAAAAAAAATAAAAAAAACCCCTCTTGTTCATATCTCTTGCATCTCAGCTGTTTGTATAGGGAAAAGTAGATGTCATAAATAGAGAATTAGTATAACTACTTAGGAACAGAGAAGCTCTTATCTGAAAATATTCTGGGTTAGTAGCCAGTCACTTTATAACAGTTGTTACAGAGCTGTGCTAGAATCATCTGGAACTACTGTTTTCTTTTAACTCCAGATGATCCTAATGCAAACACAGAAAGAGCAAAGCTTCAGAGCAAGCTCAGAAATCTATACAAGTCACTGTTGTTAACAGCTGGGATTTCCCTAAACTATGCACTAGCAATGGGAACTCTAGGTCTGCGGGTGTTAAGGGGATTATGCAAGTTTCCAGGGAAACAGATTCCTGTCAGTGGAGCGCAGTTAACTTTTTGTAGACTGTTTAATTTTTTTAATGTGTTTTACAGACAGATATATTGCATAGAAAATGCACATGGACAGCTGGTACGAGACCTGGACTTCAATCCTAATAAGCAGTACTACCTGGCTAGCTGTGGAGATGACTGCAAGGTGAAATTCTGGGACACAAGAAATGTCACTGAACCCGTGAAGACACTAGAGGAGCATTCCCACTGGTAGAACAAATTATCTGCATGCTGTTTTGTGGGTGGATGGCTCATATAATTTATTCAGCTAATTATTTTACCGTTTAGGAACAATGCAAACTAACTATGTTTGTGCTAATGTGAATAATCATTTCTTTGCACAGAGGAAAAGTTTCAACACGTCAATGTTCCTTGTGTGATTGTGAGTTGAGTTTAGACGTTAGTCTTAATGGGCAAGAAACTGTTAACATTGTTGGGAGATGGGATACACCTTTGAGAAGCAGAGCACAGACTTTGGCTGGTGGGGCAGCTGGGATGCAGGTGTGCCTTCTCAAATGGAGCCTGATCTGATGCACCTGATGTGCAGTAAAGCAGCTGCCATCCCTCCTTGTGTTGTCAAATGTTTAAAATATTCGGTAATTCAGCCCCACTTTTTTCATGGTCTTCACAGTCCTTAGGTCGGAATATTTAAGTGAGTAATTTTATTCTCTGAGATAACATTTAGAGCCTATGTCTACTTGTCTGGCCTGTGGCTGGACAAGGAGGGACTCTTGTCTGATGTTTGCAGACTTAGGTGGTTAAGAAAAGATGAACTGTTTATATTTTATAAACTTTGGGTTGGAGTAATTCTTGAAAAAGAAATCTGGATCCTTAAGCTCCTTTGAGGGGAATGAAGATATGAATTAACAGAAGCAGCATTTATAATTTTTTTTCCAAAATATTCAAAGAAAAAGAATAAAACAAGAACCGTAAGACATTTGTATTAACTTGATATGTAAAATTTGAAGAGAAACATGATCCTACTTTTGTTTGAGGATCTATTTTAAACTTCACTGTAAGACTGTTGTGAGATTTTTGTTTAACAGGGTAATGCTAATCCATATTTTGCTTTGGGCAAATTTTTATATTTAGAACTTAAATATTTATCTGACTTACTTAACAATGAATTGGCACGTGCCCTCAAGGAATGATACCATTGAATGGTGTATTTTGTTATTTAGATTTTTTTTAAAAAAATGTATTTGTTGAATTCTAAAGACACATCATAGAAAACAGATGATATGAAAGCTTAAAAGCCAAATCAAGATGGCAAAAAAGTCTTTGAAATGAGGCTTGTTATTTCTATATGTACTTACAACATTTAAAAGATCAATTTTAATTCTGCTCTTAAAAAAGATTGTTTAACATTGATGCACTACCTACCAAGAATAGCCTCTTGTTCTTTGTGCTTTAACTTTTTTAGGGTTTGGAATGTCAGATACAACCATTCTCACGATCAGCTGATCCTTACAGGAAGCAGTGATAGCAGAGTTATCCTGTCTAATATGGTATCAATTTCTTCTGAACCATTTGGGCATATGGTAGATGATGATGAACTCAGTGACCAAGAGGACCAGCATCAGGAAGAGAAGTATGAAGTTTCCTGAGTTTTATGCAGTTTCTTACAATTTGGCTTTTCATTGTAATGGTTTACATGCTGTTTTTTTACTGACTAGGATTTTTGTATACAGACCTTTCAGGTAAGTAGTTGTAATTCCCACTTCATTCTTTACTCAGAGTCTTGGGTGGAATACACTTTAAATCTGTTTAGCACAATCATTATATTCACTGGTAGGAAGGGGGGATGGTGAGGCTGAGGACTAGTCCTAAAACCCACTGGATTGGTGAAAAGATTCACTTTAAGGGAGCTGTGGATCGAGTCAAGCACACAGAATAATCTGGGTTTTAAGTGAGAATTTGAAAATAAGCTTCTGTGTTTTCTATGTGTGTGTTGTAATCTTTAGGAAATGTTACCAGTCTAATGATCACAATAATGGGGTTCATTTTTACATGGTTTTGGAGGACATCTGATTTGCTATTAAGCAGCACACAAATGTTGGAAAAGAGAATCTCTTTTTCAGGTGTATCTTGAAATACATCAGGAAGAATATGTGTCTGTACAACTAGTGTCTCTAGTCAGTCACCTTCAGAGTGCGTGACCACGTGTCTCAAAAGAAGGTTGAATATCAAGTGGAAAGAAGAGAAAAGGCTTTTTCTGCAGGGACTGCCTATTTTTCATGTTTTGAATGCAATAATTAGTAAAGATACTGCTTGTATTAAATATAAAAATTGAGAGTATGTGCCAGTTTTATCTTCAAAGGCTTGTTTTTTTTCTACTTAGCAAAAATCCCCATATTTTAAAAAAGCTGACTTTTAATACTATTATACATAGTTAAGACCCTTCCTGAGATCTTTAAGACTCAAGTTATTTTTTAATATATTTCAGAGTAAATTTCCTAATTTTTACTGTATTTCTTGGCTGGAGACAAAAGCAAATAGTATATCCGTTTAACCTTTCCTTGTTTAACCATGCAGAACTATGCATGACTCTACCTGCTCATTTATTCTTGCCAGATTTGCTGCAGTAGCTGCCTCGTTTTTACGGTTCTGTCTTAGTTTGAAAAAAAGAAAACTAAGATATCTGGGGGCTAATAGAACAGAGGACTCCACACGATTAAGCACACCAAGACTCAGTCTAGATTTCAAATTAGGGAATAGGTTTAATTAGGTGAACGGTAAAAGGGCAAAAAGTGGGGGGGGAATAACAGCTCCCAAATCAGTTCTCTCTATGTATATACACACACACACACACACTGGGAAACCAATGAAACAACAGAACAAAAGAGCATGAAAAATAAAAACCAAACTTGAATGTTCTGTAATGCTATTCACGGACAGT
>JAWWEU010000111.1:98430373-98471092 GCA_035583155.1 Acropternis orthonyx | reverse complement strand
GCTAATTGTTCCCTGTTGCCTTTTCACCACTATTAATTCCCTTTAACTTCAAAACCTGGGTATGTGCAACGGTGTTAGTTGTGGTAGCATTGTGTAAGACCGCTCTGAAGAAATAGCAATGAAGATGGAATGGAAAAATCGATACCAGCCTCTTACAGTGATTCCTTCCGTTGCTATGGCAACTGCTGGTGTTAGAATTAAGGGACAGCCTGCTGCTCACCTCTCTTTGTCCTTACCCACTCTTGGATCGAAACATGTCCAAATGTGATATGTTGTGTATACACAGCTGCTTCAGTGAGATCACGCTTCGAGAGTGTGACTGACTACTATAGTCCAAAACATCCAGAAAAGATGACAGTTGAATTCTGTTTCTGGCTTTCTTAAAGCGCTTATTTGGAAGAATTCATAGGAGTGAAGTAATCCAATTAAATCATCTGTACTATTGTTTGCATTTGTGTATTATGTTGCCTGTGTGCTCCAGAATGAATGCTTTGTTGGAAATGCTGATGGTCTGATTTTCTGCATTGAGATTTTAATCTTGTACTATTTGGAATTGTTTCAGTCTGTAATTAGGCATGGGCTATTCACCTGTATACTATAAGAAAAACTGCATTTCCAAATCAGTAGTGCTTCAGTTGTCTGAATATCAAAATCCTTGGTTGGGCTGCTGCTTTGTAGGTGGAGCTTTTCATCTTCAGACACAAAGCCTTGTTGGGTGTTGTGTCTGTCCTACCTGTTACCACCCTCCCCCCCACACCCACGCTTGGAAAAAACCACATATACCACTGCTGTACATCTTTGGTATGTAGCAGAATTCTTTAAAAAACTTTCTTCATATTAGCAATAAAGATCTATTGAAACTTTATTGGCTGGCAGTGTATATCACTTGCAGTGTCAAGGTGACAGGGAAATTGCAAAACTGTGTGGGCTTTGACTTGATTTTTTAACATGTAATAAATCCAGAACAGATTTCAGACTAATTTTTATGTGGCTGTATTTCCTTTAAGCTTATATGAACTGAAAAGCTCTGTAAACAAATAATATCAAGAAATGTTTTCTTTTAGTTTTGTTAAATGTGCATATGACTCAATAGGGAAGAAGAAAGGGGATGAAGACTGCAAAGGAAGGGACTAGCAGGTCAAATTTGAATGAAAATGCATTACAATGGAATCCAGAGAGCAGGAAGGGTCAGTTTTAAATCATTTTCAGCTGTCTGTAAAGTGGGATCTGAGGTACACATACCACACTGGCAGCAATATGGAAATGACCTTCAGAAAGGAAAGGCTTTTGACAAGGTTTAATCCCAGGTTGTTAGAGCAAGCAAGCTGCTGTAGAATAAAAGGAAGAATTCTAATATGGTTAAATGACTGATTAAAAACTAGGCAATAGGAAGCAGGAAAAAATTACATTTCATGGCCAAAAAAAAAAAATTGCCAATGAAGTCCACAGGAATCTGTGCCTAGGCGTGTGTTTCAGAAAAAGGGCTGCGTGGAAATATGACAAAGCTTGCAGAGGCTGTTCAGAGTAGTAAATATGACTGAAGAATTATGCAAGGGCCTTATTTCATGGAGTAGCTGGATGATAAAATGGTAGATGAAATTCAGTGCAGGAAATCTGAAGTAACTAATGTGGGAGAAGAGTTAATTTACATACTGTGGACCACCAATATAGGGCTGTTACTTGGAAGTGAGATCTTAGGGGTTTTACAGATTTTTAAGAATATGAGATTAATAGAGGTTGAAATTTTAATTAAAATGTTGGGAATTACTAGGAAGCATGTAAAGAAAATGAAGCATTTTTAATCCCACAAAATAAAATACATTTATACATCTGTGGTGTATGTGCATTGTGAATGCTCTGAATAGTTCTGGGTTCTCCCATCTCAAGCCCAATGTAGTAAAACTGCACAAGATTTTAGAGAAGAGTGACAGGAATGATGAATAGTGTGCAACACCTCTATGAGGATAACTGAATAGACTGAAAGGCAGATGGTTGAGAGGGAATGATAAAAGTCCATAAAATCACAAGTGGCAGAGGGAGAGGATGAATAGGGAGTGATTGTTCACTCTCTCTCCTGATACCGGAACTAGAGGTTATTGAATGTAATCTGTATGTGGTGGCACAAAGCATACAAAATAAGGTGGTCTCCACAGGTATGAAAGTGAGCTCTGGCAGTCCTCTAGCAATCCCTTCTCCCTGCAAAAAAAAAAAAAAAAAAAAAAAAAAAGGGCTGCTCAAAGAGAAAAAAAATCTCATTAATGTTGACGTTTACATGACTTGAAAGTAACGGAACCAGTACTTGAAAGATGAATGCATTAAAGGTTGCTAAATATAAAGGCAGCATCTCTGGCTTAGAAGATCTTTTTGAACCGTCAACTGCTGGACACTACAAAAGAGTCCTTGCAGAGAATCCCTGTGTGCTTGTCCAGTCTTTAATTACCTCCCTGGACATGTGCTATTTGGCAGTAAAGGTGGAAAATAGAAGTTAAAAATAATAACTTAATTTCTCACATTGCTCCTGCATGTTTTTCTCTGCATGTTTAGTTTTGTTGTAAGTGGTGTTTTAGGGGATTTCAGAAAACACGCATGTCTCAGGTGAATTTCTTACAGAATCCTGGTATTGTTTTTGGAAACTATCTTGTTGCAAAATACTCCCTGGCAATAAGACTGTGAAGGCAAGTGGATTTCTCTACAGCAAGGAGTCTGTCACTGCTTTGGAAGTTGAAATCATGGTCTGATTGATCTCACAGCTCTGGTTTGTTTCAGTGTATCAGAGAATGCTGTTTATATGTTCACGTATCAGCACTGGTAAGCACAAAACTGTTGTGTTTTTAAACATCTCTTAAAAGACTTTTCTTTCTTTGCAGACTGTGTCCAGGTAAGAAGCTTTAATGGGTCTTGATTTTGAAAAAAAGGAGTTATAGTATTCCTTAAAAATGTCATGTTGTCATGTCAGTCTTAACATCTAAAAATTTGTTTTATTCCAGGTTTGGTGCTGACAATCTTTTCTTTGTCACCAGTATATGTGTCTGATATGGCATGACAAAAATACTTGAGTTGTGGTATTTTTACTCCACAGAAAGTGCATTATTGAAGAAGAAAGGAATTTATAATATTGTTTAAAGGTTTTGAGCATGATCTAAGTGAAACTGATCAAAGTCAATACAAGTCTTGGCCATTTAATAAGAAGCTTGAAATAACAGTATGTTTTACTTGATCTAAAATGGTGCAAACTTAAAAAAAAAAAAAGAAAAGAATAATAATAAAACCCAACCTACCACCAAATACCAAAAGCAAAACCTCTCAGTATTGACCTGAACTTTGCTTGTGGTGCTAGTGTGAAAATTAGCTTGACCTATACTGAATCTCATGAAGTCAATGAATAGTTTTTCAACATTTGAATGAATGAAGAACATGTACTGGATGGCTTGGGTAGACTCAGTGTTAGCTCTATGCTAGTTGTTCTTATCTTGTACCTTTTCAGTTCACGAAGTTGAATGGAAAGAAGAAGGCATATGATGTGAAACACGTGCAACACTAAAATTAGTCTGGAAGCAGTGCTTTGTAAAGAATCAAACTTCTAGAACACTTTATTTTCCAACAGACAGCAGAAAGCGTTAGTTCTGTATTTTCCTCTTCATTTGGAATTTCTTAATCTTTCAGCCTGGTACCTCTTGCAGTATTTGAGACTGAAATTCTGCAGCTCGTTTAAGATGGACTTGAATAGTATTGTCTGACTGTAGTCTGACATGGTAAGACACCACAAAGTAGATACATCTTTGACATAACTGAAGCAGTGAAAAGTAGGTAACAATAATTACGATCAGCATTTGAATATGAGTTTGTAGTGCTATAGAGCTTCAATTTGGCTTCACAGAGGATGTTCAGAGTATTTTTTTTTTTCTAGAGGATATGAAGAAAGTGCTTAAAGTTTTGTTGTGGTGCCTGAGATAAGACTGTCTTTCTGAGGCTGCAGAAAGCCTATGAAGTGACCAAGAGGAAACTGCAAATCAGTCTTTTACAAAGCTGCAAGCTACAAAGCCATGGATACTCTCCAGAACAATTTGTACATTGCTTCTTCTCATTCCACCTGCCACTTTGGTCAGTGAGAAGCTAGTGAAGTGAGAAGAAAATGACACACAGAGATTTGGAGTAAATGACAAAGGAAAAGAAAAAGTGAAAAGAAGACTGACAAATACAGAGTGAGAAATGAATTGAAAAAGACAAAATCAGGGAAATTTGGATCACTTGGAAAACAAAAATAGGAAAGATGCAAGAAATTGGGAGTAAATGAAATAAAGAAAGGTACAGGGGTAAGAAGTGAAAAAAACCCCATCAATACTATTTGCTTGTTTTGGCCATGATACTAAAGGTCTTCAAATTTCTGCCGTATGAATCTTCTTTGTTAACTGATTTAAATGTTTGAGAATTACCATTTTATGTTGCAGCATTTTACTTCTGATATTGAAGATGGTTCATGTGGGTTAGTTGTTGATCCATAAGTTATTATGCCAAACATGTACGTTTTAGAGGGTTAGGATTTTAGCTGGTCATTATTCTTTTCAGAGATCAGGTTGCAACCTGCATGTTGTAGTCCCTTTCAGTGCAGTTATCAGATGGAGTAATTAACCTGAGAGGCAGGAAGGAAATTTTGAGTGGGCTGTTTATCTTGAGTCACACTAGTTATATGTGCAGAAGCATCTGTTTATGACAGACACTGTTTGTCCTCCTGTTTGACTTCAAGGGAATGTTGTACTAAGAACATCTCAAGATATTAAATATGATTAATAAAGGCCTGCACTAATTTACCTTACAGAATTCTGAGCAGTTCTTGAGAAAACCTGTTTCGATGCTACAGCTTTTTGTGCTGTGGCAGCTCCAGCTTCATAAAGAAGTTTTCACTTCCAGCACAGAAGATAGCTTTGAGGAGAAAGAGATGAATGAGTCTTACTAAATCTAGGAGTCAAGCTCCCGGTGTGGAGATGCCTGGCAAGTGGTTGCTGTTGCCCTGGAGCTAGAGCAACAACTGCCAAGCAGCTGGGCTGAGCAGGGAAGACCTCTAATGTACCTTCTCAGCAAATTATCCATTTATTCTGATGCTGCCCCGAGTTCAGGATTTTGGCAGCAGGAGATACGGAAAAGCTCCTAGATGGAATGAATTAAGGAGAATATAGAAAACCCAAAGATACCACATACTAATTGGTAAGTCTAGATGAGCTGGATCCTGGGGTTGCAATAGACTTGGCAGACAAATTTGCTGAGCCACTGCCAGTTTCTAAAAATTTGCAGGAACTGAGAAGACTGGCAAATCGTGGAAATGGTATTGATATTTGGAGCTATGTGGAACAGCAGTGCATGGACTTGGATAAGGAAATGTGTTTCAGAGTGAGTAAATTTTAACCAAATTATGAGTGTTTCATTTGTTTGTTTTTAACTGAGTTTTTTATAAACACCAGTCAAAATACTAGCAAATATCAGAACTTATGTGGTCACATTCATGCAACAAAGTGCAGATTATCTGTTTTATTACACAAAATAATCAGAATTATAGCCCAACAGTTTGTATGATTTCCTTTACACTATTCTGTTTTCCGAAAAATATGGGTGGAATATAGTATATAATGGCAAATTAAACTTGTCTTCAAAGACACTTGAAGAAAAAAACCTGCAAGTGCTCATGGTTTTTTTCTTTTTTTTATCATTGGAAAGAGTTTCTGTTAATACAAGTAATGAACCAGTTTTGACTCTACCTGGAAAATAGTGGGTGGGGAGAATATCTGGACTTGACTTTGCAAAGATGGTGAATAAGAATCATCTGTTTTTCAGCATGCAGTTAGTGGGGTAAAGCACTCACTTGAGTACTTCCAGCCATGTCTCAGTATGTGCATATCAGTATTTTGAGCAGAAGTTACCTATCTAAAACTGTTTCCAAAAAAAGGATTATGCTACTCAAGGTAACGATATGCCAGCACAAACAGGAAAGCATCTTCTTAAGAATGTTTACTTATTGTCACAAGAGTAGCTGCATAAGACGTTTATTTTCAACTCTGAAAGAGTTAGGCTTGGGTGGATACATGTCTGCCAATGGCAGCTGGTAGGTGGATGGAGCCATAGATGCTTTGATGTTGCTTTTTTTTCCCCTAGAAATCAATCTGGGTGAAATGGGAGAAATCTGGTACGTATTAATATTGGAGAGTCTGTTAGGGAAAGCACAAATGAAAGCTTTGTCACAGTGGGAGCTGTTTAATCCCTCGCGAAGCAAACACCAGAGAGCTTCAGCAACTGTTCTGACCGTGCTGTCAGTTGTGAGTGACAGTTACTTGGATTTAGGTTCCTAGATGGATGCTTATTTCTGATTTGTGTTTTAATCATCTATTTTCAGTGTTAATGCAATTTGAATATCTTCAGTCTATTGTGTGAATGACTTGGATAAAGGCTGTACATTTTTCAATTGAAGTTCACAGGCACTTTTACCAAAGCAGAGGAAAAAGCTGTTTTTAAGTCTTCATGCTGCTTTACTGGGAGGTATTCTGGTTTCTGTGTCCTATATGTCAAGGCTCAAATCACATTTTAAATTCCATGGGTTTTGGACTGGTCATTGCTGAGGGCTGAGAAGGTGTATGGATGAAGTCTGAGCATGACTGACATGTTCATATTCATCAGAAAGGAGAGTCAGCTGAAGAGAACGACAGGGTAATTGTTGCAGTGCTCCCTCCCTCACTGCTTGCACAGAAAGACGTAGGCTGCGGGGAGGAAGCTACCTGAGGTTATTAAGATTAATACTGCTAGAAATTCCAATCAACTCACACAAGGCTGCTCCTCAAGGCTGTCAGATGCCTACTGCCTTCTCTGATTCAGGCAGGGCCACATCAATTTCAAATTTCCCAACAGAGATTGTTATGATTTATGAGTTTAGGAGACTGATAAATGTGGTTAGTTGAAGTGTTCATGAAATAATTGAATCAGAATAATTTCAGTCAGCTGTGCTCAATTTATTTTGTCTGATAACCACAGGAGGGTGCAATTTTGGATAGGGAGTTTCATTTCAAGGATTCCTATCACAGGAAAGACATTGTTGAACCTGGAATAAGAGCAACTTAATTTTGCTGCCAGACGTGTATGACAGCCTTATGAGCTGACTTAGGACCCCGCAGAACTGAAGAGTACCTTGAGCTCTTCTGGTATTGCCCATGACAGAGGCTGAGTCAGATCTGGTTTATGCCTTGTGGGATTATGTCTGCTGGGAAGGGTAGTGAGAGTTTTACTATTCAGTGTTTGAAAACCACTTTACTGTTCAGTTGCGAGGGCATTGTTCTTTACACTTGTTTGTAGCAAATTTTTATTTTTATGAAATGTTTCACTTCTGGATTTTGTGATTTTTTTTTTTTATTTTTATTCTATTTTTTTAATATTATTTTTTTCCCTGAAGTGGTGATCAGCATCAGTTCTATCCTTACAGTGAAGTGTTATATGAAACTTTTAAAAATAAATTTTTCCCTACAAGTTAATCATTTGTCTGCTGTAACTTTCCCAAGTAAGCGAAAAAAAATTACATTTTAGGTGGATTGTCCTAGAAATAATAATGCATGTAAAGGGCACTGGAAATCTGGAAGGCGAGTGGTTTATGGTGTTGTGATGACTGGCTGAGGTCAGCAGAGAATGGGAAAGCCTAGCAAGCAGAGCAAGGGAACAGGTCAAGCATGTTGCAGAGAAGTATTTTCCTGTTGTTGTGGACAAGATATTGATGATAATCTGAGAGCTGCAAGCAGGGGAGAGTATGTGTGGAAAGGCAGTGGCACTTGGCTGTCTATGTTAGTCAGTTCAGCTATCTTTTGAAATGTGCAGAGATTCTGCAAGTGGTATAGGGGGGGAAATCTAGCAGGCTGCTGGGTCTAGCATTAGTGTATTCCTCATGTCCAGTAAGACACCTGAAATGAATTTTCCTGGCCAGGAAGGTATTGTCCTCTGTACTGCTTGGAACAGAGTTGTATAGTTGCCATCTTCCAGCTTCATTTATTCCATTAGGATTTTAGACCTTTGCATTTTGGTGTCTTTTCCCTATTGAATCTTTCAGCTGCTAATGTTTTGTCTTGCAGCAGGGTTACCTCTGTCTGCAATTTTATGTTTATCCTGTGTGGTTTTTCCTCATAAACATTCCTTTTGTCACAACCCCTCTGAGAAGTCATAACCATAGCCAGGCAGCACACCATAGATGACACAGCAGTGGGGGAGCAGTTTTCCCAAGAGTCCTGATCTGTGTAAGATGAAAATAGACAGGTTTATTCTGTTCTGAGTCAGGAATGCAGGCTGCTACAAGAGACACATGTTACCATGGGTAGTCGTATTGGCATGGATATACCAGCAATCATATGACAATGGCCTGGCCTACATATGGATTGCTCTCTGGTCACCCATGGCTGAAGACCTGCAGGGTAGGTCCATTAACCGTATGGCGAAGAAAAGCCATACACTTGCACAGCAATAAATATCTCTTTGTCTGACCTGTTCTTCTCAAAGTTCTCTTGTCTTGAAACTCAAATGTTTAAGGATTTTTCATAAACTTTATTTTCTTTTTATTCTGGCCATGATCTTCAGTTTGGGGAATGGTGGGGGGAGGGGTGTTGGAATATTGGGGAACCAGTAGGATTTGTGGGTGAGATATTCTGAGTGTATAGAAAGATTTGTGACTTTAAAGGGGTATATGCTTTAGGGCCCGTTATGGCAATCCGTGTGGTGGGGTAGATCAGACTTGGGTGTTTCAGGCATTGAGCTGCTGTACTGAAGAAGCTGGTACAGTCAGTTTGTATGGGAACATAAGTGATATTCTGAACAACAAAGTCCTGCTAAAATTCAGCTACCTAACTTTGATGTACATGTTAAGTCCTGCAATTCATTCATGATTTTGGCGCTAATGATTCTTCTTTTTGTCTCCAGATAATTTAGTACCATCTCTACCTGCTGTAACTTATTTCTGTAGATCATATAAATGCCTGTTCTGTCTAGTTTAAAGATAGTCCTGTGGGGTGGCATGTGCTCAAGATTGTGGCAGCACTGTTCTATCCAGGAGTATAGCAGAAGTAAGTTAACTAAAGAGAAAAACATTTGCTAAGGTTTTACCTGCTTTCCTTTTTTACTGCTCAGCAGTTAGGAAGATGGTTCAATGAATAACTCTTACTTGCATATCCTTGCTGAGATCTCTTTGCCATGAAGTGCATGCTGTGTCAGAGGAAGGAGGAGGACATTGTGAAAAATCTGCTGCTTAGTCAGGTTGTGGATATAAACCACAGAGCATTTTCCAAATCAAATTTGGATTTGGGGCTTAGTATAAAATGAGGGCATGAAAAAACTACATTCTCTGCAGAAAATGTTAATAGAAAAAGTCAGGATTACAGTAATGCATTCTGTGTGGTCTTCGTTGAGTGGAGAATGGCAGAATGGCATGTGGCAGGACTGTCTCACTTGTGTTTTTGCTTCTGCTGCTGTGAAAAGCATTTTCAATATTTGCATAATTTAGAGCATGACATTATGATTTTCAGAGCTTCAAATTGGAGTGAAGCATTTACATAATCTAATTAAATCATGTAAATGTTTTATGATAATATTCAAGTAAGTGCAAAACTTGTTCCACAGATGCATCCCATTCTTAGGCCATTGGGGAAACTGAATTTAGGCATGCAGATGTGTGTTCCTAGCCCTGCATGCTCTGGGAGGTCAACAGAGTACTTAGTGAATGCTCTATTCTTAGTATATCCTCCAAAGCCTGCTTCACAGAGCATCATCCTTCCAAGAAGCTTGAAGGTAAGCTGGTACCAGAGGGAAAGGCAAAGCAGATTTAAAAGGCTACTTGCAACCTCTTGTAATTTGAATGAAAGCGATGCTACTGCAGTGTGTAATAAATTGCTTCCATTTCAGTGAACATTAAAATAATCCCATGGTGACCCTCTTAGCAGCAGCCCTGCCACATTTGGTATCAGATCTCAGAAAGCATACATCGTACTTGGATGGGAAGCTACCAGGGGAAGCCCCACAAATCCTCCTGGTGACTGTTGCATTTGTTTTTGCCTCTGGCTGCACTAACTCAGAAAATACTGGAAGCACTTGGCCAGCATCCATGATGAGAGATGCTGTCTTGTAATGAGATTATTTAAATAATATTTTTTTATCAGCACATTCTCACTAAGCTGTCTTCAACAGTAGTTCTTAGTGAGCCCTGTCTTTCCTAGACTATGTTGCTGCAATAAGCAAGTGAATTGAATCCTAATTTTCCAAATGTAGCCAAGCTAATGCTAAGCTAGTACTAATGAGATTCTTTTAGTAAGTATGGCACTGCTTTACTGAAATGAATTTGTGTAATTGGCAGAGGTAGGCTCTTCAAGACAAAGTCTCTGTTTTAAATAAGCCCATTGCCATTGATTTTTATCAGTGCCATGCTGATTTACTCTAACTGGTGACAGAAATGTGTGTGTATACGCTGCCAGGGGTTTTGTGCTTTCACAGTAATTAGAATGGTTAGGAAGCACTTAGATGTTACCTGTGCCAGGCTGTTGATGAAGCCTGTGTGGCTGTTCGAAGTGCAGGACTGTCTGCACATGTGATGTTGAGCTGGTTTGTGCATACACTGTGACTGTAGTGAGTCCAGCAGCTCTGATTTTTATCTGAAAATGTGTCTGTTTTAAAGAGAGCCTGGATCTAACATACTGCTAAATCTGGGGATTCTGTTATTTATTGTCATAGCACATAATAATATCCAAAGGTTGTAAATTAGTTTGCAGCTCAGCAGTATGGAAAACTCTGAATATGGGGAAGTCATTGCAAAACTAGCACACAGAAAGGTGAAATATATCAGTAGTGAATTAAGTATTCTCTAATTAGACATCAAAATCTAATTACTTTGCAAATTTTTTTGTCTTAATTTTTAAGGGAGTGAAGCTAGTGGAAATTTAAAATGGAAGCAGAGATGTTCAGCATGTAGTGTTAACTGCCAAGGAGAACAACACGGTGACCTTATTTGCAGCTGCACATGCATCATGTGTAGAAATGCCTGTCATAGCCATAATGATTTAACATCAGGGCAGGCCAATATTTCTTGGTTCTTCCTCCACAGTGTAGGCAGTTTCTTTTATAGGTGGAATGGGAAGCTGTAGGTGTTTCTGGTGAAAAATGGTAATGCTAGAGAGGTGCCCTTTACTACAAATTCAGCACTGTTTGCTTTAATTCACCTCCTGAAAAAGAATTTGCAAAGTCACAGGCTGGGGAATGAAGTCACACAGGGGTGAAGTTTAAGTTTTGGCATGGTTGGATTCTGGTTTTTTGATTACTCAGCTGTTGAGCATACAATGTTAAAACATAGGAGGTGACACTGGGGATGTTTAACCCTGCTAAATTTTATTTTAAGGTGCCAAGACTATATCATTGCAGGAAAAAATCCTTTTGTTTTAAAACCTGCCAAATTTTGGTTATAGTAGATTTACATTGAGACATGAATACTCGTAGAGCTGTTTAATTCCAAACTCTAAGACATTTACCTTAGTACAGCTTTTCATACTTAAGGCATTTTGTAAGAGTACAAGTATTAACTACCACTAAATATCTTGTGGGAATTGCTGATAATAGTTGCATAATACAATCTCTTTTAATACTATATTAACAGGGCAATAGTTGAAGCATTTGGGGATTGAACACTTTCTGTGTTCAAACACAAAGGACTTGGACAACCAAGTAGAAAATATTAAAAGTCTGACAATGTTCAGATCAAGTCTAAAGGATAATAAATTGATTTTAAGAATATACATGCTAACCCAGACTCATGGCCCCATCAGATGTCTACCTGCATAGACTGAATCACTTTGAATGAGTTGCCCTGTTTCTCTTAGTTCTTTTGCTTGCTTTTCTCTGTCTTTTCTAGTCCACCACTGCAGGTAACCTATTTACTTCTCATACTGATATGGCCCCTGTTGCAAGGGAACAAATCTGCAGTTTAATTTAATTTCCTAGTCTTTGTCCTTAATATGTATGGATTTTCTTGTAAATGAGACCAATGCTTCCATGGGGCAAAAAGAATTCAGTTGCCCTACCCAAAAAATTATAGTGCACCCAGCTCTAGTGTCTGTGGCTGTGTTACCTGCATGTGCTTGAGACAGTGAAGAAGCCACATTGCAGGAAAGTTGAATATCACAGCAATACCTGGCAAGCCTCAAAGATTTCTGAAGGAGAGCATGAATTGAGTACTAAGAAGAGTTCTCTGGTTCTTCAGCTCTGTTTTCTTGCCAAAAATCATTTTTAACCATCAAAATTCCAAAATATAAAAAGAACTGACTTGATCATGTTATCTGTATTTGCCTTTGTATCTTATTCCCAGCATAAGAGGGCCTGGTTACAAAAGAAATTGTCTTGCTAAAGACTGGCATAGGCTCATTCAGTACTTTTTCTGAGTCTTTTATACGTCTGTTAATGCAACCTTAGTAAGTTCACTACAGCTTTTTAACAAGTTCACTACTCTTCCTGGTCTTTTAAAAAGGTTTTACAAATGCCATAGTTAGTGTCACTGACAGCGTACTTAACATGAATGAAACAAGGGAGCATAGTCTGATTTTCAGTAAACCCTAAATCTAACATGACTGTACTCTTGTCCTTGATCAAACTGATTGGCATGTTATTCTAGTTGGCTGTAGCTTAAAATAATAACTGTATATTTTTCTTGTGTCTTGGGAATGCTCTGGATCCCATTAATCTGGCTATTCTGAATACAGAATCAATTTTGTCCTCTACAACTACAATGTCTGTACACATAACACAATTAATTTTGTTTACATAATATCCAACTTTGGGAGAGAAAGAAGGATCCCTATTGTAATTATAGGAAACAAAGGCACAAAATGGTTTAAGTGATTTATTGGAGTAAATTGAAGAGATGTCTGTGGATGTGCCTGAAATTCTACACCAGGGTCTTGAGGTTTTTTTCCAGAAACTTGCTTTTTATGTCATCCTTTTTAGTGTTACTGAAACATTGCATTCTATTGATATTCATTAATGCCATGATTAAGAGAAACACCTGTTGGTACAGTTTTGTGCTAGATAAATTGGAAGACAGCAGTATGACAGTGTCTACATCTTACTTTTAAATGCCTGAGTCTGTTCAATAGCCAAGATCACATTCACAAGAATGTCCTTAACAAAGCACAGTGTCTATTTAGAGATTAAAAAAAGCTGTCTTATGTGCACCATAGCTGGTTGTAGGTCAGCCCCCTAAGTTTGGGGTTTTTTCACACTTGGAGAACACAAAGATCAGCTGAAATTATTAGAACAGTAGCAATGCATTATAAGAATAAAACCTCTGCATTGTAATTCAGAATTTAAATAGACTTTCATGATCTACTCTTGCAAAGTATGGTCAGTTACTGTTCTGCTATGATAGCATATGATCTGAAGGGTTGGGGAAGGGAGTTTAGTTATAAAAAAACGGAAGAAGAAGAAAAAATAATGCATCTGGCAATGGAAAAAAAATTAATTTTGTTTACTTTTTAATCAGACAGCCTGAGACAACCACTGAGCACTACTTGACAATTAGAATATTAATGAAGTGCACACTCGGTTAACCTGCTTTTAAAGGACAGCAAACAACGCACTCAGAGTTGAGGGATTCTATTTCGTTCCAGTCAAGTCCTCATATATTTACCTTTTCACTTTGTAAGAAATCAGGAAATGTTTGCCTTGTTTTCTTTAAAAATCCCACCCCGTGGTTAATTATTTTTCAAATGCAGAAAACACAGAAAGTAGTAAGTGGCTTTCTTGAAAGATACATAAACAATGTGAAACATTAATCTTCACTGTTTGGGGCCTTAAGTGTTTTCTTTTTGTTTGTTTGTTTTCATTCTTCCTCTAATGTATTTGCATCTCTCTACCATTCTGCAACAACTTGAAGTCTTTGGTTTTTGTGCTTTCTAGAAATTAGATATTATGATTATTTGTCTATAGTATGCAATTTCACAAAAGATAGGTTGCCGGAAGAAATAAATTGCCCCTACCTAAAGTGTTTGTTTCTTACAACATTTATAAGCAGATATCTATAGCAAAGCTGAATATAGTAGGCAATGCTTAATGAATTCAGATGAATTCTGAGACATATATTAAGTAGCCTAACCATCCATAGTAGCCATGTCATTCTGTCCTCACTGTGAAATGGATATATCATTGCCCTTTCTGTCACGTTGTTGAGCAGAATGATATAATTATACCCTAGCTGTAATGAAGGATTCACAGCTCACATCAGGTCTCCAGTTCCAGCTTTAAAAGTTTGCAGCTGACTACAGGGATATAATCCTTTTGGTGTAATCCTTTCATTTGCATTTCCAGCACTGGACTGCCGAAAGTTGAACTCCAGTGCTTCGCTCTGAGCCAAGAGCTCTGCTCTAGGCATGTTAAGTGTTGAGGCAATGCCTGGGGCAGATGTTTGCCAAGGGTGGTGAGGCAGCTTAGCAGACAGCTTCGTGTAGTCCTGGACCTCAGACTTCCTGCATATCCTCTTGGTAACAGAAGCTGCATTGAGGCAAGGCCATTAGCACTTAGAGGAGAAAGGCCAGTTGTAGTAGGTTGATCTTGGCTGGACACCAAGTGCCCACTATCACTCCACTTCCCAGTCAGAAAAAGGGAGAGAGAACAAGATGGGAAATGACTTGTGGGTTGGGATAAGTTTACTAAAGCAAAAAAGAAAAAGCTTGTGCATGCAAAAGTGAAGCAGAAAATGACAAGGTTTGTTCTCTACTTCCCATCACCAGCAATGTCTGGCCACTTCCTGAGAAACAGGGCTTCAGCACATGTATTGGTTTCTCAGCAGGCAGCCATTGGAAACAACGAATGCCCCCCCCCCTCCCCCCCCTTCCTGCTCCTTTCCTTAGCTTTTATATCTGAGTGGACATCATACAGTATGCAATATCCCTTTGGTTGGTTTGGGTCAGCTGGACTGGTTGTGTCCCCTCCCAGGATCTTGCTCTCAGCTGGGGAGGAATGTTATGGTACTGATGCTGTGCTCAGCAGTGGCCAAAAATATTAGTGCATTATCTACATCCTTCTAGCTACCAATGGGAAGCACAGCACTGTGAGGGCTCCTATGGGGAAATGAACTCCATCTCAGCCAGACCCAATATACCAGTGTTGCCCAAAGTAGAGTGGCTGGCCTTTCAGTGGGGAGCAGAGCAACAAGGGCTTTGGGTCCTTATCCTGACACATTAGGGCTTTTGGTCCTCATTTCAATTAGCTCTTTGTTCTCCTGTCCTTCTTACCTCACAGTAAGAGCTGTCAGTAACCAGCACCTCAGGACTGGGGGGCAAAACTCAGCTCACTGCTGAGCTCTGCAGATCCCTGTTTTACCCAGTTCCTCACTGATTACTCTCTGCCCTGCATTTGCAATATCAATTCGCTCCCTTGTAGCTGATTCTGCTCCAGTTCTGAAAGTGTTGCTGTGGAAGGCAGAGCCAAGTCTACAGTATGGAAGATCTGTTTCATTATACTAGGGGTGGAAATACATCTAAGGTGGGACATGTCAGCTTCTTTCATGAGTTCTTCTATGATGTTGAGAAAGAGACATGCCTGAACTTCCAATGTAATGAATAAACTTTCATTGCAATGCTTAGCAAAGAAGCTGAAGCCCAAATCATGCAAGTCAAACTGGCATCTCTCAATCCAACAGCTGTTGGTCTTAAAGGAGAGGTTTGCTTTCTAGTTGTGAATTTGTTTATGGGACAATGCATAGGGAAGTGTTCAGTTTAAAAAGGGGCTGCTTAAATTTGTTTTCCTTGTCACATAACTTAAATCTTGCTTCTACTTTGTGAAAAGAACATGTGGGAAAATTCTGATCCATATCACCATTCTCATATTTTTTTCCAGAATACTGTGCTGAACTAAAAAATTATAGTAAATGAAAGCAAGAATTTTTATTTTTCCCTGTGTTCCCCCTACCTTCCCTCTCCACACCCCCCCCCAGTTCTTCTGTAAAACCTAATATTTAGAACTTTGGAAATTGAATGAAAGAGTTGAAATCAAACCTCAAAATTATATTTGTTAAAACAACACAGGTCAATTTCTATCATGCCTATATGTAGAAACAATGTCTCTCATATTTTTCTCCATTTTTTTCCATTTTAAAAATATGCCCTCTGTATAAGGGTTTATAATGCCTTTTATATGCACTCCTGATGTCAAGGGGTTGAATTTCTGTTAGGATTTCTCCTTGTGCAATTTCCAGTTCTGGGGATTGTAACTGATTTTCCTGTTTCTTAGACATGCACAAAAAAAGTCTGTCATTGTGGACTGACAGAATTAGTGGGGAGAACTCTTACTATGTTATATTTAGCAGTTATATATTTCAAGGGAAGATGCATTTTTAACAGTTGGTTTGATATGGAATCCAGTCTGTGTGGTAAAACATGCATGTATCAGCGAAGCGATTTTTCACTGGATGCCCAAGCTTTCTTGCTCTGATTAGGTAAATAATGTTACCATTTTATTGTCATAATTTTTTTTCCCAGATGACTACTTCAGGAGTAAGAGGTTATCTGAGCAGCTGCTCTACCGTAACAGTGTTTTGTACAGCTGGGTAAGTTCTTGTGCTGTGAGGAAAAAATGTAGTTTTCTTTTAGATACTAAACAATTCTTATATATACTAAACAATTAAAAGAAAAAACCTTACAATTAACAGCGGAGAGACAGGATATATTACTATATATAAGCACTCTTTTAGAATATAGAAGCACTTGGCGTATTGGCACAAGCTGCATTACTGAAAGGCACAAAGCTCCCCGCCTCTTAGACAGCACTCAGGCTTTAGAGCATTGGTTGCTTTTGTTTGTCAATATGTAATTGTCAGTAGTAAATAAGTAGATGCTGAATTTGCATTAGAAAGTGTGGGAATTAGGAATAATCTCCCTTGATGCTAGTAGTCCAAGCAGGCTTCATTGGTTTCTTTGCTAAAGGTGTAATTATGTGTTGAGGAACCACACTGGGCAAAACAAACCAAAGAAGTAGCATTTTCTTGTTTAGCAAGCTGAGACTGTCTTCACCTAGATAATAGAGACTTCTCCCCTTTTCTTTCCCCAACCTCTGCTCTCTTGGCCATCAAAGTTACAGGGAAAGCTATTGCACATTTATTACTGCTCTGACCACTGTGCTGCTCTGTGGTGATTTGTACTATGTCATTGTAATCTATTTTTCAACCTTGATGCACTATATGTATGTGAAAGCTACTTGGCATGTCTGACAGTGCAAGAGAAGCCAAAGGTCCTGTGGTTTACAGGTGACATTCTTTGTGGCTTCTGTATAGTGAGTTCTGATACTTCTGAGGTAGGTTAAACTAGGAATACTAGTGAGGCATTGTTTTTTTTTTTAATTATTGTTATTTTAAGTGTCTTGAAATTAATTAAAAGAACCCCCCAATTTAACTTCTGTTCTAAATCACCATAAATCAATCTTGATGCCAAGATGAGTTGTTTAAAATAGAAGCATCACTTTTAGACAGGAAAGCAAAGCACTGGTTGCTGTTCAATTCTTTGTTAATGCGTTTGGATCTCTTAGCAAGCAGTGCATTTTGCTCAGTGTTTTGTATTAACAGTGAGTAGCATTAATCAAAAGCCAAATTCAGTTGCCTGTCCCTACTTATAAGACAGTCCTCTGAATGTGATGCCCTTTCTTGGGGAAAAAGGGATTTTAGTTACTTGTAGTAAGCAGGTAGTTCTATGCTGATGTCTTGCAGAAATCTGCAGTACTCACAACAACATTAAATAGTATACTTGAACTAGGATTCTGCTTTGAAAAAGGTCAACAGTTTTAAATGTCTCAAATTATCCTTGGTTTTTTTGTACATAAATTAACTGTGTTGAGTTACGCTAAGCACTGGAAATGCTTTTGAAAATCTGCCAGATGATAAGAATTTGGTAGAATGCTCTTTTTACAGCAGAGGAAAGATGTTAATAATATGTACAAAATCAAGTATGTATTTAAGTTACTAGTTATTTTCATGAAGGTGATACTTTTCTTCATGGGATTCTTAAAGTACTCATCTCTTCCTAAAGGACTCTCTATTATTGGTAGTCTCCTGTTTATACAAATATATTAAAATTTGCCTATAACGTAAACTCTTTGTCAGCTGAAATACAATTCTTTCTATTAGATAATGTATCATGAGTTTAACTGTAGAAAGAGTAAAGGTGAATCTTCATCCTTTATTGTATGCAGTGATGGGAAACATAGTGACAAAGAATGAAGGAAAGGCTGATGTACTTAATGCCATCTTTACCTCAGCCTTTAGTAGCAAGACCAGTTGTCATCCAGGTACCATCCCCCTGAGCTGGAAGGCAAGAATGGGATGCAGACTGAAACCCCCATAACCCAAGGGGAAATGGTTAGTGATCTGCTACACCACTTACATGCCCACAAGTCTATAAGGCCAGAGAGGATCCACCCAGGGGTACTCAGGGAGCTGGCAGAAGTGCTCACCAAACACTTCCCATCATTTATCAGCAGTCATGGGGAGGTCCCAGGTGACTGGAAGTTAGCAAGTATGATGCCTGGCTACAAGAAGGGTCAGAAGGAGGATCTGGGCAATTACAGGCCTGTCAGACTGACCTCAGTGATCTTAAAGGTCTTTTCCAACCTTAACAATTCTATGAATCTATAAACCCATTATCTCTTTTTAAAATTGTGTAGGCTGCTTTTGCTTAGCAAAAATTTGTCATTTATAAGGTCAAGCTGAAGTGAATCAAATCCATACATGGTTTCTCCAGGAGTCCCAAGCAGACATTAACTGGAATATGATTTTTATCAAAGAGAAAATTAACAAAATGAGAGGGAGACTTTGTATATCCAGGTCTCTCTAATTTCCACTTTCAGGTATCAATCAGATTATCTTCTAAACTGAGTGAGCAAACTTGCTCTACTAAGCAGAGCAGCCACAATATACTCAGGAGTTCATTTAAATGCATCCAATTAAGAGAGGGAGAGAAATTATAACTCCATATAAACACAATATAAATAGCATAAACATACACAAAATAACATGCTTAATCACATTTCTGAATGTGATGCTGAGTGAAGTTACAGACAGTAGTTTGAAGTCTGAACTGATATTCTTTTGATACTCGGTTTAAGTTTCTTATTCTATGGATACATTTTAACATGCAGATGGCTGTTTTAGGAGAATGATGAAATGTGTAAATAACTAACATTTAGAAAATGCTCTTAGATATACTGTCCTGAGCAAAGAAGGATTTCTGGCTAGGCATAAAAGACATGATTAGCAAACTCAAAACATCCACCAGCTTATTTTGAGAGAAGCTCCGTCATGCTTTTGGAAAATGAGAGAGGATGATTCTTTATGATTTGGAAAAATGAACCAGGTCCAGTCATTAGGTAGAACAAAACTGCAAGTTTTGGGCAAGTCAAGCATGTTTTTAATGCAATCAGGTCTTGCTTCCGCAGACACATGCACAGAAATGTAGCCACTATCTTTCCGGTGGCTGAGGCAGCAGTGTTAATGGGTTCCAAGCACAGACAAGCACTATCTGTTTCCAGGAAAAAAAGTGCAGTAATTGGAAACAATTAGGAGAGTGTACACTGAATACAAAGTAAGTTGAATAGTTAGACTGCTTGTGCTGTTTGATCAGTTTAATACTGCTGTGAGACCCAGAGAGAGCATATTCAACTCAGCAAAATTCTCCTTGGGTTCTTGGGAGTTTGAGCTACATTACTTGACATCCTAAATTTGCTTCTTCCTTCTGACCGTATAAATGCAGCCAGGAGTAAATATAGGGAAATTTGGAAGCCAAGTTCTTTTCTATTATCCCAGTGTAGATAAATATCTCTCCCTTGTTTTTCATCAGACATAGGATGGGTAAGCAACTGAGGTTACTTCTGTCCTGTGATGAGGATCCAGTAAATTAACTGAACTTAGACGTCCATTCCTTGGCCTCAGAGGGAAGCTCAGGGAACACCTCAATTGAGTGCAGTGTTAGGAATTCCAATTAACAGCATTTAAGTCAAAAATAGGTTCAATCAGGAGACTAGGATTTAAAAGAAAATCTTTAGTTCTGTAAACAAGCATGCTTAATAGAAAAAATTATTATGGAAAAGATGTATAGCAACGTTTTTGGAATTACTCAACACTGGACTATACCTGTTGTTGAAAAAGGCATCATACAGCACTGTTCATAGACATGTTCCTTTTGTTTGTTGTGTATTTAGGTTTGCGCTTCTTTAGCTCAATAGGTTTGTTGGGGGTTTTTTGATAATTTTCAATTGTGCCAGATTTATATAGCTATGGAAAAGAGCTGGACTCTTTTTAATGTATGTTTTTATTTTGTTACAGTTCTGGTAGTAGTTATGAGGCAATTTTACTCTGGAACGTTATTAGGATAAATAGGTTCCTGGTCATTTATTAACTGTTTACAGATGCTCCATAATCCCATTGTCTTTGTTATTTTTAACACATCTGTATCAAAGGTTGATTTCCAGGTTTCTCCCTCAGGCTAAGGATAATTGAGAAAGAAACCTTGCACTGTGAAAATGGCCTGTTGGGTGAGGTGTTAGGTTTGTTGGGGTTTGGTTTGGTTTTTCAAGGTGTTTGGTTATTTGATGGAGTGAGTCACAGAATGGGTCGGGTTAGAAGAGACCACAATGGTTCATCTGGTCCGAACTCCCTGCTTAAACAGTGCCATTGTAGAGCACATGGCACAGGATTGTGTCCAGATAGTTCTTGAATATCTTAAGTGAGGGAGACTCCACAATCTCTCTGGGCAACCTGTTTCAGTGCACAATCACCTACACATTAACAAAGTTCTTCCTCATATTCAGGTGGAACTTCTTGTGCATCAGTTTCTGCCTGTTGCCTCCTGTCCTATTGCTTGGCACCACCAAGAAGAGCCTGGATCCATCGTCTTGAAACTCTCCCTACAGTGAAAACTGTATCTTAGTAGTATTTGGGATTGTCAATTAAAAATAACATTCACTGAAGCAAGCAGTTACTGTGAATGAACAGCTTTTTGTGACCAAAGGCATGTTATAACTACTTCTCTATTTCAGTAAGTTGAGTAAGAGATTTCCTGATTATGACTTTGACTATGGGGAAAAAAAAAAAAACACAAACACACAAAACCAACCAGTTGCCCTCTTTTTCTAAACAAAAATGTGGAATAACCAGAGACCATTCAGTTGTCATCAGCAAAACATAAGAGGGAAAACTAGTATGAGAATATCTGTGTGTGTTTGTGACAGGGCATATTCTAGCCTGATACGCAAGGAAAGTGATGAGTAGCTGTTCTTTTACCTTAGGACTCTTATGCTCTTCAGCAGGTACTTTTGATGGTGGATGAATAATTGGTTGTGATTGTTTTGAGAATCTGTCTGGAGGTTGGACTCCACCTGTTGTGTTTGCTTTGTAACTCATTTTCCCCTTACCTTTCTGTTCTTATCGTGCAGCATTCTGAACTGCCATGGTATTGTTTGTTTGTGATGTACTCAGCGTGGATACCACAATGCAGAATGATGTACTGAACTTCAACCAAATAAATTTAATTGGACATATACCATGAAATTTTTGCGACAGAAGTCTTGAGGCTTAACAAGGAATGGTATTGTATCTCCCTGATACTTGGAAATTATTTCGGAACAATTTTAATGAAGTAAAGAAGTTTGCTAGAGGATCTTATCAGTGTCTCCAAACTCTTTCACACATTCCAAGGATTGAAGTTAACAGTTTCACTATTGAGTCTGTTCAGTTCTTATTTTGTGTTTTCTCTTGCAAAGTGAATAAAGTACCTATATGTTTATAAACTGCACTACCATGGCTTTTAGCAAGCATTGCAGTTGATTAAAGCATTGGGCAGAGCAGGTTTTTCTGTTTCCATTAGCATTTAGAGGTTATGAACCTCAGCTTATTAGGACTGTATTAGTGATGTGATTAATGGTATAATACTTCTTCCTTTCAGTTTTGCTCTGGAGCTTGACTTCCATAGCAACACATCATCATCAGGGAAAATGCTGGGATGAAGTCTGTTAATGATCCCTGTCTTATGGCTGGAAACTTTAAATCATATTGGAGATTCACATTTAGCAGTTAGAACCAAGCCTTTACTAGAAAACACATTATTAGAAAGGAAAAAAATGAATGGGAGATAAGTTTCATTCTGCTAAAAATCAAACTGGAATGTGTCTCTATGTGTTTGGCGTTTTTTCCTTCTTTTTTAGGATTGGGATTTTGTTTTGCTTTTAAAGATGCTAACAGTGTGCTCTCATATTTGGGATCACCACATTGATAAACTAATTTAGAACAAGAAATGTTGAATCACTGTCTGTTGTACAATAAATTGTGTTTATACAAAGGAAATTTAGATGTATAACAGGGTGCCCTTAAGAGAGGAGACAGTAGTTCATTGTTTTGGAAAACTGCCTTGGAAGAGACTTGGAAAAGCCATCCTTGTGTCTCAAGCAGACTCAGATTGTCAATTCTATTTTGTAGGTCATCACTGATGGAAAATCCATAGCTACTCTTGACAACCTATTTCAGTATTTCATTATTATTCTCAATTGAGTGATTTTCCTAAAATCTATCCTGGATCTTTCTGGTTGGCATTTGAGCCCATTATTGCTTGTTCTGTCCATCACTGTTTTGGAGAACAGATAATTTTATTCCTTTTTTTCCTCTTTTGTGTCTTAGATTTTCCGCCTCTGATCGTTCTTGTTGATATTGTTTCAAATGTCTCCTGTTTGTGCACATATTCCTAAAATATCCAAAATCATCATCCAGTGTTATGCTTGTGAGTCATTAGAAATAGCCCCCAGGTGACACCCTCACCCACTTCTTTTAGTTAGTAACAGAACTGTCACTAACTTATTTTTATCTTGTATTTCTGATTGAGTAATCACTGTTGCTTCAGCTTCTTAAAACTTACTTGAATCTTTTGCTAGTCCTCCAACTTACTTGCAATCCCTCTTACTGTCAGTAATGTTTTCTTCTATCTATCATCTAGGTTAAGAGAAATGCTGAAAAAAGACCAGACCCTGGACAGACCCTTTGAAGCACCATGCAATACATCTTTCTATTTGACAGTGAAACATTGGTCCTCAGTGGGTACTGTTACCTAATTTTTGTTTTCAGATTTCCATGTGACTTACTGAAGTCAAGATGTATGAGAATCACTCCTCTGATACTAAGAAGGGCTTTTAACCACACAGAGGAAGAAATTGGATTGTTCTATCAGTTTGTTCTTAACAAATTCATATTGATTGCCACTTATGTCTGTGTTATCATACAGCTGCACACGGTGGTGTGCTTCACCCAGAAGTGTTCTCAAATGTGGAGTTCAGCTCGAGTTGTCTGTGCTTTCTCTGCTCCTCTTCCCTGCTGTTCTAAGCACAGACAATATACTTGCCCTTTCACCTGTCTTCCATGAGACATCACAGAGCTGCTATCAGTTCTAATGTCAGTTCAACTGTTTTTATTTTAATACATCTTCACTGATATTTGTCAGGCCAACTAAATTTGGAAAATGTAATTAATAATCTCTGTTCTCATTTGAGCTCTCACTGTTGTTGCTATTAATTCTGCTTGACACCCTCATGTAGACTAATGCAAGAAGTCCTTAAGCCCTCTGGCTTTCTCTGCATCTTCTCTACATTCTCTGAGTAGTTGTAGTCTTTCTAGTTGTAAAAGCTGGTATCTGCTTTTCTTATTTGTTCACAGCTTACTGCATAGATACTTTTATGTTATGTTTAATGTCTTGCATAGTTTTCTTGTTGTGGTTGCTTGAACTTGGAAGTAGATGGAAATCCATGAAGAGGGAGATAGGTCCTTTCCTGAGGGCATGCTCAGAAGTGACACATTTCTGGAAAGTAGACTGTGGCAGCTTGCTTTTGAAATAGATCAAACGAGGAGGGGCTTGGGAGACAGGCAGGTAATATGTACGCAGGGGTCAGAAGGAGGCTGGAGTATTTTTAAATCTAGGAAGGGCATAGTGGCTGCTGGATTAGAATAAGACTGGAGAGGAAAAATGTAAAGATGTGGTAGTGGAGAAAGGAATTTCATTTTTAAAGCTTTTTATATTTATCTTATTTGACCAACCTGATACTTTCCTCTTAAAAAAAAAAGAATCTATATATATAGTTCTACTTCATGTCTAAATATTGCAAATACTTTGGTGTTCTGAAGTGTTCACTTTAAGGGCAGGCTGTGGTCAGGTCAACTGTGATCATAAGGTTCCTTTGTTTCTTATGGTCGTGTTCTGTCTTGACATATTTGCTTCTGCTCCTTCAGCTGCTTGTGCCATTCTCTTCTGCTCCTTAGTGAACTAACCTAATTGTTTAGCTTCTTTCCTGTGTTTGAGGTGAATGAGGAAGTCATGATTTAACAAGGCTAGTCTCTTAGAACACCTCTGTCCTTCTACATGGAAATGCCAGCATTGGTGTGCTCAGTTATTATTTCTCTCTTGTTTTCCATCTCTTATTTTACTATTTTTTGTGTGTATTTACAATGGCATTAATGCCTGATTTCAAGGATGAAAGGTTGGATATGTCCGTAGGGTTCAATCCCAACTTTCGCTAAGATAGTGTACTTGCTCTTAAACTAATGCCTTCTGATTGTAAAATTGCCTGGCCTTCAGATGATACTATAAACCAGCTTCTTCGCTGTGTAGTTCTTGGGTTAATCTTCACAGCTGGGTCCTATTCTGCATAGCTGTTCAAGTGGTTTGTTAGAGTGGCCTTTGTGTCCTTTGCCATCTTTCAGATCACAGATATATCTCTGACTGTATTCTTCAGCTTTTCTTCTTATTTCCTTATGCCAACAGGTATCATTGAATCTCCTTTCCAGCATTTACTGGAGCACAAATGCAGATGTCTTCTTTCAAGTATGGTTCAGGACTATGGGCAAGGTATTGATATTCCTAATTGGGAATGGCTCACAGCTGCAGGTAGACACAGAACAAATAGGTGACTATGGTGTTCACTGCTCTGCTGTGTATTATAGCATTTATTGAGTGTTCTGTATATCCTCTCAGGAATTGCTTCCATTTATTGCTGTAACACATCAGAGTATGGAAACTAATAATAAGTTAGTGTTAGTTGCAAACGAATGAATTTCCCATCTTCTCCTCCAAACGTAGCATTGTTATGATGCAATCTAACTGTATGTATTTTCAAGAAGAAACAAGAATCTACAAAGAAGAGATCTGACTGTATCAGTGAAGAAGGTCATAGAGGAAGTCTACTTAAAATGATGTGTAATTAGACTATTACCCTCTGAATGTTCATCTATAGTCTTGGAAGAGATTTTCCAAGCATGGAAGAGAACATATGTAGACCTAGAATGGATTACATGATAAGAAACTTTATCTCAATTATTACAAGACACTCAAGCAACACTTAAAAGGCTTTTACAATGCAAACTCTTTTGTTGTTGTTGTTGTTGTTTTTTTAAATACTTTGGCTTCACTGTTGTGATGAAGTGTAAGATTATTTGGTAAATTAGCAAGAATTTAGAGAGTACTCAAGATAACCTGAGGTGAATTTAGAAAAATAAGATAAAATATTATACTGCCGTGATTTATTTTTTTAATATATTTATATTAGTTTTGTAACTCATTGCAGGAAGATATTGAAACAGGGGTCAGAAGTGTATTAATTTTTTTGTAGGAATAGTGGGAGCATTTGCACTGGATAAATTCCTTCTCTTATGTCAGGACACTAACAACTAAAACATATATTTACAATGTATAGATCTGTTAAGTTGTTCTCTCTGAATGTTTGATGCTAGCTTATGTGCAAGACAGAATATTTAATTACATGAACCTTAGTTGTCATCTGGAATGATAGTCTGTATATTTTGTTTGACATTTCCATGAATGTCTAGAGGAATTGGAAGTTTTGTCCCAGTGTGAAATTTTTACACTAATTCGTTTTTCTGACCGTTTTTTCCTTTGAAAAATACAGCAGTTCATACAAAATCCAAAGACAGAAATTAGCAGGAGTGAACAGAAGTCAGAAAAGCTTAACATTTTCCTGGTAGAATTTTATGTGGCTATGAAAATGATGTATTTCATGAATTATTTTTTTTCATGTAGGAACAGTACTAATTGTAGTTTGCCATCAATGTTAGACCAGGATTTTGAATTTAGCCCATGGCAATATAACAAGAACTTTTGCCAACTTGCAGCACTGTGCAGCTGCTGAAAACTCCTGCTCTAGGAAGAGCCTTGAAAATGTGTGAATGCAGAGCTCAGCTCTGTCGGTCTTTGAAATTCAAACATTGGAACAGATTCTACTCTAACATGTGCCTGTATAAACCTAGGATTATTTCCACCATGACTGAATAGTTTTCATCAATGCACATGAAATATTGGTTTTGTTCATTGAAATGGGTGTGAATTTATGGGAAAGAAAGGGCTAAGAAAGCTAAGCTGTCCGCTTAGCATCAGGCAGCCTGGCACGCTGCTTTTAACTTAGGGCTGTATGTGTCCCTGAGTGGCAGTAACCAGTGCAGTAAGACTGTAGTAAAGCCGATGATATAACAATGCTAAAATAAGAGGCGTTTCACTTAATTTGTGTGCAGAGATTTGTACAACACCTGCACTGCCTTTGTGCAGTAAATTAGAAAACAAACCTAACTAATTTTTTTTTCCCCCTGGAGCTTCACCTTATAAATGGCTTAGGAAGATTTTTAAAGTTCATTCTAAGTCACTGTAATTCAGTTTTCCATTAAATTGTTAAGATAAAACATTTCAGTGGTAATATGATTGATAAACATTAATGCACTAAACATATCTCTGTTGTAATTCTTCTGAGGAAAATTGAAATTAAGTAATAACAAGGACTAATAGTCTAAGGAATTAAGGGTATGCTCAGGGTTGCCTCTGGTAGTATCACTGGTGAACTTAACCCTGAAAATCACTTTCAGGGTGCATAAGGAAGGTGTGCATATTGCAGTTATGAATAGTTTTGCTTTGTAATATACTCACCGTTAACACTTCAGGAGTTGAATCCACAACAGCCATCTTCCTTCTGCCTCTGAAAAATGAAGAGACTAGTTATGGCTCCTGAGTGAGGCTTATGTTTCTCTTGCCACCTTCAAAGCTGTGTAAATGAGACGAATGGAGAACCTTATTCCAGTGAGTAGTTACTGGTTCCTCCCTGGCCAGTAACTTCTGGATTTTCTGTCGCTGAGTTTGGTCTGTCTAAAACCCAGACTTCTGGACTGAAGTAGTCGTCTCTACCTTCTGTAGTCATTGGAGAGGAAGAGCCAGATGGACAGAGCAAGTCATCCCATCTGTCTTAGGATGCTGATGAATTACCCTGTGAAAGTACTTGTTTCTAGATACTAAAGTAAACTTAGGCAATCATCGCAACCTATTTAAATGGGTGAAAATATTCTTACTGTAATGGCAAGTTGTTAGTAATCAAGGAGTTATCCCATCTGCCTATATGCAAGAGTGCATTGATCCCAGTATTGCTAGGCTTACTTCTCATAAATTATTTTAAGGGTGCATGACTCTATATCTAGAGCAGCAATTTGATAAGACTTAAGTATTACTGTAACAGCAATGACTTCCCTATTTGGAGACCCCCAACTTTGATACCTGGTGTGATATGCTCCCCAGAAGGGAGCTCTAGAGGTCACCTGGCCTATCCTCCCACCCAGATCAGACCCAGCTTCGAAGGTAGATGAGATTGCTCAGGTCCAGTGTCATGTTGAGCATCCTCAAAATAGGCTAGAAAAGTTGTCATGTGTGGGATGTACAAGTCAGCAATTCCAGTCTTCATTATTTTGTCATCTTTTTTCTTCCCATCTTATGACAGTAAATCAGTTTCTGCAGAGTTCCCATTTTGGAATTACTATTTGAGCTGATTGCAAATTCCCAAAGGATAAAATTCCAGTAGTTTAGCCAGGTACTGCATCTTTGCAGTATCACGTAGCAATGTTAGATGGATGCCCTCCAGTCATTGCCAGCCAAGTATGTTTTGCTTTCTTGTGATAGAATGCTTCTCATTGTTTTTAATTTCATTTTGGATTTAAACACTTCTCTAAAATGTATAAGGGGCAGAACTGTAAGTTTTCTCTTTTTAATTTCTGTTTCCAAGCAGAGTCGTTATCTTTGAGACCAATGACAGGCATTTGGATAAACCCAGAACCAATACTTCACATGTCTCCACTGGATAACAGATGGCAATAACAGAGAACTTAAATTTTCAACTTATTCCTTCAACCTGTTTTATTTTTGTCTTTAAAAGGCAATACTTTAGTTTCAGATACTCAACTAAATCTGGGGAGATTTAGTTCTACAAATTCCACAAAGCTGAAAAATTACATAGAATCTCTTTTTTTCTCTTTGTCGTCTCCAGGTGAAAGAAAAAGGCTATTTCTTGCTGTGCAGTCTTATGGTTTACAGATACTACTTGTATCTCAGTAGCATTGTGATTTACCTTACAATTTTGGCAAATTTGGTTCAAGGAGACTTTGTCATATTAACTTCAGTCAGTTCCAAAACCAGGTTTCTGATAATAGGAGAATTCCTGGTTTTCAGCCTGTTTTTGAGAATTGTTGATTTTTCAAGCATTTTTACAGACTTCTGAGAGTCATGAGTACTCTACATCTCTCATCATTAAATTTTGGAAAGGTGTCTGCTGTGGTGGGTTTTTTTTCCTCCTTGGTATTAAGGCTACCCTATTCTACCTCTGCTGCGGCACAATGTAATTTGGTTTTGTATGGCCTGTTTCCCACTGAGTTGCAGATAACTTTGGATTCAAGAACAGCACTGTAGAGATGAATGTCTCATAAGAATTTTTATTTCTATTAAAGCTTACAATGTTAATATTTTTAGTAAGGCTTTTCAACTTCTGTTACAGAAGGTGTGCTTTCCTAAAGCAGATGAGGCATGTTACGTCTCTGTGAGAATCCTTCTTGTGCCAGAGCCAAAAAATAGCAGTTTAAAAATCTTCTAGTTGGACTTTATTACTTTAGGCAGAACCTTGCAGTGCAAAAACCCAGATGTTTTAATGCATAAAAAGAAGATACGCTGTTGCATACACCTAGCCAAATCAATTATTTGGTAAAATGTTTGCGGTGAGGCAGCAGTTAATAGAAGAGTGGCAGATGTCATACACAGAAGTGTCCATTTCACTGTGGTGTTCCATGGTCTGTTGTGACAGCTAAATGAAGCAGCTCAACAGCTGTCAGCATGTTAATGCTTTGGATTAAATAAACATGCTTGGAAGAACTTCCCTCTGATTTTTAAGACTTAATGACTTTGATGGCAGCCGTGTTTCTTTGCAGATGAAGTTTGAAGTGTTTTGTAAGTGAGGCCAGATGCAATGAGGAATAACATTGGACTGCACGGTAGACCAGGGTGTTTTAATTTCACTGGAGCTGTGTAACTCTGAACCACAGCAGAGTTTAGAAATTCCTACTCAGTCTAAATACCAGATTTAAAGCAAGGGTGCAGTGAAGTAGTTTTCTTCCTTTGTTTTATTGTCTTTAATAACCATAGAGGAATAAGCATAAGGGAAGCTTTTTAACTTGTTATAGTTTCAAAATCTTTCATGGAATTTTTTTCTCTCCCTTACCAACACAGAAGTTTGGGAGTTGGACCCCAGTCCCCACTACTGGCTTCTAGAATCAGCTAACAAAAGGATGGCTGACAGCTTTGCACTCCAACTTAATGGCTGGGGAGGATTGAGGGAGGTGGAGCAGGGTCAGGGAGATGGGTTATTCCGCTTTTTTTGCCACACTTCTCTGCTCTGGCTGCTGTGTGGCTGCCAGCCACCATTTGCTGGGCTGGTGGAAGCACTTGGAGGGAGTTCCCTTGACTTGGCCCCCCAATTCCACTAGCCCCGTGCTGTTTATCAGAGAGAGAGAGAGCAGTCACTGCTACCTGGATTTGCTACAGACTCCCTGAGTGGCTGACAGCACCTGCAGAGGAGTTGCTAACCCCCCACCCCACAATGCTTTCAGACAAAGGACAGGGAGAGAGTTTTTAAACTGCCCATGGGAAAGGTTTCAGCACATCCTTGTGGCTGTTATTCCCACGTGGGTTTTTTGGAAGCAGCACCTCTCCCTGGTCCCTGTCTGTGCCTTGCCGGAGCCCATGAGTGACTTTTGTGGCCGCTGCCTCCCAAGCTCTGGCATCGCCTTCCACTGTCTGTAAATATAACTGCACCGAGGGGGCAGAGATAGGGCTTGATCTGTTTGAAAGTGTTTTGGTTAGGGTGTTGCTGTTTGTTCTGTTCTATTTTTTTGGCTTTGTGTATATGTATTTGTAGTAATGAATTGTTATCCTTTTCTATACATTTTCTGATTAAAGTCTCTTAATTTCAAAGGTTGTGGTGGTTTTTGGGAAGTGGCCCCTTTCCTAGTCTGGGTAGATGTCTTAGTGTTCTTTTAAACTGAGACACTTGTGAAAAGTGAGGAGACAAATCAATCAAAAAAGCTAGACACCTATAACATAAGCCCAGCATAACTGTCCATTTCAGTCAAATTCCATGCAGAAGACTCAAGGATTAATGCATGAGCACTTAAAAGTATTTGTTTGATGTTTCTTTTGTTGGTTGGTGATTGCTTTGTAATTTAGTTCTCCGATTCTCCATGAAATCTTGTTTTGCCTGAGGATTTTCTTGATTGCCTTCCTGACCTCAACTATTTTGGAGTTGCAGTGCCTGATAGAGATGTAATATATGGACAGATTCTGCTGCATGTAGCTGGCCAGTCATCAAATGTTTTCAAGTAACTTACCCATAGCTTTCATAGGATCTGAGAGGTAATCCCTTATTGTTATTAAAAAAATACAGTTAGTGGGATTCTCTTTGCCATGAGACTTTTCATGTTTGACTGTCAGACTGAGTAGGGGCATATGTTTCAGCACCAAGGCTGCTGAAGAACAATGAGATAAGTTATAGTTTTCTCCTCTTCACCTTTTTTTCTGCTGCTCTTTTTCTCCAAGTATCTGCTTCTGACTGTGGTTGACTGGTCTCGTCACAAAACAAGAAACATGCAGGACACTGAAGTTCTAGATTTTTCACCCTGACTTGAAAGAAGGCATGAATATTTAACATCAGAGCATCTTAAAAGTTAGAAAGAAGCATTTGTGATGGCATCTGAGGTAACCACAAGGGTGCTACATCTTTAACTGTATCAATGGATGGAGCAACAATCGCGTATTTCTCAACCCTCCTGCCATTCCCAGTATCTAACTTTAACAAGTGCAAGCATCAGCTATTATTGAATGTCTTATCCTACTTCTCTGTCCTCATTTCTTCAGTGGATAAGAGTGGAAGCTTAGTGAGTTCCTTTGAAAAATGCACCAGGACCGTGGAAAAGGGGAGAAGGGATGTGCCTGGTAACTCTACCCAAAATGTCATTTTTTATCTGTTAACCCTGTGAGCTTTATTGCATAGCTTTCCTTACAAAAGGTAAAATCAGCAACAGTTAGATAAATGCATTCTTCTAATCTTTATTAAAAAGAAAAAGCAAATGTGTGTACAACAAGCAATATAAATATAGATATAAATATGACAAACATTTGCCTGAAGTAAGTAAAGTGTAATGCTGTTGAAAAATGAGGTTTGCTGCAACCTAAGCATAGAAGTTTTCAGACTTTTGTTGCTTGGATTTTTTCATTTGATCACTATTTCAGGAACCCTGGAGTTGAAATTGTGTGGCAGCTGCCCCACATGTAGACCAGAGGGATCAGAAGGGAGGTCTGTTTCAGAGCCACTGTTTCAGAGCCCCATGGAAACAGGTCTGGCAGACTTGTTTTTTTGAAGTCTGCTGAGGCCATTGGTATCATGCTGGTGGAGGGGGAAAGTCTGCATTTCTCTATATTCACTTTTTTTCTCTCCTGATTTATTGCAGTACTCTCATCAGTTAGCAGTCAGGCCACCATGCTTTGCTCTGTGAGCTTTCAGCATGCCTTTCTCTTGTCCTCTGTTTCTCAGGCCAGAGGTGCCCCTGCCAGTTCTCACACATCTGTCTTTGGTCTGACGAGGTGTGGCTGTGGTGTTTGGTTTGTGCATTTTATTCATTTTTCTTAGCAAGCTTGGACAATCACAGACATAAGTGAAGGTGGTAGAACATCTGGAGAACAAGAACAGCTGAAATCAGATTCTTAATTCATGGTCATGACTGTTAAAACTTCTGAACTGGTTTTGATGCCATAATAGAATAAGTACATAGTCTTGGATGCAACTCTAATCACAGTATTTTTTCAATATAATCTCTTTCATGCTTACCCTCAAATTCTCATTTAAGTGCCTGGCATGTAGAAATTTTAATTTATATTTCTGAAACCTCAAGAAATCTGGTTTTTATAACTGCTTTTTTCAACTCAAATAGGCAATTTTCCCCCAGAAAATATTTTGTTAGCTTTACTTTTCACCTCTATGACAAATAAATGAATTTTAATTACTGATTTTGTGGGGATTGAGTCTCTTTCAAGTTTTGATTTTTAAGTTGAAATTGAGTAAATAAATTAAAAGCAATCTCCATGTCAATAGAAAGCAAGGAAGATTATAAAATAAGGCACTACATATGTAGCTTTGCAACAATAGAATAAAAAATGGAATAATGAACTGTAAATGTATCTAATTACATAAATAATGCATTTGTGTAATTGTCTAGTAGGGGTGTGCTAATGAATCAGTTATTTTTAATTGTAGGATGCTTGATTGTTTCAGAAACATAATTGATTGTAATCAAACATCAATTAAATGTTGGTAATAATTATATTTATCAAATATAATACAGTATTATACTTTAGAAACACTTTCAAAGAAAGAGGTATTGAAGGACTATACTGGTGTTACGTGTTCATACTATTGGGCTGATGGGGTGACGTTTACCATAACAGTGCACAATAAAAAAAGAACCATGTATTTTCTTCTCATCTTTGTTTCTGATCTGTGAGGATAAATAAGGGCTTAGACTTGCTTAGTATTCATGAGTCTTAGTCATGAATGCATGAGGTGAGCTGTGATGGAAACCAAGTGCCCCCCACTCTTTCAGCAGTGTGACACTTGCATTCCTGACCAGATCATGGGTAGTGCTCCACACAGCAGGGAGGGGATGCACAAGGCATCCATACCCACCTGCCTTCCCCAGGTGCCCTGGCAAGCAGTCAGCCTGAGCTGTTTTTTGATTGTACTGGGTCATGTGGAACTATTTAGCTTTTACTTCAAACTAGTTATTTTTCTTTTTGTAAATAAAATTTTTAACTAGTAATTCAAAGTTAAAGGACCTTCGTGTACATGTTGTGCATGGAAGAGACTTTTGGTCTGCCTTACCATGGCTCTGCTGGCTTTACAAATACGAAGGACAGACAACTAAATGAAGTTGTTATGACTCTAAAGGGATAGTAAGCTGACCCAGGTAAATGAAGAGGACTCTGTTTTAACATAGACCTCATTTTGGTGTCATATGCAGGTGCTTTGTTAATGCTGAACCTTTTTTGTCCTTTGTAGAAAGGGCCTGTTTTGAGACTTATTACACTGTGGGTGGGAGTGTGGATTGATTGTCCATTAACTGCATAAAGTACAGATCATATGTGCAGTTCATGTTGCCATGGATTTATGGGTACTAATCAACAAACTTGACCAGTTTGTGTGCCCAGGGAAAACTGAAATCTGTGCTAAAAGTAGGTAAAGCACAGAGCTCCCCTCTAGAGGAAGCTGTCTAAGGACCTTTGATTTACTACTGCTGTTTTGTGAGAAGAAGCATTTTTTGACAAGTGTGCAAAACACATAGTAAATATAGAGAGTGCCATCTACTGACACGTATGGCATATATGCGGCATTGTCCAGAAATGTGTAGTCAGTAAAGTTGTTGTTGTGCTCTAAATGGCTTTGTGATTGTAGATGCAAGTGTGAGTCTAGCTCAGGCTTGACTTTCCCCTGTAGCATCATAAAGGGATCAGTCAAGCTGCCTGATTTAATCTTGGTATGTCTATAAAAGCTTGTCCTTGTAACCAAAATCCCAAGATTGATGTGCAAAGCTTCAAAGGGGAGGAGGTGGTGTTGTTTTTTGGGTTTTTTTGAATTATTATTTTCAAAACAAGGGGATACCTAAACTGGGTATTTTCTGAATTTTTTTGACCCACCTTCACTAGAAATGTGGTATAACCTGCATCTTGTCCTTAGGTGTTTTGCTGGGTGGGCTGTGGAGATGCTGCAGAAGTGGAATTTAGATCACCTCCCCCTGTTTTTTTCATTTCATCACCTCCCCCTGTTGAGTTTTCATTTTACAACAGAAAAGTGCTCTATCAAATGATATCTGACTATCACTGTAAATTGCTCCTTAGTGTGACAAAGAGAATTTATCAGAATTACTTGCTTTCCTGCCTTAGGGGATAATTATTTTAGCCATGAGTTTTTGAACTTGAGGATGAAGATAATATTTGATTTTATCACTGTTTCCTGAGTATAAAGGGGGTGTGTGGAAAAGAGACCATAGAAAAGGGAATTTGGGGCTTCCCCCTTCACCCCAAGAATTGATCTTACTGCTCAGAAAAGCTTAAAATGACAAATGTTAGGATATATTTGGCTGGGAGTGAAGAACAAAACAAAACCCCTCATTATTCCACTGTATAAACCTGTAGTGCACCATAGCTGGAATCCTGCACTCAGCTTTGGTCTCCCTGCTTCAAAGAGATGTTACACAAACTAGAGAAGGGTAATAAAGATGATCAAGAGTTAAGGAGCTGCTGCTACTATGCTCAAGAAGTTCCTGCAAAAAAAACATGGAAGGGAGGAAATGGTTACTCTCCACTACTCACATTTGAAGAATTGAGAGGCAACCAAATTTAAAATCAACTTACTGTGCACAGATGGAATTGTGGAACTTGGTGATACAGTATGGTCTGAGAGACAAAATAATGGGATTAATGAAGAATTCATGAAGAGTACTTTGGCTGTTAAAAGTTGCCACGGTTGCAACCTTTGACTCAGAAAGCCCTTTCCCTTCTAACTTCAGGCAATCAACACTATATGGCCAGGAAGGATCGCTTTATTTTCATCCCATTTATTATATATTCCTCTAATTATGGCCTGCTGGACCTAGCAGGAAACAGATTATTAAACCAGGTGCATTTTTAGTCTAACCCAAAGCAGCAGGAGCCAGAAGATAAGACCTTGCCTCTTACTCTGTGCCTGCGGAGTTGTGCCCTGTTTCTGACTGCTCAGTTTGTGTCCCGAAAAGATGAATAATTTTTGTTCAGGTACCACTGGGTGTCACTTGGGATGATTGGTAGGCTCTGCTCAGGGTATCCTTCAGGAAGGGAGGGAGGTGTGCCCAGAGCAAAGTTCCCGACTCTGCTTTGTAACACAGGTGCTAACTGGTGATAGCTAGGGACTGTGGAGCCAGTCTTTCAGACTCCCAAAGTATTCATTGGCTCTATCCCTTAATTAAAAACCAAGGACTATTCCTCAGTTCATTTGTAAATATCTCTTGAGGCTATCTGTCAAGAGAATTTCTTTTGGCTTTTCATACTCAAGTGAAATATTTTAAGATAGTGTAACACAAACATGACACTGGTTCTGTGAACATGTTTGTATGTAAGTATGTCACATCCTTTCGATTAGCTGTTTTAAAAGGAAAATAATGTTCAAAAATGACAAATTTCTACAACTGGAACTCTTCTAGGTGTCCTCAGTTTCTTCCCATGCCTGCCTTTCAGACATGGTTCCCACATTTCCATAAAAGCTTTGGTTGTCAAAGCAATTTTCTTTGTTTATAATTTTAACCATATAAATTGCCTCATGTTGAATGTCACTGTTGATCCTTTTCAACAAATAACTATCAAAGGATTAAGTAACACTTTCCTTTTGTCTCCTTTGTTTTCCCTTGACTTTGATCAGTAGTTCTTTACCATTGAGGTGATGGCAGAGCACCCTGACTAAGGAACAATATGTATGTCTTATCTTCAAGTGTACAAAAGAAAAAAAAAAAGAAAGACAAAACCAGAAAAAGGTCTTCATACGCAGTTGCTTAGCAAACCCAGCAGTGATGCCAGCTTCCCAAATCAGTTGCCAGTTATGTTCTGTAACCTCTTTGCCTCCTATAATATGAAAATGCTTGTCACTAACCTTGTTAGTAGGGTTTCTTCTCTGATCTTAACACCCACATTTAATTTCTGGTTTCTTTCTTTCAAATTTTTATCCTTCTGGCATGTAAGCCACTGTGAGAATGTCTGTTGAGGATGGTTTTGCTGGAGGAGGGCTGTCTGGAGGGCCATCAGTTCCTAATCCAGGTGAGTCTTGTGAACCCACATGTAAGATGGACATGTTGCACTGATATCCTTTTGGGGGTTTTATTTGTTAAGTCACAGTGCATGTCTAGTGTGAAGAAATACTCTTAAAGTTAATTTTGTGTGATTGAAATAATTTGCTTGAGAATGGCAATTGGACTAGAAATCTCAGTCCTTGCAGTGATATGGTGCTACACCACTAGTCCAGGAGGTCATACCTTGGCGAACAGAGAGTTCATGCATTTCTTTCAGTGATAATACTGTCAACTCCAATTTACAGCAGTCTGGTTTAATGCAGAGCTTACCAATAATTTGTAGTGATCAGAAGATCAATGAGATTTAGTGTTTATGTTCTGAATGAACAAGTAAGGGTTGAGTGGCCTCCTGGGAGTTCCTTTCTTGTCTTTGACTGTGACAACTCAGAGTCCTCAAAGTTGAAGCTGTAATTCATTGATGTCATTTTAATTTTAGGATGTAAAAACCTGAACACTTGATGTTTTTTAGAGTGAGAAACCCATGAAAGTTAAATCAGGGTGCTGTGTCAGTGATTGAATTTTATCCCTTTGTTTTTAAGCCATACTAATGTAAGCAACCCTGGCTAATGGCCTCTGTTAGCAGCAGTGTGCTCTGACACAGTGGTGCAGTTGTGTAGCAATCTTTCTTAAGGGCTTTCTTTCCCCCATGGGGTGACCTCTTTCCTGGCTCATCATGATAAATTCTCCAAGATCCTTGACCTGATCTGATGGAGGTGGAAAACTGAATGGCAGTTTTAAAATGACTAGTCTCCACATGAACCCTGTGCCTGGCACACATTGCACCTTTAAAAAACGAAATAAATAAATGCTCTCCCCGCACCCAAAACCCAGCCATGGCTTTAGCATCTTCAGGCATAGATGTGATCTGTTAAATTAAAGGGTTTTTTTGCCTGCTCCTCATATCTAATTTTTAGGTATACAACAATGAACTTGTCAAAAAAAAAAAAAAACCAAAAAACTTATTCAAATCAGTAAGGTCTTAAGAATAGATTGCTGAGAGCTCCAGTGAGAAATGTGTCATGCAAAATCATGGAGGAAAGAGCCAGCAGCTGTTACTATGTCCCTGGGAGAAATAACCCTTTCACAATGAAACACAAGGATAAGACAGAGGAAAACATATTTTAGCTCTCCTAAGCTCTTGTACTTGATACAAAGCCACTTCTGATTTAGAAGGGGTAAAAGAAGGATATTGGTTTTCTGACAAGAAAGGCAAATTACTTGTAATACTTGTTGCTAGTTGTAGTCCTGTAGGTTGGTCAGTGTACATGATTTTTTTCCATTAAATTACAAGATCAATCTGAATTTTGACATATTTGCAAATAATCATTATCTTTGTTTTTGATGCACATCAAATACCTGTATATTAATGTTTGCATTTTAAAAGAAATTGTACATCAACTATAATTTCCGGTCTAAGGGTGATACAAGGACATTTTTATCCTTAAGTTTTTGTACTCAAAGCTAGTTAAGAAAGCCAAAACAAATTCACAATTCAAAATACAATATTTCTAAGATTTAGGGGTCTGTCAAGAGTTGACAAGTTACTTTTTTGCCCCACACAAATGACACTAGGTACAGAATAGTTATGGTAAATTTGGTAGGTTATTGCACAGAATCCAGTATCTCCTGAAGTCTAATCAGCACAGGCTCTGGATGTGTGGATTTTATTAATATTCCCGAGCTGAGTCATATAGGCGTGAGTTATTTGAGGTGGCACTGCAATTTTTCCCTGGCTACTTAATAATTGCTCTGGAAAAACTGTTCAGATTCTGTGCTCACTGCTGCAGGAGGCTGGTATGTTAACACACTTTGCTTACTTTGCAGTTATTTAAATTTATTATTTTGGGAAGGATTTTTTCAGAACCTCAGCCTCAAATTGCTTAAAGCTCACCTCTGGAGGAGCTTTTATCATTGTTTCATCTGCATAGGAAGTGATAGTATAAAGGATTCTTCTAATTCTGAAGATTCCGATAGCAAATGGCATGAGTGGAGCAGGATTGTCTCAGGCCCTGTGGCCAGGATACAAAGCTTACCTATTGAGGGTTCTCTGCGTTCAGTGTTTCTGAGTCTTTCCCTCTCTCTGCCATTTGTTGTGCTGACTGTTTTCAAGTGCATAACTGCTCCCAGTAGCCTGTAATTGCAAGGTCAGTCTAAGGTGAAACTGTGCCTTGTTTAGGAGACGACATGAACAGTCTGTTTAGGCCATATGCTGTTGCCTTATCTTTTTCTTAAAGCCTTTGGGTAGCTCAGCGTGTTATGTACAATGATTATGAGTACCAAAATCTTTCAGAGTATACAACTGGGGCCAGCTTACCTCCACTATGCTTGGCAGCTTTGTGGGGTCTCTGCTTGAGTCTTAGATGGGCATAGTAAGAAAGCTGTTCTGGTCTCATATTTGATTTTCAGGATTAGCTACTCCATATTCCCTGACTTTTCTTGCCAGCTACTGCATTTTTATTGCAGAGAATGAAGCCCACCAGGTATCTGTTTTTCCCATTTGTTTTCAAAAGCATAATTTTTCACATATCCATGGATGTGACTACTCTGTATCAGCCAGCAGCTAGTATCTGGAGAAATTTTTTTCAAATAATTTTTTGGGTTTTCTGTAAGAACTGATACTTTCTTTGCCATAAGTGTAAAAATTAGGAAAGGGACAAACTATGTAAGGATGCTGCTTTGATGAGTAGCTTGCTTGCAGCCTTCCCTTGATGTTCAGTTTAGGTGTTTGCTCTAACTAGTAATTTGGTTAGAAGCACGTAAGGACAAAGATCTATTATTTCCGCCCTGAAAAAAAAAAAAAAGCCCAGTCTACAGGTTTGTTTTAAAACAGATTATGGTTGCTAAGTAACAGTCTTCCCTAAATTGAGTGTCTTCCTCAAAAACTAATCCCAGAGTCTTAAAAAGTGAGAAATTAAAGACACAATAAATCTTACTCGGTCCATGTGATTAACAGATACTGAGTTAAGCTTTGGTCCCACAGTTGTCAGTGGAGAAGACTTCCACTGGCTCAGTGACATGACTATTTCTGCACTGATTCTCATCCAGAGTAGAGAAATTTATAGTATAACATACTCGCTTGGCAAATCGATATTAATGAACTAATTACTAGATTTTTCCACATTGCCTCCAACTTTTCACATCTGCAGTGTTGTTTTGGTTTGGTTTGGTTTTGAGGCAGATGAAAAAATACTGAAATATAGAAATGAAATTGGACATTGTCATTAATTCAGAAGGGAGAATGTTTCAGGCTCAGCTAATGGTGGCTGCTTACATCAGTGCATATGTTGTGTTTCCCAGTGGATTATATTAGTTACATGAGTGTAGCATAGCTCTGCTTTTTCTTGCAACACTCACAAAAAGACAGGAAAGCAGATTTAGGTTTTCGGTTGAGGACTAGAAGCGCATCCTTCTCCTTCACAGCCAGTGCTTAATACTGTAAGTCACAGCACCTCTTGATCAAGTCAATATATCTCCTGCAGTGCACAGACACTCAGGGTAACAATGTCTGAGACAGCATCAGGGATGGAAGTGAAATAGGCATGTCAGTGGGCTCTGCACCTGAGCTCCTGAGCACTGCCAGAGGGGGTTTATTAGCTGATGAGAAGTGCTGCACTGATGCTTTTGGGACAGGGTTAGTTCACCTGTGTGATGCTGTGCTGTGCAAAGTAAGTAAATGAGCACAGTTGGGCACTTGTTTGGATGTTTAAGCCCTATCCACCCACATTGTAGACATGCCTTCCAGTAATTTTGTTGGTGAACTTGGTTATGTTGTATGGTTCTTTCTATTTCTTTCTCATTTGAAGATTTCAAAGCTGATGACAATTTACGGAAGTTGCCAAATATTCTCACAGTTGATACTTTTATGTTTGTTAAGCTTAAGGACATGATTAGACCTTGAGAACAGAGTTAGAATGTGAATTTCTCATTCAAGTATGTAGAAAGCCACTTTCTCAAGTCTCTCAACATAACTAAACTACTTCTTTTTGCGAATGTATTTCTAAGAACAGTACTGATGCTGGCATGTGCAAGATGATTATTTTGTGTCTTTGCAGTTAACTAGACAATACGGCAGAGTTAATATTTTAAGTACATTGTTTCCCAGCCACTTCCCAGCACTGTGGGGTATTTTTCGTCCTTGACATTGAGCATCCCTGACCATGGCCGGGCTTGGAACTAGATGATCTTTAATGTCCCTGCCAAACCAAAACAATTCTGTTATTTCTATGACTGAGCTTTTGTGTTAGGCCTCCATACATCCTGTCCTTGCTGTGATGTCCAGAGTTGTGTTCTCAGCTGAAGAGCTCCTGGTTCTTCTGCAGTTGACAAAAATACAGGAATAGGTAACCAATTTTTTAGTGGAAGAATCCCAGTGTACCCATACCCACAGCAGCCCCCCCCTCCCCCCCATCACCACCACCCCC
>JAWWEU010000111.1:98412769-98430106 GCA_035583155.1 Acropternis orthonyx | reverse complement strand
CCCCTCCCCCCGAAAAAAAAAAAAAAAAGTAGTATCCAGAGCATCACCAGACTCGGGAAAATGGGAAGCTCACAAAACTGCATTGTAAACCAGGGACTATTAAGTTATTTCTCTCCCTTCAGATTTAAGTCACTGAGAGTTGCTTTGTCTTTATCTGTCTAAATGTAATCTCCTTACAAGCAGATTGTTTTTTAAAATGAGATTAAAAAAACCCCTGTAAACCCAGATCCTCTTTGTCTTCTGCTCAATAAAACGAATGAACTGAGAAAATCTCGCCTGTTAAGTGTAACCTGTGTTGTTACTTCATAGAGGGATTTTGTGTGTGTGTCAGGACCTATTTAAAGCATTTTCATGAATTGTGTCCATTTAAGCAAGTAATTCAGATTGTTTGTAGCAGCCACGATTTCCCTTGTTACCTAGCACTCTATGAATCTCTGTCAACTAAGGAATTTTACTGCCAAAGGTTTTCTATTCTGATTCATCAAAAATATTTTCAGATCATCAATTAAAAATATTGATGAGAATTAGACCAAAAATGATCTTTGAGGAACCTCACTGTTTAGTTGCCCAATTCATTAATGTCTTCCCAGTCACTTTATTTTCAGATGTGCGTGTAATACCTGTTTCTAATACCCTCAGTGGATTTTGGATTTTGCTACCTCCGTATACTGTTGTTTTTAAAACAGTGAGATTTTAAAATCAAGATGTCAGGTAGTACTAATTAATTTTAATTTTTTTAATATAACTATTTTATCAGCAGAAATGTTACTAACATCCAAACTCATGTTCTGTCAGAAAAGATTAGTGATTCAGTTGACAAGACCTAGTTACCATGGAACTTAACTGAAATCATTTCATTTTTTTAACAATTTTTTTTTTGTTGATACTTTTTATTTTTGAATGATCTATGTAGATATGTTAGGAGCTAGATCAGTTTACCAAGACTGTAAGTTCTTATCAGTACTGCCTTACTTCTTTTTTTTTTATTTTTTATAAAAATTTTTATTTTTTACAGACTCCTAACTATGGAAACAAAGTTATATTTTTGTAATCATGTAGAAATCATCTATTTTTTCAAGAGACTTATCAATAGTTAACAACATTTGGGAAAGCCATGTATCCTTTAAAAAATAGTAGATTGTACTGCTGTTATTTTTCCTTTCTCATTATTTGTATATTTGTGGCTTTCATCAGTCCTTTCAAGGCAATTTTAATAATAATATTAAAACAATAATAATAATTATTTAAGTATCATGATCTTAGTCGTGACTGAAATATTACCTTTTTTGAGGTGACTAGTAATGTATGTGTAATTTGTTCCTAGTTTCCATTAATACTTTTATGATATTCTGTGCTCCCAAAATACAGTTATGGTGATAGGTGCTTATAGTTTTGGGAAACTGGCCCTTTTACAAGCTCTTATTGTATTCTTTAGTGTTTTCTTTACCACATGCTGCTTGAAGGAAATAAACACAACAGAGTAACTATCTTTCAATTCAGTCACTAACTTTTTATGTCAGTTTTTAAATCTTCTGTCAGTGAAACTCAGTATTGCATTACCACTGTTGGGTGCTGCATGTGCTCACAAAACAAATTATTCTGTGCTGTTTTAAAAATCTATAAATATAAAATGTGTATTAGAATGACATTCAATATAAGAATATTTTTCTCCAATCTTGCCCAATATGGGCAGCTATTAAAGAAAGATTTTACCTGTTTTTCTGGTGATGCTTGCTATTTGAAAGGAGTGGAATAGATCACCTCCAGTATCCCATCTTTGGTTTTGTGTGCTATAATTCCTAAATTCTGCATACATTACCTGCTGCAATGAGGATATGGACACACTGATGTACCGTGTCACTGGTAAACTTGAATTCCAGTGTCTTAGTATTATGATCCATTCCATTGGGTTTCAGTTATATTTTCAATACTTTGGAGTTTTTTCCTCTGTGTGTGAACATCTTCAATTTTTCTTGCCTGCTGATTAGACAGATAGCATTCATTGCTGGGCAATTTTATTTTTTTTTTTACTATGTTCTTTGAAAAGTTCAGTGTAGTTGGATTTATGTTTTTGTGAATCTTAACTTATATAAGAGTGTTTTTGCCACTCTTTTGAATGAAATGCCAGTCGATTGAATGAAAAGTCTTTCTGGCTACCCAGTCATTTTTATTACTTTGGAGAGGGAGGTTTTACAAAGGTGGGGACAACTGAAGCATAAAACTCCCTCTACCATTAAAGTTGCCAGTATTTCACAACCCGAAACCTACCTGTGAGTCCTCTGCTGACATTCTAGCTCACCCACAGCTGACCTTACAGATTTAGCAAATTCCTTGTTCTTGGGAGAAAAGGGACATCTATGACATGACTTTCCAGATATTCCCATCTAACCACCTGAGGTCTTTCAGGTTCTGTGGATCACAAGTTGGTAAGGTGTCAGAGGCTACCAAAGAAGGCTGCTGGAGGAATCCCTCATCCTCTTTCCTCTTTGATTATTGGAAGGAAGAAAACTCTCCTGGCTGTGAAATGTCCTGCTCAATCAGTTGCCCTGTGAACCTTCTTTCCACAAGCAGGCTCTCATAACCTTGCATGAGGTCAGTGCATTTTGAGCTGGGCTGTAGCTCAGTTCTTTCCTCAAGATACTTTTTCCTTGTCTTCAGATGACTCACTTGGCACATTGATGTACCAGAGGTCCATCTGTGAAGATACACTTTCAGTCAGACAGCCTGCAAATTGGCATTACATCTTGGTATGTTAGTGAAATACATAACTTGAAGATGCATATTCAGTCTTTGGCAGGTGACAGTTGCAATGGTGTCTACATTGTCACCAAGATATGAACATGAGAACACATTGACCAGTTTTGAAAAGTATGGAAGTAATAAATACCTTCATTATTTTTTTTCCTAACTCATTTCTCACAAATGAATGATTTGTGTTTAGAAGTAAAATTGCATTGCACTTATTTCTGCATGATTTCCAGAATTACCCTGAGAAGGTATAATTTTATAAGATTGACAAGAACAAAAAAAATTTACAAGAGAGAAATAGTCCATCAGATACCAATTATATTGTGTTCTGTTACCTTAGCCTTACATTCTAGATATCTGGTAAATTTGAAACAAACTCCTAAGTAATTTCAGTTGTGCTTTTCCCATTATTTTTTCAGATTTTTGCTTTCTTTTCTACTGTCAATTATCTTTAAACATCCACTTTTTATGTTTTGACCAAAGCTAGAAAGATCATTGTTTTTATTTGAAAATAACTAGTACAACATGAATCTCTCTTGTCTTTTTATAATATGCTTATTTGTGATCTACTGTAATAATTTACAAAGATGCTTAAGAGAATCTGTACTCATGGGTATAAACTGGCAAAGCAGAAATACCTAGTAATAGAGAAATAACTTTCTTCCACTTAAATTAAGTGCAGTGTTGAAATGAGACATTAGTACAAAGATATTTGTATTTCAGAGATCAAGTTATGGTGGTATTATGGTAATAATAAAACATTTTCATAGGTTACCGAATTAATAAAGAAAAGGACTGATTAAGTTAGGGAATCTATACAGAAAATTAAGGCTATTTAAAGTATTCATGACAGACCCCTGAAAACAATAAGTGCCTTATTAAGAAATTCTGTTGCTAGGAGACAGTAACCACAGTGTCAGAATAACATGTTTTTATTTCATATGAGAAATGCTGGTTAACACACCTAGTTAGATAATGAGTAAGGATAGCTAGGTGATATAAAAGACTGGGTGAAATCCTTAAATTGTAAGATACGAAGCCAATAAAAGCTGCAGGTCTCTAAAAGCTACCTTAGCATAGTGTGCCCCAAGAGCAGACTGGTAACCAAGGCCTGTTTGAAGCTTGACCTGAAGTAGGCAGTTACCCTGCTCCAGAGCATTCAGGTGAAGTAATTGCAGTTTGTAAATCAAATGAGAATGAATAAAGGTAATAAACATTTTTGAAAAATTATATGTTTATACACCTGTTTAATCTTGCTGATAAAGAATCAAGTTCAGTACGGGAAAGAACAGCATGGTTCGTAGTGCCATAGAATAAACTAAATTCTCTAAAAGAAGAGTTTCTGAAATCATCAGGACTTCGGAGAGATGTGAAGGAGGATGTGTGTCACCAGGAGACAGGCAGTACTGTGCTCTAGGAGGTGCCAGGAAAGCTTTGGGAAGACCACAGCTAAAAAAAGATTCAAATAGCAGATTCTTTGTAGAAACAATTTCATGACTGATATCCACTACTTGCTTTAACCAGGGAAATTCTGAAATAAGTATATAAATATATAGACTGAGCAACTTTGATCTGGAAAGCACGATCCATGTCCCTAATGTATGGTTATAAATCCTATCAGAGGGAGTGTCTTGTTGGGCTGTGTGTGTATTCTCCACAGCGGTCCTGTTTTCCCAGTTTCGCTAACATGAGGGACTCCCTGTCAGCCACGCTGACCATGTGCACCTGGACAGGTAGGTACAGGAGCCTCTGACTCCACTGCCCTGGTTCCCCTTACTATAGGTGCCTTGAGCTGGAAGGTACATAGGCTTTGGTGTATAGGTTGTACATGCAGGAAGGATATTTTCTAACAGCAGTGTCCTGTCATTCTCCCAAACATCTTTTCTACATCTGCTTTGCATGAAAGCAGCCTGCAAGCTGCAGGTAGCCCCTAGGCCACCAGTTTAGGCCCACTGAACTGCTCATTAATTGTTCCTTCTTTGTTTCTTTGAAACTTTACTCTGATTAAGGTGACACATTTTAACAGGTGAGTCCACATCTTAAGTAATTACTTTAATTTTTTAACTAGTGCTGATTTCATGCTGTATTTACCTGAAGCCATAAGTTCAGGTTCACATACTTCTTCATACTCTTCCAAAACTAAATGGGAAGACTTGTTCTTTCCATTGCTTCAGATATTAAATATAAGGTAGTGTGGTTACAACCTTCACTGGTGCTCTTGCGGACTGAATCAGGGGTGGTTGGGATGTTTCAGAAGTGTCCGTCCATCCTTAGCAATCCCAGGGCAAGAATGGCAAGGGGAGATCTGTGTTTTCTCTAATATGTATATAGGGTTTTCAATCAGTATTAAGACTATATTGTACTGAAAGAGCAGTTATACTCAGCAAATTATTTAAGTCAAAGTCAGTTTGGGAAATAAATCTTTTGATGCATCAAACACTGTGTTTGTATTTCACTAAGGTTTTAAAAAACATCTGTTGTGTTGACTATGCTCTTCACCAAAAACCTACCCATGTAATGCAGGAACCAAGAATGGATTAACTAGAACACCAGAGGACGCTACATCTAAGTGGAATAGATAACCAATGAAAACATGGTTTGAAAAGCAGCAACTGACTGAAAAAGCACAGCTATAAATGTTGCTGGTTTGGGGAGATTGTTTCTGTATTATAATCAACAATTTTTATCAAATTTTGGTATTCACCGTTGCTTCATCTAGATGTATGATTACAAAAAATATGATGACCTAAATGTGTTGTCTTATGATTCTTTTTTCTGCTAATGTCAAGTTCACTTTGTATCATGGTGCCTGTTTCTTCATAGTACCACTGCCAAATGGCATTGCAGTCTTAATCACATTCTTTTGATCTAGTTCTCCATTTGTAATTTCAAAGTCAGGAAACCTCATAATTAAGGTTGCCTGTGCAGTTCTAAATCGGTTCCTGTGTGTACATCCATCCTGATAAGAGTGTTTAATTACATAGTCATGGCCTTTTTTTTTTCCCAGTCAGTGAGAACCACCAGTCCTGTAGGCATGTGAAGTAGTTATTGGAAACTTCTCCTGTTACATGTTCTTAGGCCTCATTCACTGCTGGCTGTACAAGTCTTGTTATGGAAAGAGTTATTAATTCCCCTCTATCTTTTCAGTAGTAATTATCACCACTGTGTTTCATGTGTCTTTCAAATAAGAACGAATGTCTTTTCACATCTGAAAGGTTACTACTGTTATCTTTCTAGAAAGACAAATAGAGATAAATTGTTGTCACTGAGGTTTGCTAATTTTGGGCATCCAGTCTGAGTTTTCTACAACTTGATATTTCAGTCAACTGCAGTAATGCAAAACCCCACTGACTTCTGCACAGCATTTCCTCTGGGTGGCTGCTCCTTACTGTCTGGGATCAGCAAGGAGGACACAGACTGCTCTCTGACCTGTACTTGACATGTCTGATACTGGCCCAGAACTGCAATTACTGGAGATACCTAAATTCAAAATGGACTTTGTTATTTTGAACATTTGTTATTCTCCCCTGGAAACACAGGTAGTGTATATGCTTTCTGAAGTGACAGATAACTATTCCTCTCCTCTTTGAAAGGCGGTAACACCTCTTTTCCTCTCTGGTATGCTATCAGTTACAATTCCCACCTAGTCTGAGAAAGGGGCTTCTATTTTTGTTCTTTGTTGAGGGCTTGCAAACTGCTCTGTTATATTGGGTATTATCTCTACCCTATCAGCAAATTATATTGGAGTTGGAATATCTTACTAACTCCTATTAAAATGATTGCATTTTCATACATAAGTGAGGTGTTTGGGGCTGGGTTTTGTTTTGGTTTTTTGGGGGGTTCTTTTAGGGGGGAGTGCAGGAAGTTAAACTCATTTGAAGGTGTAAGAGAAGATGGAATATGAGTCTTTCACTTAAACACCAGAATATTCACATACTGACATTAATATTTCACTGTGTCGTAGCTCCTATATAGTGGAAATTCTTATCAGGAACAAAATACCTGAGCAATGAGCTTGACTGAATCACTCCATGCCCTGTCTTCTCCAGCCTCACAGAAGAACTCAGTTTCAAGTCCAAATACCCAAGTATTGACAGATAAAACCAACATGAAGCAGAAATAAAACCGTGAAATTTCAGATGGTTTTACTAAAGCCCTGAACAAATGAAAATATAATTTTATGATGGAACCTGTTGGTGGTAGTTTGTCTGTCTCCTGTTTTATCTCATTTAAATTGCTGCAGCAGAACTGAGAAGTAAAGAAGAAAAGTTTCTAAATGTTTCTCTTCCTTAGAGTGAAATAATTTAAATATCTCCCACAGGAACCATAATATTTTTGGTATTGCTTTTCTTTGTGTACAGGTAGTTGGGTCACACTCACTCTTCCGCCCTTAAACAGGAGTCTTAGCAGAAGGTCACAATAGCTGTGAACAAGTTTATAAATAAGGAATTGGTTTTATTTGAAATATTGTTTTGGAGTAACAGATGCTTGATTCTCATTTTAAAGTTGTTCTTTTGTTGTTTTATTTTTCATGTAGCAAAATTAAGACTTTCTAATTAAAGTTAATTATGAAAACTGTAAAACCACGCAACATCAGCAAGAGCTTAACCAGAAGGGAGGAAGGAAGAAAATGGGGACTGTACTGCTATTCATGAATTAGGGTTTTTAGTGGAACTTTCATTGATCTTATTGATGGGAAGTTTTTGAAGCTCAATCAAGACAAATGCAAAGCCCTATACCTGGAAAGGAAGAATACCTCCAGCACAGCTGGGGAACGGCTCTAGTAAAGAGACCTGAGTATCTTGGTGGACCAGAAGCTGAATAAGGTTGAATAAAAACAGAGTTGCAAGATTGATTCCCTCGGTATTGCTGCACAATTGAAGGTTTAACACACTTTTATATCTGGCAGCATTTAGGACTTAGAGTTCTGCAGGGAAAGAAACATGCCAAGGAAGTACTAAGTGATGACAGTTTCTTTTTTAAACACAAACTTTGAGTAAAGCCTTTTGCAGCTTTGGTGACTGTAAACATTAGCCTGGGCTGAACTGTCAAAGGAACAGATTCCCATCGAATAGTCAGTAAGTTGGATCACGTTTCCTGTGTATCGCATCTGCGAGCCTGCCTGTTAAAGGAAAAAATAAACAATGAACCAGTTCTCACACTGCAGAAGTTCAAAATGTCTGAATCAGGAGAATATTAGCAAAAATATTGCAGATTGAGAATTCATTTTTAGGGTTTTGTGGCTGTTGTGTCATGTCCCAGTGAGAGAGTAGCTGACTGATTTCTCTAGCCTTATTCAATCATATTGGCTTTATCCTCTGAAGGATACTTCAGGAGACATAATCAGTGAAAAAAGCAATGTTTGCTCTCCAAGGTTTACTTGTCTGGGCATAATGTGATGCTGACAAGTAGGCTGATGGTTTCTGTACTCGTGCTGGTTTGTGTTCAGCCAGGCAGGTACACACAGAACAGTTGTTTCTACCAGTCTGTATCTATCTGCCAATACCACATTGTACAAAAAATAAGTTATGATTGTAATATATGTGACATGGGAGTTCTACAATAAGCTTTATTCTTAGTGATTGACAAGAAAGGCTGAATGGCTTTAGCATAGAGAACTGAGAAGTGTGTTTCTGAATTGGCTTCACCCCTATTTCAGAGAAGCCAGAAGGGTAGTAATTTCATAATTTCTTAGTAGTGTTATCAAGATCTAGAGAAGAATACTGTTTATTTGAATTTGGAAGAGAATCCAAGTGAATGCTTTGCATCAGTAAACTTCAGAGTGCTCTAGTAATTCGTCATGCTCCACAGGAAGAAAAGCAAATTGAAGGAAGTGCGTGTGTAGTTCTCTTAACACAGTTTTGGATTTAGCTGAACTTTACTCTTCGGTTCACTGGCTCACGTGACATTAAGAAGACAAGAAAGGTCAGTCAAATGGCAACATCAAAAAGGTTCTTAAATTCCAAGGATGGCACTTGACTTTGGCTGGGCTGGTGAATCCTTAGTTAATTGTCATGGTATGCCAGTAGGCAAGCACTCTACTCTAGACATAAAGTTGTGTTCTCTTGATTTTCAAATAATGGGTCATGATATAACAGTATTCCTGAGTTCCCACCACAATAAAACAGAAAATAGATTTTGTGAATTTGTTCTTTAATATTTTTAAAAGGGTCTAAAAGATGGAGGTTTTGATTTGTGTAAAGCTGTTTATGGTGCTACTTAAGTTTTGACCTCTCCCTTGATGTGATTAGAAGAGGGAATATAATTAATATTTCTTGCTGACACTAAGGCCAGCAGGTCAGTAGTTGTCCAGGAAAGGAAAGATGTTATATCTACACCAAGTAGGAGCTCAGCTTTTTGAAGTACTGCTTGCACCAAGTGGAGTTTCAGTTTGGTAGATAAGGGAGCTCTAATCAAACCCTCAAAAGTGCAAAAATTAAAGACTTCTTGAAGTTCTTGCATTTGACCTACAAGTTCCTTTAATCCAAGTGTATCTCCTGAATAGACCCATAACAAGTTTGGCATACATTTATTCACTGTACTCAACTCTTCTTCATGTGAATGGTGTTTAAAATTGTAGTAAGGCTGGTGAGCTTCCAGAGTTAGCCAACTGTTGTAGAAGCCCCTTCATTCTTTGAAGAGCAAAGAGTAAGAATAAAGAAGTGTTTCTCAAGTGTCCACAGGTGGAAATTAGCCCTGATCATTTATGGGTGGATGCTAGCAGAGTAGTGGCATAAATTAAAAATATCAATAAAATACTATTCAAGTGATTTAAGCAAAGATATCAAGGCCAGCTAGTTCAAGAAGGAAAATGAAGAGGACTAATTCCAGAGATGACTGCTGATTTAACTTGGTGCAATTAATACACTTTAGTGCCCTTGAAATGCCTCCATTTGTTGAATGCAGTGGTAGTGACTACTGAATCCATCATAAATAAGCACATTCATTGTGGCTGACTTTTGAATGTAAAACAACCAGAACTAGAGTTAATTGGACTAATTTGAGGTACCTCACCACTGGAGTACATAGTACTCTCATTTCTTGTGTAACTTAATGCCTGTGCATACTTAGTAAGAGGAAACTGGAATGGATGGGAAAGACCTACAGAGGTGATGAAAACCATCACTTAACAGAGAGTTTTCCATAAGTTCCTAAGAAATATTTATACATCAGTTCACTTTTTAGGCTAAACAAATTTTGCAACTGTGGGTGTGCATGACCACTGAGATAAACTTTCCTGTGTATCAATACAGATGGTTTCTAGGTATTGCACCATCAGCATGACATTTGTTCTCCCAAGCCAAAAAGCCAAGTTACTCTTTGGAACTGGTTTTTGGATTTTGCTAAAGCACAGTTTCATCTGCATTGTAACAATTCAAACAGCTGAATGGACAGATCCTGATCAGACTAATTAGTGCCCTTTAAAAATATTTTTCTGAACACCAGGCCTAATTTCTGTTGTGCAGTAGACTAAGTTTCAATGCCTTTAGAGCAGCTGTGAATAGATGCCATTGTGGATGCAAACTACATCTTAAAGCTGATATCCCAGAATTCCAGATACTGAATCAATAGCAGTTTTACTGTTGGCTTCAATTGCAGTATAAATATATAGAAGATAACAACATTACAATAGCTTGTCTGATAAAAATTATTAAAAAAATAAACCTGAAAGAAAGCTGGATGTAGGATAGAGTATTTCAGTTGGAATGGATCTACAATGATCATTTGGTCCATGATGGCTGCAGGGCTGACCAACAGTTAAACATGTTAAGGGCGTTAGCCAAATGCCTCTGAAACACTGACAGACTTGGGGCATCAACCTCCTCTCTGTGATTGAAGTGCAATACAGAATCCATAAGAATCCCCTATAGGTAACTGCTCCAAACAATTGCACCCTAATCACATTGGTCCATGTTATAAAGAGAGACTGTAGTAACTTTCATTACTTTATTTATAACATAGTTACTGGGGTTTATTTGCTGTGAAAGATACATAGGGTTTTTTAGGGGGAACGCCCCTTTTGACTATATTGTTCCAACCGTCTTAATTTTAAGTTATAACGGGCAAATTCCCAACTTTCTGGTATTCTCTGTTAGAAACCAATCCCAAGCCTGTCACTGTGATGGTAAGGAGCAGAGTCTTTGGAGAGGCAGCATCTCATTTGCAGTGAATTCCTGGATGGTTTTTCTTAAATTGGCTCTTCCCCAGGAGTAGCTTAAATGTGGTTATCCATTTAAATAGTTTACTACTGGGAAAACAATGCTCTATAAAGTACAAGATCTCATTTGCAATGGGGGTCCTGGGGAATGAAAGTGGATATACACGTGCCATGTGTTGCAGTCTCCATCCTCTGCTTTCCCTGCTGTTAGGAAATAATTTGAAAATTACCTAAAATAGGAACTATATACTCAGTGGCTGATCAACAGGCTCAGATTTGTCTCCACAGCAGAACCTGGAGTAGTAGCCTTCAGCAATAGTTCCTGTAGTCCACAAGAAAAAAAAGGAGTGGTTATTGAGAAGAACAGCACAGGCTTTCCCCAGGAGGGACGTTTCAGAGGAAAGTCTTGGCTGTGGTGTGTAGAAGCCTCTGGCCATGGCTATACTGCTAAAATGGATGTGCCTAGGACCATTCTTTGGTCATGAGAGCAACTGCCCATTGCAGCTTGTGTCTATGCTGATTTAAAGAGAAAAACAAGTGTCTCATACTCTGAAACAGAAGCTGCCTCAAAAATTTCTATGTGATGCTGTCTTGAATCACGCCTGTGCCAAAGTATGCCAAGGATTGGTCTAATGGCAACAGAAGTTAATGCCTTTCAGTGCAACATCTCTTCTCTGAGATCCCTTGAAATTATATAATATAAAGGGGTTTCTTTCCTCCTAATTTAGTGAGAAAATAAACTAAATCTTTGGGTCATTGATGCATATTAAAGAGTCCAAACCATGAGTGATAAAAGGTCTAGGTAGACAAGGCTGCTTTCATGCATCCAACATTTCTTCACCTGGAATGACATTATGGAGAATATATTTGAGAAAATACACTTCAAAACCACCACAGGCACAATGAATTGCCCTGAAAATAACAGCCACCTTAATACTGACAAATGAATACTGGCCCTTGGTACCTACGTGCTTCCTTGAAACATCAGAAAATGTTTTAAACACTATCACAAAGTCCAATAATTTGATTATATTTGTTGGAACTAAACCTGGTATCATCTGGAGTTTTCATTTTATTGTCCAACAGAATTAAAACAGTCTCAGAAATAATTACCTATGTTTTTTTTTTTTTTTTAATTTCATTTTACTCAATGCTCTGTTCGGGCCCTTGTGTAATTCATGTTTGGCTGACATCTTTTTGGAGAGTTCAAAAGACTTCAGAGACACAACGAAGAGTTTTGACACAACTACAGAGTGTTGGGGGAAAGGGGGAGATCTTCAAATGTGGTTTTTATTCTCTGCTGTCATGTCTATAGTAGCAGTTAGTGGTACGTGCTTTTCTTAGCATACTATTGGCATTAAAATTTAATAACATGTAGGGGATCTCTGGGCTATTACACACAAATGAAGATAAACTCCTTTTCAGGTAAAGTACATAACTTCAAAATATGCATATTTCTCCTATATATTCCTCATTTTTTCTGCCATCTATTTTATCATAAACACAAAAACTAGTTACAATCCCTGAAGGAAGGAATAAAATTTAAGAATGCAGGTACCACTCCTAGGTTTTTCAAGTTCTCTAAGAAACAGTGATTTAGATTTTCTAAACAGAACCACAGTTATTATATTCAATAAATGATTTTTATTTATTTTTGAGGGGGTAACTTGGAGAAGTGAGCTGAAGTTTCATATACTTTGAAAAACCAGCATTTTATCATGTTGATGTTTGTCTTCTTCCCTGAACAATGGTTTCTATTAGTGCCTTGTACAATTACATCTGTTTGATTATTAATGGATTCATAAAAATATTCTTTTTACCCTATTTCTATTTCACTGTTCATTCTGTCTGGGAAGTTTTCTTTTTAAAAAGACAAAGAGCCCAGTTCCCTGAATGAAATTGTATTCTCAGTTTACTTTAAGCAGAGATTTTAGTTGAACTAAAGTAAAAAATGTTGGTTTTTATCTGTAAGCTAAGTGAACAGAAGCTGTGCTTTCCCATTTTTCCCGTCTTTATTACCTAATTGTTATTCCTTATTGAAGTGTCTGCCATTATGTTATTTATTTATTTTGCAGCAGGTTCCTTTTCCTTTACCCTTGTTCTAACTGGTAGTAAACCCTTAATGCCACAGTGACCAATGGTAAATCACGGTGTCTGACACCAGGAGACAAAAGAAGCAGGAGGGATCTGTGAAAAATGCCTGCAAGAAGCGAAGCACAGCATGGATGGAGATGATTCACATCTCTGCAGTGAATCTTCAGTAAAAGGTAGCAGAGCAGAACCAAAGACCATTTTCACTCATCTTGAATTCATTTCACCTGATCTCTAAAGTATTTCCTGTTACCCACCAGAGCTTTGAACCAGGCTGCATGTCTGAGTACTGCTTTTTTCTTTTCTTTTCTTTTCTTTTTTTTTTTTCTTTATTTCCCCAAAAAAGTGAGAGTAAAACAGGCAGCTAATCGAGGGGGAAGCTGCAAGCAAGGAATGCAGAAAAGAAACCCATTTGCACATCTGTCTTTCCATCCCTTGAAACTTTCACAGATTTTTGTGCAGTCTGATTTAAAATAAGTTTTTCAAAAACATGTAATGATCTTAAGTTCCTGAGTCCCTTAAAGGCTTTTGAAAATGTTGCTGGAAATTGATGCATCAATACTTAAACAAAAAAATGCTTTCTATTTAACAAAGTTGCTGGTAAATTGTTGTTTATTTTTATAGCTATTTTAGCTGTTTGCTTGAAAAGTGAGCATTTTTTTCTTTCTCTTTTGCAAGTATTTTAATGTATGATTTACTAACGTAGGGCTATCTTATTCCTCTACCAGTCTATATAAATCTACTTGATACTTTTGATCAAGCAGAATCAAACCTGTTGCCCTTCATCCTGCAAAACTATAGGCATGTGCTTATGTGAGTCACTCACAGACTCAAAGTAAGGAAATTTAAGCTTGTATAGATGAAATGACATGAAGTTGGGAGTGACTTCATGGGTTCCTGTGTTCCTTTCTAGCACAGACATCTGCAACCATGGAGTAAGCTTGCCCTTTAGTGTGTCTGAGACGATACTCTCTATTTTCCTGCCTTCCTGGCTGAAAGCTCTTCTGGCATTCCAGCTGGTGCCTGCAGGTCAAGAGACTTGGGACCCAAGTCTGAGTGGTTTCTGATTAACTTCAGCGGAAGCTAGAAAAAAATCAACACAAGAGTTTGCCCCTAGTGAGGTATTGAATGTGGATTCCTCACATGTACAAGTTTAAATTTAATTTCATCAGGGAGTGGATTACCTTATTAAATTCTTTGGGGAGGTGCCTGAATTTTTCCTAGCAGCTAAAGCTCTATACATGTTACCTAGACTGTCCACAGCTGAGACTTTCAGTAGTCATCACTTAGGGCCCCTCCTTTCCTGTGGGAACTGTTGGCTGCTGCTCACTTTTGCAACTGAATTTTGGACCCTTCTAAAAAAAAAAAAAAATTAATTTTTTAAAAACTTCTGGTCATGTTAAAGTAATATGATTGTTACTTGTGTGCTACCACATGATGTAACTTTTTTTTAATATTTAGTCTAAATACCCTGTTGAAAGTTTAAAAGGGAGCTGCTAATGCCTGTGAATCTGAATCTTTGTTAAAGAAGCAGCAATCTACTATTCAGAAACTGATAGGCAATTAGGGATGGAAATTGTAATGCCATGGGAAAGTAAGGAATGGTCCATTTCTTCTTGCATGAACAGAACAGAATCTTTTTGTGCTAAGTACTCTGCTATGCAAACACACACAGGAGCCCCTGTGCTTGAATCTTAAAAGAATAAGCGTACCAATATAATATATATTATGCTCATTGGTGCTATATATTTTAAGGGTTTTTTACTGTAAAAATGCTTTTGTCTTGCTTGGATTATACAATTATAGCATCAACATTTTTTTTTTTTTTTGCTACAATCAGTGATGTTCCAAGCCCTAATAGCTAGAGGTGGGTCTCACTGCATATCAGGGAGATTGCAGAGAATACAGAGCGCTCAGCCTGCCCTGTCTCAGATCTGCAGCGACAGCTCAGGGTGGCAGACAAAGGGAAAAGAGAGAGAAAATGTGTGCCTATGTGCACGCGTAGGCAGTGTTAACAGAAGGGAATTAGCTGGCTCAGAGCTTTGATTATCGACTACAGAGAGTTTCAGCTCTGGTCTCTTGTCTGAATCAGTCAGATCCACGATATCCAAAAGTGGTTATCAGTTGATGATTGTTTGATTGCCTGTGAAGTAATTAGTTTGAACTGGGTTCCCCCAGTGAGAGTGGCCTAGTGTCTATGCACCTTTTTCCAGGTGCTCTGGGGCCTGTTGAGGTGATGCTTCCAGGCAGCCCCAGCTCCCTGTAACTCTCCCTTTGCTGATGTGAGGGCTGCTTCTGCCACAGGCCTGCTGCTGAATTTCTGGTGTAACTGCTTCCAAACCCATCTAGGTTAAAATGAACCAGATAACCCTAAGAGCTGAAATAATTAGTATTGGCTAACCTGGCTGGTTCTGCCAGGGCTGGTGGGGAGATGGCCATGAAAACCCTTCTGCCAGCAGGCTGAAGGAGCTGGTGGGCTGCAGCTCTTGTGATAGCTCCAACCCATTTCCAGGGACTAAATGAGAGTAAGAAGTCATCCACTTGGCCTTACTCACCATCCTTTGGTTTTTCTGTTATGGATGCCAGTCAGTTCACGATTGTGTCTTAACCTACTAAGACTAAACCTTGGTCCCATGAAAAGAGCAGCCAAATCACCATTTCTTTCTGTGTAATCAGAAGTTAGTTCTTAAATGATGAGAGAGTTTTTGTAATTCTTTGATCTACTACAATGCAAAGGTGCTCCGTGCAAGGAATATAAACATTTGTCCCGGCCAAGCCTGATAAACAACTACTGTGACCATTCCTTACACCTGGTCAAAGTGAGTGAGATAAAGTGGAAGTTCCTGGTTTCTGCCAGTCCTGGGTGTACAAGGGCTCTGATTCCATTAATTTGGCAGGCACTGAATTCACTGTTAAAGATTTGAAAGGAAAGACTGAGAAGTGGAGATTTGCTTTCGGTGCCAACATTTCTTGGGTTGTAGTTTTGCACTGATGCCGTATTATAAATCATTTACTGTACTAATGGGATGAGAAATGTCTGTGGGAGGGAGCAGCAGCTTCTATCCTAGGAACAAGTGTGAGGTGTGGCCCTCAAGGCTGCATTTCTGAAGCCACTTTCTCATCAAGAACTTCCATGTAATAGAAATTGTTACCTTTTGGCCTCTACATGTTTAGCCTTCAAATAATGACAGAAAATGTGAGGTCATTCAAAATAAAGTTTACATCTGTCAAGATATAAATACATAGAAGAGAAAGTCTGTTATTCAGTCATGTTAAGAAGTTGAAAAGCCTCTGAACTGGAGCATAGTCACCATTAGATAAGAATACATTTTTAAAGAGCATATTCTTATTTTAATTAAATCCTCAATAAAATCTTCATTTTTTCCTGTCTCATTATTTGAAGTGCAACATATGTTAACTTCACTAAACCCAACCTGCTGTCAGAGTACTGTGTATATGTGTTTTACACATATCTCCCCCAGCCGTATCACCTGTCAACAAGCTGGTTACCTCTAATGATCTGTTTAGTCATGTGGTTCCCATTATTTCAAGGTTTAAGTTCTTTTTCTGACAGTAACTGGCAATGTGAGTGTGATATGTTTCCTCCTGGGTGTCTCTGCTCCGTGGTAGCATGGGGCTGCAGCTGGCCCAGCTTGGAAGGTGTGGCATGAGGGACATTGCCAGTGGTTGCACTGTGGTGTTGCCTGCACTTCTGAAAGGAGCATCAAACCCAGAACAGTTTGAGCACTATGAACAGGGATGTGCCTTAGCTGTGTCAGATACCCTACAGAGGTCTGCAAGAGTGAACTAGGGCATTTCCTCACAGCATTTTCCTGGGCAGTTGGAGCAATTTGTACACAACATGGAGTGATGGGTTTGCTGATTTGTTTTAATTGGAAGCTTATCCTCTCAAAGCATTACTTTGTTCCAGCTCAGCAATCCCACCCCACCTTGTTAAACAAGACACGGCCAGTGCTGCAGCAACGATGCACCAAGCAGATCCTATCCATCCCACCCTCTGCTGCTCATTTCTTCTAATGGCACCTGTAAAGTGAAAAGGGGAGATTTCCTCAGCCTTCAGTGTTCGATTTGCCTGTCAGTGCCCCAGGAAAGCTGAGACCCTTGTGCCCAATCAGTCTGTCAGCATCCCATTATGGGAACCCTTCACTGAACAGTCTGTCCTGGTTATAGTGACCAGGACCAGTTTGTCACTGTGTGGGTGTGGCTACAGATGTGTATTCTACATCCTCTATGTAATTTCTTATGAACTGCTAACAATGGATCATTTGCAGCAGCTGCCCGGGGCACACCTGACCCCTCAGGCTACAAGCTGGGTGTTT
>JAWWEU010000111.1:98368940-98396273 GCA_035583155.1 Acropternis orthonyx | reverse complement strand
TCCCTTCCCTTCCCTTCCCTTCCCTTCCCTTCCCTTCCCTTCCCTTCCCTTCCCTTCCCTTCCAGAAAGTTTACTCTTCCAGTAAACAAAAAGGAAATTGGTGACTGATACAAGAGGTATTTGAACATATACATTGATCTCACAGCATACAGAATGTTACCTCTCAAACATCCTCCCATTAACAGTCTGTTACTCATTCAGAAATAAAATGCAAAATAAAACCAAAATTTTATAGGCATAAATTTTCTAAGATATTCAGGTGCAAAATTCTTGAAAAATTATTTCACTGAGAAGTAGAAATTTGAGTGCTTTTGAGAATATAAATTATAGACTTTAATTTTCCACTAAATTATATTGTTGTACCTCTGTTGTCATTAGTATATTCACTTGTTTAATAGAGTACAAAAGTCCAATTTGGTTGGCATGATTCATTTTATGAGGGAATATATTTATACCTGTTGATTCAAATTTGTTTCAGTTCTCTGACCAAAACATGATGAGCATACAAAAAAGAATATCAAAGTAGTCTCAACTAACTTTGAGATGTAAGAGCATAGAGACTTTCTGTGAACAGCTGAAATGCCCATTAGTGGAAGAAAGTTGACTCTCTTGGACTCTGAAATAAATTATAAAAGTAGAATAAAACTTCCCTTTATCATTATGAGAGATTTCCTTTAGAGAACTTCAGGAATGCAAAATCAAAACCATAAATGATGGAAAATGCTGGAAGTCTTTGCAATCTTAATATGAACCTGTTCAATGTATGTAATGCAAAAGTGTCTTTAGTGACAAGATCTTATGTAATTTTTGTCACAGTTCCGGCCTAATTTAAAACCCTGAATGGTTGGTACCCAAACATGGTAGCAATTTGACACTTAGTTTAATTTCCTTGGTTTGAGGCATCATCTTCCCTTTTGTTCCCTTTGCAAGATTCAAGCCTAATCCTGAATGTAGAAACACTGACCTTGTCAGTGCAGAAATACTTTCTATGGCAGTCTTGCTTAGTGTCCATGTGTTTCTTAGCTCTTATCAACATAACTTCCGTGTGTTCCTGTGTTAAAGGATGTCATTCTCACTTTCCTGTTTTACAGGTGAAAGAACTAAAATAGACTATTGTTGATTCCCAAACATGCTTAAAACAAAGTAAGAGGTGTTTTTTCATATTTTGCGATCATAATAAAATTTCATAGTTTATTTTCATAATCTTGTGAGCTGGTAGCAAAGATTCCCTGGACTATTAAAAGTAAACCGTAGAACTTACCTCATCTCTAAAACAGATTCAAGGGACTTTGTGGGGGCCATAAAGTGAAGAGCATACAATCACCCAAGGGGAAGTCTCTGTAATTGTACAGTGACAGTGTAACACAGAAACTCCATAGCAGAGGTAAAGGTAAAACTTAACTCATCAAGATAATGCATGCAGAATTGGTATTTATTTCTTTGCACGCCCTTTTCACACTCATTACACAGATTTTGAATTCTGCAGTGAATGATGTGATTAGGAACCTGATTCACCCCACAGCCCTCTGAACAGTAGAGGGCTGGCATTGAATGAAGTGGAGGTGCCATTGGTGGGAAAAAATGTGTTAAATTTTTCATTATATGAAATTTTTTATCGTTCTTTGTAATGTAACAATGTAATATCATGAAGTTTTTTAAATGTCTCTAAAAGCCAATCTGTGTGGATTTGTTTTATCTAAAACAAGCAATATGAATGGTGTCACAATCAGGAAACAGCATGCAGATGGCAGTAACAGTCTTTTGCCACGTGTCTGGGGCTGACAGGAGATGATCTTTAGTGGGCTTCACAGATAATTTTTAATGGTAGGACAATGCTTGTCGCTTCTAACTTGGTTATTTTAGACTGCCCTTATCTTTCTTTCTGTAGCCACCCTGTCCCCAGCATTTAAATGAAAACCCAGGTGTCATCCCACACAAGCTCTGCCTACATCTTGTATCAGCCTTGATAATACCTTTATTTCATATGCTCATATTTTCCTGATATGAAATACAGTAGAATAAAAAGATCATACCTGGCTTATTGCATTTAAGTACTTTCAATACAAATCCCTAAATAAAAAAGTCCACAAACTGAAAAGTATTCCAATATCTTGTCTTTTCCTTTGTTTACTCTAATTTTATAGGTTATAAAATTGAATCTTTTTTTGTAAAAACCCTTTCTTGTCAGTGAAAATACGGCACCTTTTCTCTTTTGCCAAGTGTTCATTTAGAGTGTTCAAAGAGATCTATACATAGTTAAACTCATTTTAAGAAGTTTATGCTGAACTACATGTGTTCTAGATCTCTCACATTATTTGGTATGGCTATAAAAGCATATTTCATCCTCAACATTTATACGCTAGGACAACAGACAGCAGCTGATAGATATGCAGATACTAAATGCAATTCCTTTAATTGAATTGAGACATTTTTGTTAGAAGCATAAAGGAAAGACTTATGATTTTCATACAAGTAAATATAACAAGGTTGTTTTTTCATTTTTTTCACCCCCACAAATGTCTGTGGCTCTAACCTACCATAAGGGGTGAACTGCTGTTTTAACAACCTAAGGGGTTGCTTGTAGTGGTGGCTGCCCTTGGTGAAGAATATATTTGGAAAGAATCTCAATGACCTTGTGATTTTTGAGCCAGACTGGTGCTATTAGCATGTATTTTTGCTCAGAAACTCCTAAATAGGAAGTTATATTGTCTGTCGCTGCAAGTACAACAGCACTACAGGAATATCCAAAAAATTGACATTGCACAAAAATAATACAAGTGGTATTTGCAATATTATTGCATTAAAACTGTAGGGATCTTTACACTTTATTGATACCATAGGGTTTCAAACATGCAAATAAGTTTTTTGTGCTCCATTCAGAATAGCAGCACACATGTGAATGCTGGGCTGCATTCATAGCAGGTTCCAGGTCTCCTTGAAGACACAAAGTATTGGTGTCCCTCCTTTTTCAGTTTGTGGTCCCCTTAACTCACCAGTCTATTAGCTATGGAAGACTACATAGAAAAATAAGGAAAAAATAAAGATCTGAATTTCAATCCCAAAATGTGAAACAGTTCTTGAAATCCTGAAGTTGTCAATAGGCAGAAGATGTCATTTCTCACCCAGATACACTAATGGTAGGTTACTGATCACTCATTACTTGTGCATCAGAAGCAGTAGTGACCTAAAGAATGAAGACTTTCAGAAAAAGGAAGCTGAGTAATGCACTTCTCAGAGGGGAGTTCTAGACACAACAAAAAACTTTCTCTTGCCTTTATATTGTGCAGAAGTGTCTTTTTTATAAGTCAGTAAAGGGATTCCTGTTATCAATTGCACCATGACCTTCCAGTATTCCTGCATTATTAAAGCCTAAGGAATGTGATCCCATGGTTTGCTGCTACTTTGGCCTTGACCTACTGTTGCACTTAAGAATATTGGTGGATCTATTCACCAATACCATTTATATGCCAATGCGCCAGGCTTTCTATAATCATGAACTGCAACGAGCAGGGTGGCAAAACAACGTGAAGAAGCAGATAGAACCTGGGATCACCCCAGCAAGAGAGAAGAGAAGACTTCTGGGGTTTTGGAAAACAATCTGAGAGTTGTGGCAAACGTTGCGCTACTACAACACAGTCCAAAATATCATAGAATCATAGAGTATGCTGAGTTAGAAGGAACCCATCAGGATCATTGAGTCCAGCTCCTGGCCCTGTGCAGGACACCCCAAGAGTCACACCATGTGTCTGAGAGCATTGTGCAAATGCTTCTTGAACTCTTTCAGGCTTGGTACTGTGACGACTTCCCTAGTGAGCCTTTTCCAGTGCTCAGCCACCCCCTGGGTGAAAAACCTTTTCCTAAAATCCAGCCTAAACCTCCCCTGACTCAGCCTCATGCTCATATGAAAGGATGAGGAGCAACTCTTGTGAAAGGAAATGAATATTTAATTAGAATTTGCTTATTCAGTGTTCAATGATAACAACTTTCAATGTTCTGTTGCTGTACACTGCTTTGCTGATTTTGTTCAAGTGGTTAGTACATGAAGGTCTTCTCTGCCTTTTCAATGGCATAGAGAGCTGAGATGACCAAGTTCACTTAACAGATCACAGCATAGCCAGGCTTTGAATCCCAAAGAACGGCAAATGTTCTTGTGTGATTTACGTTCCATAAAAGAAAGGAGTGTTCACTGATACATTTTATAGGAGACACAAACTAATGTGTGTTTGTTGAATGATATTGCAGATAGGATGGCTCTTGGGTAGAGCATAGGTGTGTGAGTAAACCTAATGTTTTAGAAGACACAAAGGTTATAAATATACGTACTTATACATAACTATACTATATATGTAGTAATGTATAAAATGTATAGTAACAACTATGTTAGTATTTATATGCAATAACACAAACACACACACATATATATGTATAGTGTAGGTTCTGTGGAAATCGTCAATGATGCAGCCTAGGTAGGAGTTCATGAGATGTCTGTGCCTACCTTTGATTTGAAGAACTTAAACTTTTGAAGAAAATTTACTTTAGTTAATTATGTTAGAAAAGTTTACTAACTACTTGTAAAGTACATTTAGTTAAATAATTCTGATAACAAAACTGGTGATAGACTATTGCTTCAAGACCACTTTAACTCTTTGTAATGGGCAGATGTTCTCAATTCTTAAGCACACCAGCCAATCACAGATGATTTTTAGGGAAAAAACCCCCACAATATTGGGGTTAAAATATCTATACTAATCTTTCTCTAAGAGACAAGAATCCAAAAAGCAACTGTTAATTTACCTTTCTGTTCCTTCTGTGAATAGTGCTGGTCATTCATTTTTAAATTTCTTTAAAAAATTAAAATTTTGGTTTTTATCTAAATGAAAATTTAAAATATTTTAACTTGTCAGTGAGGAAAGTGATGAGTGGGACTGACTTGGTCTCTTGGTTGAGTTAGAGATGCCCATCAGGTAAAACAAGAGCCCTGATCATGCACCTGCTCCTAATACAGACCGTGTTTCCCTCACAATCTTCTATCAAAGCCCTGTGTAAATAAATACATATTAGGCTTCAGAGAGAGAGATTGAATCAGGCAGAGAAAGGATGTAAGTTGTAGATGTACCATGTGCTACGTGAATGCCTTCCACTTGGGCTGGATACTGAAAACCCCAAGCTCCAAACTCAACCCCTTTTTTTGAGTATGTCAAAGCAATAGAAGAAAAATTGTGCTCCAAACTCCATATTCACATGTGTGGAATTTTTTTAGGCTGTGCACTTTGGCAGTGACCAAAAAAAAAAAAAAAAAAAAAACAATAAAAGAGGAGAGAGAGAAGACATAAGAGTGGCACCAGGAAAAGAAAGACAACTGCTAACAAAGATAAACAAAACAGCACAAAGAACAAGACAAAGTGGGTGGAGGAATTTTGTAGAACTTTATTGAAGGATGGACTTCTTTCTGTCTCTTTGTACTGTGGTCCTCTGTACCCCCATCCTCCCTGTCTTATGATGTTTTTATTTCCTCTAGTGTTTTCAACATGATGTGGCAATTAGAAAGGGATCTTTCTATGAAAATTTACTTGTTTAGCCCAAGAAGTACTTCTGTATCTTCTCCTGGTTCACTTGATAGACCAATTATTGCTTGTTAGTTGTACTGAACTCTGTGCTTGTTGATTTGTGGTTACATTCTCTGAGACCCTGACATCTGACAGAAAGCAAGGACATGAACTTTATTTCTGATCTACCTGTCATTTGTGGGTTCAACTCTTAACATTTATATTCCATTAATATAGTTGCTTCTAGACTGAATGAATATGAAATCTAATCTGTTCTCTCCAGAGGAAATCACTATAACACTTGAACATGTTACTGTTGAAGGTATGTGGGTCAAATATTGATTTTTTCCAGTATGCCAGTATCAATCACTGTATTTTAATTTAATTCAAAATACAAGAAGGCAAGAGTTCATGGAAACAAGTTATACCATGATGGACTCATTTTCTCAGGGCTGCTATCTCTCAGTCTGCTGATACAGTGGACAACAGAGATAATTCAGTACTTTAAGGAACAGCTAGGCTGTTGGGTTGAGATAGCCTGTATTTATACTTATTCTGATAAAACTGAGAAGCAATCTGCTAAGTGAAGCCTCTCCAGAGGAACATGAGGAAGGTGGCTTCAATGAGTAGTTTTAAAGCCCAAGGGATTGGATTGGGATGGTAGAACTGGGGGAGTGACCTGATATAGTAGCATTTTATTATGGTGCACAGTAAAACAGGGTATATATCAGAGATTCCTAATCTATAATATCTCTAACAGCAAACCTCAGCAAACAGACTGGGCATGGCAAACTGCAGTTGTAAGTAGAGAATGAAAGCAAGCAATGTTGCTGAATGTGTATTCCTACTCAGACAGTAGAAGTATATGGGATTCACAGGCGTGATGGGCTCCACTGAACATGAAGAAGAATTCCACATGATTTGTGTATATTTACTATTGAGATTTCCAGATAGTATATGGAGGAGGTTAGAGACGTGATAATAGATTTCACTGATTCACTTACAAGGGAGAAATTAGGAAATATGCCCCCAAATTTTAGATACACAAGTTTGAAAGTTTTGAACCACTATCTAATATTCAATGGTTGAGTCTGAAAGAGTTCAAAGGAATCCCTGTGTTAGTTCACATATCTCCTGTGAACTTTGTATTTGTTGTTTCTGTAACTGAAATGGTTTTTCTAGGATCCAGTGTTGTGATGTATCCTCAGTGCAAGGATTCTAATAACCCTGGCAGCAGATTGATTTTCAGTAAGTAGAGCTCAGATTATGAGGTCCCTTCTCTTGCTAACAAATACCTACTCCTGCAGACAGATTCACTAAGACTAGGGGAATTACTTGAGAGAGTCTTGACTAATTTCAGTGAGACTTCCACAGTCTTGGTCCACTTTGGGTAGTTAGATTTAATTTTGTTTGAAAAGGAATGGAACCATAACAAAGTCCAGGAGGGGAGAAATCTCAGTGGTTCATACGGATATGCCTTCATAGTAGGTGAAATCCACATTCTTATCTGAGATTTACCCCAAATCCCACCCTGCTATTCACATCCCCTTAAATCCTTTCCTGTTTGTCTACTGAAAATTGGCACATTTGCTCAGATGCAGCTATAACATAAAGTCTGTGCTGTGCTTTAAGAACAGTTCTAGCCTATCTACTTGGCAGTGAGCATGTGAGTGAAACTCATTTTGTTTCCCCAATTCTATTTTATATCTGAGAATTTCTCACCTTTTTCCTTCCTCCTGCACCAGAGACTCCATGCATGTGTTTGTGTATGCTTACAATTTAAGTCCTCATTTCAGATGCTCTGCCTCATATCTGACCAGCAGAATTTGTCTCAGCCTAGAAATTTAGAAAGAAAAGAATCTGTTTGAAGTTGGTGATTGCTGACCATAACACTGTTAAGTCAGTCATGATGATATTCATAGGTAGAGGATGTGAATGAATTTTTCCACCTCTGAAGGAAAGACAAAATTGGTCTGAGCACTAGGCACACATAAGCACATATTGAAGTATCTTATCTATGCCATCTAATTTAGAAAACTGAGTTGGAAGCTTGAGTTCTCAAGTAGAAATTTCAGAAGGAGATGAGCAGCAAATAAGGCAGAGGAGGGAAGGAAAAAAAAAAAAAGAGTGAAAGGGAGGACAGGGGGAAAGAAAAGGCTTTTTAATTAAAGTAATTGGTGCAATTTATTCCCGCAGAGTATTTCATAGCAAAATGTTTTGAGTTGTCCTCTGGACCACCTTGTACAGGAGGCCATGATTCCTAATTCAGGAAGTAGGGACCTGGGCAAAATTTGTCATTGTGCAATCTGCCAAGGGCTTCAAGACACCTCTGAAAAGGCCAGCATGCTTTTTATTAGCAACCCCTTATCTATTGAATCATGACCCTGATGTTGTTCTTACATTAAAAATTATTCTGCTACTCCAAGGAGAAGATTTCTTTCCTCCCCACTGACTTTCTACTGGTAACTGCTCTTGTGGTCTTGCTGTCTTGCAATAATGAAAACTAGAGCAAAGTGTGCTTTCAGTGCATGCACTCAGGTCTGGAGTTATTGCTTTATTCACTGCCACTTCAACTTCACACAGACCTTTCCTGCTCTCTTATCCTGATCTTTTTGTTTTATCTCTGTGTACTCTCAAAGCAAAGCCTAGTGTCATGGTAATGCACGTATTCAGTGAGAGCACACAAATGTATGCGGATGGTAAAGGGGCTTAAATTTATTTCAGGACAAAAGAAATAGGGGTTGGTGTAAATTCTGAAAACTGCAGAAAAGGGGAAGTCTGGCAACTGACCATCCACCAAGAGTTTGCAGTCTTACCTTAGTGTTCCATGAACCCTCATCCTTTCCATGAACCCACAAACTTTGGGGCTGCTCTCTCTTTCAGATGAAGGTCTAGGATCAGAACTGGTGAATCCCATAACAGAAAGAGGGAGGAAAAAGAAACAGACCCAACATTACCTGATGACCTGGAAGTTATGCTGGGCAAGATACTGGGGACCTGCTGGAGATGAATCTATGGAAGACAGAAGCAGCAGAGTCAAAGGCACAGACCAGTAAATGACTACCACTGTCTCTGTGAGTTAGTAAAACAACAGAAGGAAGAGTGGGAACATTTCTCAGATAGGAATCAATATAATAAGTGCTAGAAAAACTATTGTACAGTTAAATTCTGTGTCACCTCAGCTGGAATTGCAGGGAGGTACTACGGGCTTTTCCTTTGACTCCCATTCAACTTCTGCCATGTACAACCCAAGAGATATTTACATGTGAAAAATTTAGAAGTAGAGGTACAAGTTTACTCCAGCTACATCTGAACTGGTTGTGAAGTTTGTGATCCATTTCCTTTGCATTTTTCTGTTCATAAATCTATGATTCAAGCAGGCTTTTATGCTGTTATGCTTACAACACTGTTCCAGACAAAAGTCATGGAAACTGTGCTAAATGAAAATGTCTCTTGATGTTTCTTCTGTTTTCTAGCTATACGGCTGAGAGAGAGAGATTTGCTCTGTTGCTTGTAATTTCTCTTCCTTAGTTCAGCACCCTATTCATCTGCGTGCAAATTTTCCCTTTTTTTTTTTTTTTTGACGTGTGGCTATTTTTGCTTGATAGTATTTTGTTTTATATTATTTAGAAGGAACTGAAAACAAACATTAAGATTATTGATTGAAAGAAGGCTCCAGCAATGCCAGTAGCTACTATTCTTGGTCATTTGGCATCAAGCTGCCAAGTGTGCAAGCCATAAAATGTCTCTCTTCCACATAGTTAATTGTTTTCTTAATGGAAGTTTGTAAAAATCATCTTTCCTCTAGGCCTGATCTGACTTCCTTCTTCTTCAGCTCACCTCCAGTCTTTTCTTTCTTGGAGTTTTATTCCATTGGCTTTCTGAGGTGTGGGCCAGTGACAGTCTTTCGATGTACATTTTCCACATGTCAAATGGTCTTACAGATTTTAACTAATTGGTCCCTATTTGCAGAGTACTTAAGGCAATTCTTAGGTAAGGTCTGATGAGTTTGCGGCACTATTTCTGCATGGCTTTACCTTAACTGGTTAGTGGACTCACATCCCAGCAATTCAAGGAGACATGAGTCAATTTTTTAGTTCTGTCCATTTGACCTTGCCCACTACTGAAAGACACAATAAGTTCCTTTAAGTTCTACCTGGAGCACACATTTTGGCGTAGGCACCAAGTAATTTAATCCATAATGAATCTAAGCTCAAGAAGAGTCATTAGAGCCTCCAGAACAAACAAGGATCTGGAGAAAGGAGAACGCGAAGGATAAATGTATTGTAAAAATAGCAGGGAGGGAAGGAGGTTTTTTGCCACATACTCCTAAACGGTGCTCCACCCCAAAGAGTCTATATTGGCTCTGAAGGCTTGACTGACTGTTCAGTGAGAGCAAGTTTCTGTATCAGCACTCAGCTTAGGATGCATATGGTTGATGTGAGTACCTGCTCACTTCCCCTCTGCTCCTCGTGCCCCTTTAATACGGAGAAAATTGATTCCCTGTTTCTGAACAAAGGTCTGTTGCTGGGAGAGAGCACAGTCTCCCTGGCTGAGTAACAGCTGGGGAAAAAATGAATAGACCATATGCTGGAGAGCGTCTGACAGAACACTGGGACAAAGCTGTGGACCACTGCCAAGCCTTGCAGTTAAAGCCATGGCAGCCAAGATGGGGGGTGGAGGGAGCCTGTTCAGAAACATGCTGTCAGGGACCCTGCACTGGGTTACTTTTAGGTACTGCACTGTGTAAATCCTGATTGATAAAAGGAAAAATTACTTGTTTTCAGAAAGGTCCTTGGAAAGTAATTTACCCAAGTGGCCCTGAACATCCCTGTTAAAACTTGACTAGTTCCCTGCTGCTTTCCTTTTTTTTCCCACCTTCCTGATGACTCTCAGGGAAACCTAGACCATTGCAGAATTTTATTGGAGGGAATGGCGTTTGGCTTCTTTGTTTCACCTTTTCCACCTTTGCTCCCCTTTCTCCAGAAGCCAGTGCTTTACTGTTTCACCTGTCATCTGGACTCATTGGCAGGATGGTGCTGCTCAGGGGTACATCATGAACAGCTGTAACAATTCTGCAGCCTCTGGAAGAGAAGCTTAGTTTGGGCAGACTTCTGTGCAACACAAATCAATCTGCAATATTTTCTCTCTGAAACGTCCCCCTCCTACCTGTAAACTGATTATAAACGCCAGTCTCTTCCAGGCCCACAGTGGATGCCCTTGGTGGTGGTGTATAATTTTATTAGAAATGGACTGGAGAGCTGTAGCTGATGAAGTCACTGAGCTCTTTAAGAGAAATAAGGTAGGAGAAGCAGCAGCCCTCAGACAAAAGAAGAGACACAGACCTGGACATGAACTCTGAGCTCACAAGCTGTGGTACACAGCCAGGTTTTTTCATATGAAATATCAGTGTGAGCTGGGATAGCTGGAAGCTGCTGGTCCTCTCTGTACTTGCTGCTTAGTCTATATTGAGTGCTACACACCTGACCACAGGGAAGGTTTAAGTCAATGACCAAACTGATAAATGGGGAAACAAAATAGAATCTTGGCTAGGTTTTGATTAAAAAAAAAAAAAAAAAAAAAAAAAGGGAAATTTTAAGGTAGGGCAATTCTTTACAGAAAGAATATATGGATGTTATTAAAAACCACACTTCAACTTTCTAGCAAGAATCACACTCATTATAGTTCTAATTAAATGTGTTTAATCAGTCATATCTCTTCTGAAACTTTTTACCTTAAAACAGAGCACCTGCTTAGAGACACTTAAGCAAAAATAATGAAACAATTCACATTAATCAATTGTGACTCATTTAAGTGAAATCTAATTGCCTACAATGCTGATACTTATTTGTCTAATAAACCTAAATGAAAGCAATTGGAAAAAAATCCTTATGCAGTGTTTTATACCTTGTTGGTTATTCCCCTGTAATTAGTCATTTTAGATTCTAGATATTCAGTCCAGTGTAACTTGTCATATATTGGCTTATAATGTCTAAAGGGGAAAATAAATGAGAATATACTTCTGGAACAGCAAGGATATCTACCAAATTTCCTTTTAAATATGCACAACAAAATGGATTGTTAAAAATAATCCCCTGAGGATGGTGCCTCTTTTGTCAGTTTTCTACCAAGTGCATCCTGCATTCTGACAGAAAATTGCTCATTAATCTCCAAGGAATGACCAGTTTTTCAAAGTAGTCACTCAACTATGCTGCCACTGTTAATTTTTTAAGCATTATGGGTGCCATTAATTGCTTGATGTGGTTGATAACAACAGTAATCCTTTCTGAATGGGACATTAATTCCAAAACCAGTCATTAATTTTTGTCCACGTACTGTAATTAATACTTACCTTCCAGGAGGTAAATGTCATGACTTCATAGAAATTGCAAAAGTCATGTGTTACTGGAGATTTGGCAATTCTGCCTAATATTTTTGTTTGCTCTTAAGATATTATGATGGACTGGGGTTTTGTTTGGTTATCACTCTTTTACTAGCAGTGAGTTGCATTCAGAGTGGTGTACGTAGCAAAGGTAAGGGATCTGATGTGCAATTTTAGCCGGGGGAGATTTTTCACTTTTTTCCCTCCAGCTTTTTATTTGCTTCCTAAAATAGGAGAAAGGTATGTATGCCTCAAATTGCTTCTTCTCAGATGTGTGAGATAGCACCACATTTGGTCACCCAGCAGGGACGCATTGAACCATCTTTTTGAGCAGAGCAGAGATAGTTACTGAGTGTCTATAAAAGGGAGGTTAGGGTTTGTTTGGGGTGGAAGAGACAAGAGAGAATATATTTTATTATCTCATACACAACACACTTTGTCCTTGCAACCTCTGGTCATGTCCACTGCATCTCATCCCATTGGTTGCTGAATTGAGAGGTGAAGAAAGGGAATAGCTGAGACACCATGGAATGGAAGAACATACCTGAACTGGAGATGCTTAGACGTGAATTTTGTCAAGCAAATTCATGTCTTTATTTAAGTTTTAAGGGAGACATGGAGAGTTTGGTTTGCAGTGTCTGTTTCTCCCTGTGACACTTTTCTCGATGAAAGGTGCAGAATTGAGGGTGGCTGTGCATACATGCAATATGGAGTTCAAAATCTTTGCAGTGGTGTCAGTTCCCACCCCCCCTCCCCCAAGCTATTTTTGTATGGTCCGTAAACTCACTTCCAATTCATTGTGGTATGACTTTCGACTCGGTTCATTCGATTTTGCAGTATAAGACCACATTCGGTGTGCTGAACTACACAGACATGGGCAGAAGGGTGGAAGAGCATAAAATATATTTGATTTTATATTTAAGCAAGCAGTTCTTTCTTTGGTCTAAGCTTTAAAAAAACCCCCACAATACTCAACTAAAAAAGCAAAACAAAACCAAGAAATCTAACCTGCAATATAAACCTCTAGTAAGTCTATTTAGTCAAGATTTTTAAAAGCACTACATGATTTAAGATATATGCTGTCCCTGAAAACCTGACAAGTTTGTGCTTCTAGGCTGCTAAAGCATATTTGATATGCCTGTTTATATTGGATTCTTTATATTGGATTCACTGGTAGCTTAGCTCAAATTGAAGCAGAGCTTTGGTATATCATTCCTCCAGGACTATATTGTCAGCTACTGACACCATCTCCAATATTTTCTGTTTCTGGAATATGCTTTTTCAGATCATTGCTTGGTGGTATCAAAGGGCACTTCCCAGTGGCAGCTTACACTGGTTGAGAAATTAGTAACCCGGAGATGCTCATAAGTCTTGCCTGCTTTTCTCAGAGATAGTAAACACGAAGCAAAATTACACACAAGTAATATTCCCTGCAGAAACCCCAAGGAAGGCACTGGAATTTCCTAAACCTGCTGCAAAAAGGCAGCTTACTTAAAGATGCCTTGCTTATCTAACTATTCTTTATCTAGTTATTCCCATACTCTGGCCTACAGGTCTTTTCTCCTCTCTGCCCCTCTGCTCCCCCTCACAATTTGCTAATATCATGGAGTATGTAGGAAAGGCAGATCTGAAGTCTCACTACAGGTGCTTTATCCATAAGGTCATTTGTGCAATATTCTTTGGGTGATGCTGTTGTCTTTCATATGCTCCCTAGATGTGGAAGTATTACAGAATTTTTAGACCCCATTTTTTAATACATTTTACGTCTTTCAGATTTTGGACATCTTGCATTATTTTGACATTAGCTTTCCAAGATTATTTTTTCAGATGGGGTTATATTCCTTTTGTCATTGTTTAAAAATATATTGAACCATTAAAATGGCAAAGGTAAAGAATGCTAACACCTGAGTTAATACAACTGCATACAGTTAAAAAGAGAAAGTGCTTTTCACTTAGATCAGAAGGATTTTGTACTGCTGACTTCATTTATCCAGTTTTTTAGGGATTGCTGATAGTACTTTCTGTAATAGCTGTTTTGACTTGTATATATGTGCCATGCCCTCTACATTATAGTGGAAAATATTTAAACCATATATGTATTTAAAGCTATGCAGCCAAATGTAACAGAGTTTAATAAGAGCTTATACTAAGTAGATGGTTAGCCCAGGAAAACCATTTTCACGTGATGATGATATTAACTATTGTTATTGAATATTAGTGTAGAGTTAAGTTTGTTGTCTATAGAGTCAATATATATATTAAAACTGTGCAGATACACTTTTGTAACTAAGAGTAACTTCTCTGCATCAATATGTGTGCTTTTTTCAGGGAGGTGCTCAGCTGTCTAAATAAAATCTTCATGGGATTATTTTCATATAATTTGACTGGAGCTCATGAAAAAAGGCTTTCTTTGTTTTATGGATTTACATACAATTTGTATATTTTCTTAAGTGGGCCAATAGATCATATTAAACCACAAAAGAAATATTAGTTTTCTTGCTTCTTCTTTTATTCAGGAAAAGATGCGAGACTCACTGTCTTTGGTAAATGAATTTATGTTTTTTTCAGGAAATTTGCAACTTGTAAAAGGGTCAGTAAGGGTATTTGGTAAGATATCCACTTTACCTTTTTAAGGAAATGTGTTGGGAAAGAGTTTGAAGTAAAAAAAAAAAGAAGAAAGAAAGAAAGAAAATAGCACTACAGTGAGGAAAACCTTTGTGGACTTAGTGAAACTGGAAAACTGGATAGACAACATTTTCTTTGAAGGTGATGGAAGGTACCAAAACAAATCTTTCTCATCCAGTCACTGCTGAGCCATTGGGCAAATAAATGGGAGATATGAACACAGGTTTTTTTTAAAGCTGTCCCTCAATAAATTTTGGGATTGTTTAGCAGGTATTGGAAAAGAAACCATTTAATTTTTATTTCCAAAGGACATTTTGTGTTGGATGAAACATTTTCTTTCCTCAAGCAGTTAAATAATTGAAAAATACTCTAAGTTGATCTGAGTCTGTTTTAGTTTTCAGTTTATAGCTACCTAAAAAAGTTCCAAATTCACCTGTTTTCTTCAGACTATCACTTTCTTGGTGGATGCTAGTTGTAAAGATGTTCACAGGTTTACAAAGTTATTCTGGACATATTTGCATAGTCATGTATACACCTAGAAAAATAACATTTGAGATGGCTGCAACAATAAAAGAAAAAACATCTAGCCTATATGTGCCATTATAGGTTCCTCTAATAATACTGTCTGTGTCAAACTGAAAGAGCCAATGTCAGGAGTTCATGCTTGCCCTTGTTGCCTGGCTTCCCTGTCATCAGTTTTAGAGGAGCTGAGGACATGTTAGGACAATGACATTGTTCCAATTTTCCTTCTTAGCTCTAAGGAGCTTCCATATGCAGCAGCACCCCTAGGTTACTTTCTTATTCTCTGAGGGAGCAGACAACATGGATAACTTCTGTTTCTGCTTGAGAATTGGTTTTCCTTGTCTTTTAGGGGTAGTCAGCATTGACAAGTAATGTGACAGTCGAAGGATTTTGGAGCAATGGCTGTGGCAGCACAAGGAACATCAGTCAGTGAAGAACTTGTGGTGGGATGATTGCAGAACCATTGTAAATCGAGGTTTCAGTAGCCTAAAGTGCAAGTCTGTCAAGAGCATTTTATTTCTAGTCCACAGGAAGGGAAAATGACAGCAAGGATTTTAGGAGTCTGGCAGAACATAGCCTGTGGTGAGAGGCTAGAGGAAATAGGCTGCTTCATTAGGTCGGCTTGATTAAAGAAGTTCTATCAGGAGTATTTGTTCTGCCATAGAAAAGCTGAATAAACAGAGTAGGTACAAATTTCTGTAGAAGTGGAGAGTTATGGGATTGGAGAGCTGTGGATTTGATGGGAGAGCTGAGGCTATTGCAGGGCACTCCCTGTAAATTCACATCTGGAGGGTTTGATAGTTCCACTTAATCTGGTTCAGAACCTGCATCACTTTTCAGAATTTGTTTTACACCAGCTAGGTCGAGAAGTCTGACATGTGAGAACTTGAGCTCAGTGCTGCAAACAGTGTTCACAAGTCTGTCTTGATACAAGAAAGCACCTGCCCGGGTATTTAGATCTCACTGGAGTTAAGGAGATTTGAATTCAGGTTTAAAATTAATCACAGACTTGTTGCTCAAGAGGAACGAACTTAAGTGTTTGCTGAATTGGGGCCCAGAAGCAGTGAAGAAGCTCTTCTACTGCTTTTGTTCTTTTAAAATTGGCTACTCCTGCGGGGTGTGTAGCCATCATTCACATTAATTGCAGAGAAGGGGTGGCAGTTCAGTAGCCGCACTGCACACCTTCAGCCCCTGGAATCAAAGGCTGAACTGAAATGCTGAAATGAGCAAGGGGATGTCTCACTGTCTCCTAACCCCTGACTATATCATTAGGGTGGTAATATTATTTAAGCCTAATGTATCACAAGGAAATGGTTTCATTGTTATCCAGTTGAAGCCCATCACAATGCTGTGGTGAGTGAGGCTATAATGAGGGACTGTAAGATTTCAGTGGCAAAAGGGATTCATTGCTAGTCCATGACCTCATGATGAAATCATTACAGTGAAGTCAGAGATAAGAAGTTATTATGGGAAAACTAGCAAGTCTATAAGGGCCTTTTTGACAGTGCCATTATGAAGCCATTACAATGTAAGGTTATGGTAAAATGGTTTCAATGAAACCCTATTATGGTTTAAAAACAGACTAAATGGTGTCAGTGGAAGCTATTCTGTCTTCTAAATCCTAAAGGAGTTAGGCAGACTTCTGTTCCTAAACAAAACCAAGTGATTCTGACTTTCACTTTCTCTGATAAGGGTAGCTGTGGCATGCCTCAAAAATAAATTAAAATTCTAGTACCACTCCAGGTCTAGAATTTTAAGTGAGATCTAAAACTGACTGTCAAGGTAAATAATATATTCAAAACTGAGTAAAAATCCCCCTGCCTAAGACTGACATCTCATCAGTAAGGTGGCTACTATTTATCTGGTTAAAAATCTAGCCTAATCTAATCACCTGCTCTATCACTGGTGCTGAAGTGAAATAAAACACACATTTAAAAATTGGTCTGTGTTTGCCACCTCGGTATGAGATAATTAGAATAAGATTTCCACAGAAGAACATGCCTCTGAAATATCTCTGGTATTTTTGGATGTGGGACTCCATAGAGCTTGTTCTGCTTGAGTGCCCACTGGCAATCCAGGAGGGAACGTTCTGGGCCACAAGGCCAGAAAGTCTATCCAAGGGCCAAGAATTCTGCAAAATGTTCCAAGTTTGACAAATCTGCCTTTTTTTCTTCCTTCCTCTACATCAAGACAAAAGAGAGAAAAAAAAAACTTCCATGAGCCTTAGTTGATGTAAGCATTGCATGTGCTGGAGTATTGTTATGGGTTGTGAAACCTACAGCCTTAAAGGGGAGTTTCAAAACCAGTTAGTTATGTGGGAACTCTCTTTGTGCTTCTCGCTCAATACACATGTAAACTGATCTGGCAGACTGTCATAGAGGTCTATTACTTTTCTTACCAAACCACATTATCAGGTGTGAATCCCTGTGAATAATAGTTGGTGTGTCTTTGTTATCCTGGCTCCCATGTGTCCTAAAACAGCTTGAAGTGTAATCATTAGGGTTTTTATGCATCTTTGTCTCTTGAGACTGTGACCCCTGAGGACACATTTTTGGATAGAAGGGCCAGGATTCTCATTAGCTACTGAGGAATCCCATCCCTTTGCAACAACTAAGGCTGAAAGCAAAGCCTTGAACAACAAGAAGTTTCTTCTTGAAAAGCAATCTCAGTGGTTTATAGCAGTTTGAATTACACCTTTTGCATCTCCTTTGCAGAGACCTTAAATGGATGCTCGCTGTTCTTTTTTTGAACACATGCCGTTTCTGTACAGTGACTGCAATAGAGAATTAGATTAGCAAATGAAAAATGAGCTCTATATTTCCCATTTCAGATAAACTAGAAACTATAGATTTTTAAAATTATTTTGGTATTAAAAACTACAACCCAGCTATCAGTTGATCAGTCAAATAAATGTCATCAAATATGCTAAAGGATGTATTTTATCTTTTTTTCTGGTATGTTGTAAACCAAGAATAAATAAACTCTCCTATATTTGGTAAGGAAAGCTGTGCAATGCTATAGAAATATGGAATATCCCAACACCAGGTGTCTCAAATTTTGCCATGCTCATTCTTTTCAACTTCTTAGTAAGTTCAAAACCTGTTTGATGTACTTTGAACAATACCATCACAACTATTTCATGGAATATTCTGAATTGGAAGAGACCCACAAGGATCATCAATCTCTGTTATCTATGGTAATGAGGAGGTTATTCAGTAAAATGGTATAAATTAGGTATTACAGGTACTGTGGAACATATGATAGAGTCCTCTGAATACGTGTGTATACTGCCAGTTTAGGTCTGCCATTGATAAATGAACTTGAAGTGATAGTTCTTCCTGCACTCAGTGATTCCTGTTGGTTAATTGGATGCCCCTGTCACAGTCCCAGTGAGGCAGATGTGGGAGGGTGTACTGCCTCAGACCCTGTTCAGCACAGAGACTGCTTCTTTACATTCATGTTGTGCAGCACCCGAGATAATGTGAAAGGCCAAATGCAGCGACACATAGGGCGGATCGGCCTGGTCACATCTTCAGGTCATGCTGCTATCAACAGATCATAGTCCTTGCCTGAGAATAAATATCTACAAAGATGCTTTCAGATACTTTGACTGCTTCACCCTCCTTGAGCAGGAGCATTACAGATGTGGGACTTGCCAAGGGAGTGAAGCTTTGGTTTCAGTTTTAGCTTGTATGAGACAATTCATATCCCATATCTCATTCTGCCTCTGAAGAGTGCCAAGTAACATGGTGTGGTACCTGTGTGGTCTCTCCATGCTTTTCCACTGGGCTGCTGAAGTGGACTTGCAGCTGGCAGGGCTTGTTGGGGGTTAGAGGGAAGGTGGACATCAGACCTAGATAATCTGCCTGTAGATTGCAGATGATAGAGGTGCATTGTCTGATGGTTCATACTTCTGTGATCAGTCAATATGTCACTACCCTCCCCTTTCTTCATCAACATCCAGCTGATGGACTAATGGCAAAAACTGTTATTAGTCTTTTACATTTTGTTATGCTATTTCACTGTTCCAGGGTCATCCATCACTCTTTGTCCTCTTCTGATTCCATGGTGTCTGTTACCTTTGTTTAATCAGCAAATTTGATGATCACTATCTTTCTTTTTTTCCCCCACTCTAAAAGCCATTAATGAATATAATAAATAGGATCTGTCTTATTGAAATACATTTACTCTTAGTAAATTCTCTTCTCTCTCTCTTTATGGCTTGGTAGCATCCCTTTCAAATGAACCTAGAAGAAAATGCAGGTGAAGTAAAATGATTGTGTTGACCAACTTTACAGACTTCACAGCAGTCCATACATACATATTTAAATTTGTAGCAATTTCCCATATGATACTGAAATCCATATATATTAGATGACTGTCTTTAGTTTGCTTCAACACAAAAACCTTGTAATTATTTTGAAAAATAGTAGGCTCTATTCTGATCATCATTATTTTTCTATCAATGTCTTTGTTGTTGACTTAATGGAATATTTTCTTGGTACCCTGTTTGACCATTGTAATTTGACTAGTCTTTCTATATGGTAAGTAGGGTAAATAAAACTAGTGATTTTTTTATAAAGGTTGGCTGGGAGTGAGAGAGACAGAGATTGCTATATAATGCAGGAAATCACTAACAAAAGTTTCAGACGGAAATGCTAATGTCCCTACTTTATGGGTCAGTTCTTAAAATATTTGATATAATTTAGTACAATTTACAGCAATATCTGTTCTAATGCTAAGTACCATAAGCATTACTGTTATAAAAGAGAATCATAGAATGGATTGGGTTGGAAGAGACCCTAAAGATCCTCCAGTTACAACTCTCCTGCTGTGAGCAGGGACACCTTCCACTAGACCAGGTTGCTCAGAGCCCATCCAGCCTGGCCTTGAGCACTTCTAGGGATGGGACATGCAGAACTTCTCTGGGCAACCTGTTCCAGTGCCTCACCACCCTCACAGTAAAGAATTTTGTTCTAACATCTAATCTAAACTGAATCTCTTTCAGTTTGAAGCCATTTAGTTCTGACACTGCATGCTCCTGTAAATAGTCTCTTTCCATCTTTCTTGTAGGTTCCCTATCCCATGGAACTTCAGACTTTCCAGATTTCCAGTCTCAAGTCTTTGCTACCTTTTTTTGTAATAACTGTTACTTAGAAATAAGTTCAGGGGGTTGGTTATCTCTGCCTCTCTCTGGCAAGTGCTAGACATGCAGCATCACAGAATATGCTGAGTTGGAAGAGACCCACAAGGATCATTGAGTCCAGCCCCTGGCCCTGCACAGGACCATCACCAAGTCACACCATGTGCCTGAGAGTATCCAAATTCTTCTTGAACTCTGTCAGGCTTGGTGCTGTGACCACTTCCCTGGGGAGTCTGTTCCAGTGCCCAACCACCCTCTAGGTGAAGAGCCTTTTCTGCTACCCAACCTAAAGCTCAGTCACAACTTCAGGCCATTCCCTCAGGTCCTGTCAGTGGTCACCACTGAGAAGAGATCACTGCCCACCTCTCCCCTTCCCCTCATGAGGAAGTTGTAACTGCAGTGAAGTCTCCCCTTAATTTCTTCTTCTCCAGGCTGAACAGACCCAGTGCCCTCAGCTGATCTTCCTATGCCTTCCCCTCAAGGACCTTCACCATCTTTGTTGCCCTCCTTTGGATGGTCTCTAAGAGCTTTATATCTTTCTTATATTGTGGTGCCCAAAACTGCCCACAATATTCGAGGTGAGGCCACCCCAGTGCAGAGCAGAGTGGGACAATCCCCTCCCTCGACCGGCTGGTGATGCTGTGCCTGATGCCCCCCAAGACAGGGTTGGCCCTCCTGGCTGCCAGGGCACTGCTGACTCAGATTCAACTTGCCATCTACCAGGACCCCCAGGTCCCTTTCCAGCATCTCATTCCCCACTTTGTACATACATCCAGGGTTCTCCCATCCCAGAAGTAGAATCTGGCACTTCCCTTGTTGAACTTCCTATGGCTGGTGATTGCCCAGCCCTTTAATTTGTCCAGGTCTCCCTGCAGGGCCTCCCTGCCTTTGAGGGAGTCAACAGCTCCTCCCAGTTTTGTGTCATCTGCAAACTTGTTTAGTATCCCTTTGAGTCCTTCATCTGAGTCATTTATGAAGATGTAGAAGAGCACAGGGCCTGAGATGGAGCCCTGTGGAACCCCAGTAGTGACAGGTCACCAGTCTGATGTCACCCCATTCACTATTACCCGCTGTGTTAGACCCATGAGCCAACTGCTCACCCAGCACATCATGTGTTTGTCCAGCTATGCTGGACATTCTGTTCAGAAAGATCCTGTGAGAGACAGTATTGCAAGCTTTACTGAAATCCAAAAAGGTGACATCAACTGGCTTCCCTTGATGAGCCAGGTGGGTTACTTTGTCATAAAAGGAAATCAGGAGCAGGACTTTCCTCTCATGAAGCTGTGGTGGCTGTGACCAATGACTGCATTGTCTTTCCAGTGCTTTTCAATATCTCCCAGAATAATCTTGTCCATAACTTTAGCAGGCATTGAAGTGAGACTGACAGGTCTGTAGTTTCCAGGGTCCTCCTTCTTTCCCTTTTTCAAAATTAGGACAATGTTCACCACCTTCTGATCATCTGGGACCTCTCTGGATTCACAAGGCCACTCAAAAATCTTTGAAAGAGGTTTTCCAATGACATCAGTTAGATCTTTGAGGATTCTGGAATTTGTATCCTGTAGTCCTACTGGAGTGGTGGATCTTTCCTTGGTGGACAACAGATTGCTTCCGCCTTAGACACCTATGTTTCTGTCAAGGCGGGCAGAGGAATGGTGACTGTCCCCATCCTGTCTTAACACAGTGTCAGGATGAAGTAGTATAGAGAAAGGCTTGGAGGTGTGCTGAGTGCCACAGTTTGGGACTGTGCTTTAGATATGTATAGAAATTTAAAGATTTAGTTAATGGAAATTGGGCACTATGAGTTCTCTTTGTACTCTTCTTACTTGCTTTGCTGTAATGTTAACATATGAATAGATTGTTCAATGACAACCGGTGTTTCAAGCTGCCATTTGTGGCTCATCTGCAGTAGACTTTTTTCCTTTCAATTCCCAAATAACAGCAGGTTAAAAGTGAAACAAAACAAAACAAAACAAAACAAAAGGGTTATAGCTTGCAACACACACATGGGGAGAATCTAACATTTACAAACATGAAAAGGACCTTCAACCAATTGGCAGCTTGTTAATAGAAAATAAAATTCTTTCTTGAACACAAATCTTTATAATTTTGAAAAGCATCATGAGACTGGAGTAAGTAACATTTACTGGAATAAGCTTTTGGAGAAGAGAAAGAGATTCTTAAAGTCACAATAATACATCTCACATGATACACATCAGAAATGGTACACAACATTCACATTATACACATCTTCAAGTCACATCCTGATCTGACATGTATCAAATGTTTCCTTATGTATTTTACTGACCATATTGCACTCTCATAGAGAGATTCTAAATACATTTGCAATTTAAATTAACAAGGGGAGAAAAAAACCTTTTGTTTATACAGAAGTGCTTTGTGCTCTCAGTATGGCAATCATTCAGAAATACACCTCTTTAATACTAAATTTACACTGAAAAAATTTCTTTAAATATATAAACATTTCTCTTGCTACATCACAGTCATGATGCAGTATTTTTTTAGCCAATTCTTCTCCAAATATTTGTTTCTGTAGAGGACAGATGGATTATAGAGATGTTTCAGAAAGTCTTTATTTCATAACACAGTTGTGTATGGGTATTTCGTTTTTCAATTTCCCTACTAATTTTCTGTTCCCAGAGGATCAAGAGGGTGTCTTTTACAAAGCAAGGGCAGCAAATACCCTGTTGCAGAATGGAGCTCTGTACAAGTTCTGTGAAAGAAACTGTCACATTAAAAAAATGGAGATTGCATTGGTTTAGTGAAATCACAGAATCACAGAATCCATCAGTTTGGAAGAGACCACAGTGGATCATCTGGTCCAACCTCCCTGCTCAAGCAGGATGTAAGAATTTAAAGAACACAGTTGCCTGTCTCAAACACTGTTAAGGCCACAGAAGGTGTCTCACCATGAGCTTCCTGGAACAGGAGAGCCTACTGCTAGGATTTCTTTGCACTTTTCCCAATTCCTGCTGTTGTGAAACCAGTGTTTTAAGGTCGCTCAAAAAATCACCTGCAAAGGTATCAACAAAAGCAAGTTTAATTAGAAGCAACAGCATGACAGAACTCTTGGCGAGGTTCATTCTACTACTTACTAGACAGTTAAAATATACCGAGAAAAAGCACACAAATCTAATATCAGTATCGGTCTGAACCAAAATAAATGTAAGACCATCCTTGTGGAGGCTGGGAATGGTGCGGGAGGGGAATCAAAGACAAAAGGACAGATCCAAGGGCAGCCTGGTGTGGGAGCTGGGAACGCACCACCACACCTGCAGTAAAACCTGAAGTGTTAGGGGCAACTACTTGCAGCTTTATCTCCTGTTATTCTAGCTCTTCTTGAAAAATCTAAAAAAAAATAAATTAAATATCTAATTTCTATGGATGTTATCTAGGAGAAGTGAAAACTGAAGACTTATGGAAACCAAAGAGATGTTTCTCACTCCTACATTTGAATTCTTACTTTTCAAACTGCTCTGATATATTCCTTCCTCGTATTTTTGCAAGCTGGATTACCTTATTTTATTTAAAACATCCCCATATAAAAGACTTCCCATATGGTAATCTTTCTGCTGCCCTACACACTTCTTTTACAGGCTTCAATTTATCTTTCCTGGGATGACCAGGACAGGATCCCGTGACCAAAATGCAGGCATGCCACGTATCAGCACAGTGATTTTATGATGTTTCCTGTTTTGCTTGCTACACCTTTCCAATTAATTCCTTTTTTAATAGCAGCTTATTCATTTGATGACCGCAGGCCACTGAGCTGTAATTTACAGACAACTGTCCTAATTTCTTTTCATAGAATGCAGTATTTCACTGAGGACCTTGTTGCTACAGCATAGGCAGGTAGCACATATTTACATGGATAAAAAAAAATTATTAAAGAAATCCATGAAAGAAAAATTAGTCAATGGCTATTAAATAACTGAGGGAATGTTGCTGCTTCAGGACATTCAGGCATCACAGATTGTCAGAAGATGGGAGAATATGCTGGGAAATGACCATTAACTGTCTTTTCATGCTTCTCTCTAAACTTTTTCTGTTGCTCTCAGTCAGAACATTGTGCTGGGTGAACCTGGCTCAGAAAGCCCTTATTACACCATGTTCCTGATCAGCAGTAGTTAATGTGTAGACCTTTAATATGTTCATGCTGGTTTTCCCATGCTGATGATTTTGCATTTGTCAGTGTTGAGTTCAGCTGACAGCCTGTTTGCTGAAGACTGTAGATCTTTTAAAAGCCTCTATTGTAGGGTTAGTGAACCTATCTCATCCTAAAGCTTTGTCACTATCAGTGGCCTTATACAGGCCGTTTACATGTATATTGAGCCCTGCAGCCTCTATTGCAGCTCCTGGGGAGGCTGTCTTACTGAAATTTGTCCAGGGTGCAACTGGCCTTTGTTTCTGATAATTTCCCTCCATCATTTAAAAAATAATTTATGTATGTAAGGACATTCCTTTGTAATGTGTGACAGTTTAATTTCTTTAAGGGACTCTGCAAGAGTCATTCTGTATCATCTTGCTCCATCTGCTCATTGTTCCCTCAAAAAACTTTAACTGTTTTGTGAGACATGACTCTTAGTACAGAAGTCAATTAGACACTTACCTATTGTGTTGTATTTTATTTGAGCATGTTTTCTAATTCAGTTCTTTCTTCTCGGTGTAACCACTTTACCTAGCATGAAATTTTGTATGTGCAGTTTCCAGTTCCTCTGAGAGCTCTAAAAAAATTAACATCTTGTTTTGGTAATGTAGTAAAGCTAATGTAGATATTAAATCACAACCCAGCACCCAGATTTTGAAGAAGGCATGAATGAGTATAGTCTGAGCTGGTCTCTTCTGGGACTTCCTCTGCTGACCCTCAGCCTTGAAGCGATTCTTTAGCATATTCCCCCTGCAGAGAAGGGCTGAAAGATGAAAGTGTTCTGTATAATGAGCGGTAATATGAACCATTCATCTAACTAGTCTGTTATGGTCTTGTCTTCTTTTACCTTGCTCTGACACTTTGATGGCCACTGGGTGACCACTGGCAAGGATTCTACTTCTGTGTTGGGAAAGAGGTGTTTTTTCATGCCTTTAACAGGTTGCATCTTTAATCATTGTGGTTTTCTTTATGACTGTTCTACATTTTAATTTCTACTTTATTCTATTTCTGATTTTCTTTTTTTCCTTATTCAGACAAAGTTTCCATTTTCAGCAGTCTGTCTTCTGACCACACTTTTGTGATTGTACATGTTGGGGCTGAGGGAAAAGGCCTTTAACAATCTCTCTGTTTTCTAGTGAGCCTTCACTGTGATGTCTTTGCCATTTAAAAGTGTTTTATCCTTTAGCTACTTTATTTTTTTGCCTTCAGTGGAATTCTTTGTTTCTATGCAACTCCCCATATCTAATCTCAGTGCTGTTAGACTGAAAGTAGTTATTTTTTCTTTTTCAGTCTTACAAGGATGCTGAAGTTCACCCTGACATTATAGAATAAATCTTGGACAGTGACTCCCTAAGCTGAGTTGTATGCCTTTTCCAGGACTACAATAAGATTTTTGTCTTTTTTGTAGCAAACATTGGTCAGAATTTCAGTTGCTGACAGTGTTTGGTCACGTGACTGCTGCAAAGTCTCTTTCAGAGAGCGAGGACAGCAAATGACCTCTGGTCCGGTTCATTGCCCAAATAGTGGTTACACAAGGAATGACTCTGTTGCAGTGTGCAGTTTCCCTGGTCATCCTTGGAGGATGGTTGTCTAAACAGCTGCAGCTGACTTATTTCCTCCCACTGCTGTGCACTGATATTCTGCATAAGTCAACATGCCAGCACTGCACATGATATAGCACATGAACATGGTGCATATGATGAAGACTGAAACTACATTCACAAGCCACCTGGAGTTCAAGATCTGTAAGCTATTTACCCGTGCTGTAGAGGCAAGCCTTAGGGTCTGCAAACTTGGTGCTTCTGGTTGTGGTCATAGAAGAAATGTAGTTCCTTACTACCACAGAACAGTAGCAGTTTTTAACCCTTTGAAATATAGAGGATATTGTGACTTTTCTACACAGAAACCTGTTCTTGGATTGTCCCCTGGCTTGGATTATTCACTGGCACACAGGAGGTAAGACTTTTTATGAGAATGTATTTTCTGGATCAGAGAACATATTTTATGGGTAATTGGACATCACTTAATAAGAATCATTGCAAAAGCATTAATATTACACCCTCCACACCACCCTTTTGACCTTACCTACATGATGCATATTTATTCTTTCTGCTGATACAAATATTAACCTCCTATCTTGCATTAGATTCACAAATTCATCCAGTACCTGAGAAAACAGAGAGAGACAGGAAGGGAGGGGTGCAGGAGAGAGAAGCTTTTAGTATTCTGTAGCTGAACTGTCTGATGTAATATGTTAGAGGATATAGGAGCCAGTAATGTGCAAGGAGCTTGAAAAATGACCAGACAGTGCCAAGCCCACATTGTCTGTTGTCAGGAGGGCTAACAGTGTAATTAATCAACCTGTCTTGTGTCAAGGGTCATGTAGTCCGATGTTCAAAGCTGGTTGGCCAGCCTGATCCAGACAGGCACATGCTATTCATTTCCAAGCTGTTAGTGCTGTTACAATAGTAGAATCACCCTAAAATAGTGTCTACCCTGTGCTGCTTTGGGCTTTAAGTCAACATCCCAAAGGGGAAAGTATCTAGGAGAAGGGAAGAAAGTGCTGCTTAGTTTCAAGTCTTACACTTCTCCTGTAGTTATTTTTACTAAGCAGTACTGTGAAGACTTCTCCACGGGCACCCCCTTGTCGCAGGGGAGAAGCTTGCTTGTCCTTTATGAGGTTGTGAGCTATGCTGGCAGTGGTTTGTTCTTCGGTAGGGTCTCCCATGCTAGTCAGGTCTCAACTGAAGGGTCAGACAAAGTGTGTCCACAGGCAGGATGGGCTCACTAGCCTCAAGCCAACCATCCTAGGAGAAGGACAACTCTAATTCCAAACCCAGGCAGATGGACCTCGCTTAGCCCTGTAAGGCCACCCATCTAAGAGAAGGATACTCTAACCAAACCTACATCCTGAGGACTTCGCTGTCACCGTCCCAGCTTGCTAGGCCCT
>JAWWEU010000111.1:98348808-98368840 GCA_035583155.1 Acropternis orthonyx | reverse complement strand
TGGAGACACACCATTCATAATGCTGCTGCTTCCTTTGAGAGCACATGCAGGATCAGTGTTGAAGAAAAAAGACAACGTGGAAAGAACCGTGACTCGCCAATCCCTCCTGTGGAGACTTTCCACTGTGCCTTTTGCAACTGGACTTGCCTATCTCGCATTGGCCTTTTTAGCCATCAGTGCTCTTGCAGCAAGCGTGGGTAGAGCCCTTCCGAAATCTTCATTCACAAAGCCTAGCCATGATTATGACTGGGAAGAGTATGGAAAAGTGCTTGTCAGATGGATTTTTCCTGTGCCTTTTGTGTAGCACAGGGTTGCAGTTGGATGAGCTATATAGGCCCATAGTGGCAGATGGGGACAACAGTCACTGCCTTCCTCCATTCAGTCGACTGCTTACAGAAAATAAACAGATCATATCCTGTTTTGAGTGAGTGAATATCAAGCAAAATAAAACTAAATGACCCTCTCCAGTCCCAGTTACTGCACATTTTGGCAGTTGTGTTGCTTTCTGCTATGCTTTTCACCCTCATTCTGTCATGTTTACATGGGCTGGACTAAGGAAAATCTGCTGCCAGCCCTGCTGAGATAGGAGGAGGGTCAGGTCTTCCCATATGTGTCTTCTCTTACCCCATTGTTTGTAGGGTTGGATAGGTAGAGGGAAGCTGCAGTAGGCATTGCAGGCCAGTCTGAAACTTCCCATGTTCAGGAGATTTAATTAGTCTTACTAGTTGGGAATATTCAAGGAGAAAGGTTAAGGCAGCAAATCAGGCTAATTACAGTCTGGAAGTCCCAGGAGTTCAGATCAAATGATCTTCCATGGCCCTAACCTCTGAGAAAGAAGCTGTTAATACTGTGCTGTCTCTGCCAGTGATGCAGAGCTGCTGGTTTTCAAGCCAGGCACGTGGTGACTTCCCTAAGGGCCATTCTGCCCAGATAACCCTGAGGCAGGTCAAGTCACAAATCCAGATGAGCTGGGACACAAATTATTATTTCCCTTCAGTGGTCTTTGGTGGTGATAGCGACAAGTCCTAGGTCTCTGCTGGAGCACCCACAAATCCACAGTTTCTAAATCCATGCAGATAGTTCAGGGGCTCATTGGATCTCTACACTGCACCCCAGCCTTTCTCTAAGCAATTCCATGTGCAGTTGTGTCAGCTGGGGTCCTGAAGCATCCAACTGCCAGAAGCAAACCAATACGTGTACAGGTGATGTGGAGCAAAAAGGGCTGGCACACATTTCACAGTGTCATGGGTGGGAGCGGGGCTTTAGACAAAGTTTATTAGAGAAGCCCTCTTGTTGAGTCAGGAGGTGCAGAAAGGACACCCTTGCTTTCTGAACTCCTTCTCAGGAGGAACATAGGTGTGGCTGCATCCAACCTGAGCCCCAGACTTTGTCAACAGTTTTAAGTACAACTTTGTTGTGTAGGGTTAAAGATGGTAAACCAGGAGTACTTATATAAAATGAATTGTTTATTATTGCAAATTATTAGACAAAAGATCTTATTCAGAACTATTTACTACACAGTATAAAAGCTAAAAACTACTAATAGTGTATAGTATAGTGCATTATGTTAAAGCAATTATATCAAAGCAACTATATTAAAGCTAGCAAAAGAGATAATTATTAAGTAGAGATTTGATGTAACTCACCATACCAACATTTGCAGGCCAATCTCTTTCTTTTAATCTCAAGGAGTATCCTTGAAGGGGCATCCCCACTACAAGGGAGAATCTCCACATGCTCTAAGAAGAGTATGTTAGAAAAATCTGATCATATGAAAGTCAACTGGACATTTATAACATAAAGTGATTCACTGTCAGTCCCATGTCTCCAGGTCAGTTTAGCAGCTTATCTGTCGAATCTTTGCCTCACTACCAGTATGTTGATTTGGGGTTGATGATTCAGACTGATTTTAGCATCACCTGGCCCTCAACCCACCACTGACAGATTTGGAAATAACACATTGTCCTAAAGAGTTGCTTGACCACCTTCCAGCATGAAGAGCCCTGCTACACATAGCAAGTAATTTTGCAACCTGGAGCAAATTTCAGAAGACCAGTTGGGTGAGTCCTTTAAGGAACTTCATCAGATATAGTCTGGAGACAGTTTCAATGGGAATCTGGCCTGGTCCAAATACACAAAACCCCCTGCACTACAACTTCAAACAACACCCCAAAAGCAAAACAAAACTCCAACTCCAAACCTCAAGACTGTTCCCCAAAACCTCTAAAACAACTGGATTTAAACAGGGTGTAGCGGCAAGATTCAGCAGCAGACATGTGACTAGTAGTAGACTAGAAATTTGGTTCATTTGCTTACAGAATTTTTCTCAAAGATTTATAAACTCCAATAATTTGAGAGCTATTTTTTTTCAGAGCAACAGCTCTGGTTATAATGTAAGTCATAATTGTATGGTTTTTTTCCCAGTCATTTCACACATCCTATGTGGTCTTTATTTCCACTAGGCTTTTCAAACATTAGTTTTCTTCTAGAAAATTACTCTGTTCAACTAGTCCCCCAGAAATACACTGGCTATGTTCCTCTCAAACTGGAGGAAACCTCATTGATTTCTGTTTTTTCTCAACATAGCCAAATTAAGTGTAGTGCATTACTACTGGCACTTGTTGGTGTAGTAGGTGTGGGTAGTGCTTTATGGATATAAAAGAAGAAATTGATTGGCATCAAGCAACCTAAACCCAAATGTGGACTCTGCAGCACCTGCTATACAACCAGAGAGGAAAACATGAGGCTCTTCTGAACTCCAGAGATAAAGTAATGAATAAAGAATAAAGCCACTGCAAGAATTTTTAAAAATCCATTAGAGAGATTTCCCTTGCAATATTTTAATGGCCTTACGAATTTTGTGATCATTTCATTTAAATATTTATTCCAATTTGTTTAAGTTTTTTTTCATGTTCCTAATCCTTTCAAGATTAGGTGCTGAACAATGGGATAACTGCAAATCAGTGGCAGACTGCTAGTGTTAATGCACCTGTTTGTAACACCGACAATGTTTTTCCAGTGTGTAACAACCAGTTAACCCTGTTGACTGTGGCTAATGCAAAGCAGAACTGTGCATTTGGTGGCCATCAGCAGCTGTGTGGGGGTAGCAAGTATATAAAGATAAAAAATTTTCCATGACTGCAATTTCTGCTTTACCAAATAATTGAGAGCTGTTTATCTGAGCAGCCTGTTGCTGTGCTTTGTGTGGCACACACCAAATGGTAATTATTTATGCAATTTAATCTGGTATGTGGATATTTTTGTTACCAAGCTGTTTACCACAGAGCTAATCATCTACGTACTTCCCACCCAATGCAGGGAAGGAGCAGGATGGGAATTAATGGCTTTTCCTGCCCTTCTTTCAACATGCCCTTGTGTCCCACAGTGAAAATGCCTCAGGGATCTGACCCAGTGTGGGGGTAAAAGGGACATCTGTATGTCCCTGTCGAAGAGTGTGCACTGGCCTGGGGAAGGAATCAGCTCTGCCATTCAAACTGTGCGTGCATCCACCTGTTTGCTCACAGGTCTCTTGTTCACTGGTTGTTCTTCAAGTGGCCTTGCTGAAAGCACTCCCTGCCATTTCTAAAAGAGATAAATATCCCTAAAATCCTTGGAAACAGACATCCTTCGTTGCTTGAAGGTGAGCACTTGACCTGAAGATCTCAGAGCTCTAGTGAAGCAGATGGTGCTGGGTTTCCAGACATGGAGCTGGAACTCTGGAAGCACTGCAGAGCTGTGCAGCCCCAGCACCAGACGCTGCCTGGGTCCCACACCTGTATTTACAAGGTCCATGTTTGGAACTTCAGGACCTGTGTACCTGTGTAGGGTGAAGTGCCCTTGGATCACCAAGCTGGGCTCTGTGAAGAGCAGCAGAAAGAGAAATGTCTCTGAAGAGTCCCATTTGCCCACAGCTTGGGTAAATGAGCCATGTCTAGACCCCTCTCCGGAAACAAGTGTCTTCTCTTTGACAGAATTAATCTGGGATTACCTTTAGGATTAGGAAACAGAAGTCTTTAAGACTAAATGCTAAAGGATGGCAAATTGCGAAGTTTGGTAGGGATTTTGAGAAATTAATCATTTTTATGTGCACATTTCTCTCATTTAAAAGTTTATATCAGCAAGTTTTAAAACTTTAATTAGGCAGTTAAAAACTCCTGGAACATTGAAAACATATTTAAAATGTGCACGTTGATTGAGCACATAATCTTCATCCATATCTTAGTTTCTGAAAAATATTTATATTTTGAATTTTTTATCTTTTCTCTGACTAGGAATTATTTTTTCAGGAATGGCAAGTGTTTGTTTTTCCTGGAATCTCTCATCACAAAGTAGATGTTTCTGTTAGTTACAAGTTCCCAGGCCGTGAAAGACCAGTGGTGAACTGCCAATTACCATGACAGAGCTCCATGCCGTTCCAGTCCTTCAGCTTCTGAATTCAACATAACCTACACATGGGTGCTCTGTGCAGGTGGACTCTGCAGCTGAAGGGATCACGCAGGTACAGCTTTTGTGAACATGCATTTCAGAGGGTGGTAATTGTTTCATGGCAGCTTTTGTGGTGTCAATGTTGTTTTCAGTTGGCATGGAAACAAAACCAGAACTTCCTGAGTGTTTCTCAGAAATAATTGGTTTGAGATGAAAAATCTTGGGTTTTCTTGGATTGCATGCTTTCTCTGTTTTTGCCTTCAGAAGTGACCAGTAGGCTTGAATCTTGAATACCTCCCTGATTAAAGCATCATTTAAACAGACATGTTTTCTGCAAAATATTTTGGCTCTGACAAAGCAGCATATTTTGAGATTTAATTTAATGAAAATGTTCTGACCAGCTCCAGATGCATACTTCAGATATGTATAGATAGTTTCGACTGCCAAGAAAGAACCACCTTGCAGACAGTGAGGGTTTGCCAAAAGCAATTATATTTTATCTCAGTTTGGTTTCAAACCATTTGTGACTATCCCAGATCATGCTTTGGTAAAACAAACAGATGTGGTCCAAACTCCAGCAAAAAGCTAAACTGTAAAAGACAAATACATCTATATGTTGTGCTACATTGAAAATTAATATTGTGCTGCTAGAGAATTCTGTCCACATCTGTAGTGAATAAAATAGAGAGAGGATTATAGGATATTATATTCTGAGGAGCAATGTGACCAGTGAGGCAGAACTTGATCCACAATTGCCAAGTTACAACCTGATAATGCCCCATCAATTCTGAAGGACACTGATCAGGGATGGTGCTTCATAATCTAAGCAATTGCTTCAAGTGGTTCCACAAAGTTCCAACATCTACTGTATCGAAGGCAGCAGAAAGATCCATCAGCAGTACTGTAATTTAACTTGAATCAGCAGCTGGTGATAAATCATTTGTGACCTTAAGTAAAGCAATCCCAGGACAGTGGTACTCCCTGAAGCCAGACTGAAACCTCTCATATAAGCCATTCCCAGATAAAATTGCTGGTAATAAAAGGACAACCACTTGCTTCATCCTTCCTTTCCTCACATTCCAAAAAGGAGTTGTCATTAGGTAGAGCAGAAATCTGCAATGTAAAAGAGGGAAACCTTTCCCCACTAACAAAGCGCAGCTGCAAATTTCGGCAGATCAGGACTTGCAGAAAAGAGTCATTAACCATGTTAACTATAAATGAAGCAAAGCGCTGAAAGACTGTCCGCAAGCAGCCATGTGGGCCAAGAGTCAAAACCAGGAGTAATGGAGCATGATTGCTTTCCCAACTGTGTGATCTCAGCAAGAAGCAAATACAAATGTATAACACCAGCAGATACAGGCACTAGGAGCATAATTGTGAGCCCTAGTGCTGAACAGTCGCAGCTGATTAGAAATTCACTCTGTACTTGCCGAATTCCTCACAGGAGGCAGCTGAAGGATTGTGCAGGAGGAGTGATTTGTGGGGCTAAATGTGATCAATAGCACAAAATAACGCTTCAGGTCTGGTTTTCCTCATTAATAACAGGAAAAGAAAAAGCAGATCTGGATGGATCAAATGCAATGTGCTAAGAATGCAACAGCTTGGTGCTTCAGGAGACTAACTTCTGGACTAAACAGGCATTGAAATAACTCCACGAGCTGCTGTCTTCACCTTAGTCAAGTCCTGTGATCACAAAGGCAGCTAAAGTAAAGCACAGAAAACTGAGAACAAATCAGAAGCTTCACAGACTGATTTGGTTTTTAAACGGAAGGAAATAAAAAAAAGGGGGGAAAATAGCTTGTACAAGATGATGAGGTGGATACAATTTGTAAGATTAATAAAAGAAATGTTGGATCTCTCATTTAGCCTAGTTGTCTTGGAAGACTTTTGTGGGTTCTTCAGTACATGGCATAATCCTAGGAGAGGTAAATATGAGATATACAAGACAAATTATACATTTTGATCACTATCGAACATGTTCAGATATCAACACAAGACTAACTTGACTCTGCCTTTAATGCAGGTCATCTTCTAGGGGACTCATTATAAAACACTTTTTATAGTTGGTTGCCCCTATAGTTTCAGTAGTTCATTGTCACACTTAGACTAGTGTTGAAGTGAAAAAACACCCACTTCTCATGTTAAATATAGTGGAAACACAACAAAGAAACAGAGAATAAAAGAGAATATCACCAATCCTAAAGAATCACTGGTCTTATACTGACTGCATCTCAACTGTAACTTTTAATGATATGGATCTGGGACTCCATTAGTGTTTAATAAATAATGATGATGATACCCTACCTGCACAATGCTTGCAAAGCTCCCATTGATTTCGATGCGAGTTCTCGGCGCAGACTGATGGCAGGATACTCCTGTGACAGAGATGAATTTTCCATTAGAACAAAATCAGTAAGACCTGTGTCAGTCAGCAGAATTCACAGCAAAAACAGACATTCCTTGGGGACTCAGTGAAAGATGCCCGTCCTGGGTGGTTGAAGGCAAATTGGGTGGGAAGAAGTGAGGCAGGCTTGGACAGCCACAAAACCGATTTGGGCTGAGATAAAATTGTCCTGATGTAAAAAAAGCCATGAAATTATATCCATATTTAATTTATATCACATCGAAATCATTGCTTTCTTTCTCATCACAAAGTATGGGAAATTGGTATTTTCTTTTCTATGAAGGCAAAGGATAAAATTAATACTGGGGGAGAAGGAGAGAAGATGAGGATGCACTGAATGACCTTTTGAAAACACCATTTTATTTATAGTAGGTAAAGGAAAAATGAAAGGCTGTTTTGATAAACAACAGAAAACCATTACCCACACAGAAATTTGGAAAATGAGCCAGACATTCAGTTGCATGTTTTTCTTGGAGGATTTTGTAAAAAATGCAGAGAGAAGGAACTGATGTGAGACTGGCTTTGTGTGAAACAGGGAGACAGCTAAACACAACAGGGGCACAGAGAGAAAGCACTTACCGTGTGGTCTTGGGAAGGAAAAAAAAAAAGAGAAACAAAAGCTTTTGTCAAGGGGTTGGCTCAAAAGACCTGAATTTGTAAGTCAAGAAAAAGTCTCTCTGCTATTTTGGCATTAATTTTGTTATGGAAAAGGAGTGGATTTTCTGTAAATAAAGGATAGTGCCCGATTGTGTTAACAGCTGCTTTTTGAAGGATGTTTGATAATAGACTTTTCTTAAGTGAGCAAGTATATTTTCAGGAGAAAAACATAATTATGCCTTAGAATATCATGTGGAAAGTATTAATTTGGTAAGGCGTATATCTTTGTTACAGTCTTTACATTATGCTAATGATCTCAACAACAAAAAAAAATCTTAGAACAGGTGATTAAAAGAGCACAGGAAACCATCATCTACTTAAGTGAAAAATAAAAGCTGAAAATAGCTATAAGCAAGAGGGATGACAAACTTGGCCTATTAGTGAAATAAAGAAAATATACCAAAAACAGTTGTCTTTTTCTACATTACAGTGTTATGTACAGCTAATGCATAACACATGGTCAGGGTTATTGGCAGTTCCCATTGTTTTCTAATGACCACTTTCGGATGTGTGGAGCTGAGCTATCTATCTAATAAGTGTGCATTGGTGAAATGTAAAACTGACAGTCCATATCTCTTTACAATTGTGCAAATAAGGCACCCAAACCCCAGAGTGGTGTTTCAAAATTCTGGTCCAGATTTCTGAGTGTTACTAAAAAAATTGTACTTTTTGTTTAATAATGTTTCAACTTTTATTGCTCTAAAGAGTGATCTCAACCATTTGTTTTAATCTCATTGCAGTTTATACATGGCATAGTGCAAAGAATGTAAATATTTCTTGAGCTGCCTATTGGTGCAAATGGAAATGTGAAAATATTTATTGCTGAAACAAAGGTACAATCTCTATTGCTTAATTATGATAATCTAGGGAAATTGCTCTTGCATAATGCCATATAAAGTAATAAAAGAAAAAAATTAGCTTTTCTATTTTTTCTGTTCTTTCTATTGTTTGCCCTAAATATGTCCAGGTAAGATGTCCTGTAATAAACTTGTAATTTCATGTTGAATTTCTTATTTAAGCTATATTTTGGAGAAAGTATAGTACTTTAAAATGCAATCACTGGAAGAAGCTCTGCTGAAGTTCTGGGAGAAGTTACAGATTTCACTTTAATGTCATTTTAAAAAATGTTTGAAACTGTAAGAATTTTTGTTTATGTATTTGTAGTTTTAATTTTTTTTATAAGGTCATGGATCTGTTTTCTAGAAGTTAGAAAGTTTTGAACAGAACCTAGATTATTTCTAGTCCTTCTGGCTGTGAAGATATCTTATTAATATCAATAACTACTGCAAATAAGTTTATAGAGTATGTAACCCATGGGGCTGTGGAACTCATTATGTTTTGTGTAAATACATACAGATTAGGCTTGCCTAATGTGAAATTTTGAAATGTGTGCATTTCATTTCAACTCCTGCTCTGGAACAGCCAACTGGAAAAAATAAAATATTACAGCCTATAGAATTTGCAAGGTGTTTCATTAAGTTTACATGGCAGGGAGGAAGGCCAGCTCTAAAGCTTCACAGGGCTTTCTGGGGAAAACAACCACACTTTAGCCATAGCAAAAAATATGTATTGTGGTGCTCTGCTTGTGTTTGCCTTGGATTTGGTTTGATAGATAATTGGAGAGACAAGCACTGAACTTCCCTGTGGCCGGAGCGCTCCTAAGAGCTTTGTCTCTTTGACTGCTTTAGAGTCCAAATGACACTTGAGCTCCTGCCAATGCCTATTGTGGGGGCACAGGTTTTTGCCTCTCTCCTCCACCTGGCTGTGTTCTTCCGTGATGCTTGGAGGGATTTACATCCTTCATACTTCTAACACTGCACTGTTACAGGTAGCTTAAGCTGGCAAAACAATTCACAAGTTACTGAGGGGAGGTGGAACTCAGACATACAAACCAGGTAAACTTTGTTTCCTTGGAAGGGTCTAGAATACAAGTCTTATGAGGAGCAGCTGAGGCAGCTGGGGCTCTTTAGCCTGAAAAAAAAGGAGGCTTGAGGTGACCCTATTGCTTTCCAACTAACTGAAAGGAGGTTGTAGCAAAGTGAGGGTTAGTCTCTTCTCCCAGGTAACGATGTATAGAACAAGGGGAAACGGATTCAGGTTGCACCAGGGGAGGTTTAGTTTGGATATTAAGAAAATTTTTTCCACCAAAAGCATTGTCAAGCATTGGAACAGGCTGCCTAGGGAAGTGGAGGAGTCACCATCCCTGGAGGTGTTTAAAAGATGTGTAAATGTGGTTTTTAGGGACATGGTTTAGTGGTAGACTTGTCTGGCCAGGGTAATGGTTGAACTCAATGATCTTAGTCTTTTCTAACCTAAATAAGTCCATGATTCTAAAACCAGTTGAAATCAAGTACTTCTGCAGTCCCAAATGGAAAGACTGAGTATGAGCTTCCTAAGGAAAACTAACGCCCCTTCTTTCCAGTTTAATCTCTGCCTTGGTGCTGTCTCACAGTCATTTCAAACCAAGCCAAAACTAAGATGTTTCAGAGAGCTCTTTCTTTCCCTGGCTGCTTTCCTTGCCTTGGGTCTATAGACCTGTCTTTTGGGGTGTGTTCTCATACCCATCACCCCACTGCAGAGTAAGAATGAGCTGATGACGGCTTTCTGGTCTGCAAGTTGTTTTACTTTGTTTTAAGAACGTTTGGCAGTTGGGATTATTTTGAAGGTAGCTATTTTGCAAGATACACTTTTTAAAGTTTTCTATCTTCAGTTTGGCACTAGGAAGAAGTCAGCTGTGTGAGTTACCTTCTCTGTGGTTTCAGAAAAGGCTACATACATTAGCTTCCTCTGAACAATATGGAAGTGCCTGTGAGACTACTGTATTGGAAGACCATAGGATTCAGTGAAAGCTGGATTGTGCTCTAAACTATCATAGACACTTTGAGCAAAATTCTGATCTCTGATGCATTGCCATACATTTGAGAACATCTTTTATTTTGGTAATTTCTCTGGTGATGGAAGTGAGAGGCTGGATAAAGATAAGCTGGTCTCCAGTGCTGGATGTCTCACTGAACACTCAAATCCCTGATTACTGACATCTCAAGTCCTTGCCCTTCCTCCCTCAGAGTGAGGAAGTGGCCTCAGTGTGAATCTTGGTGGATTTGACACAGAAGTCAGCCTAAGTATAGCCTTTCTCCAGTTAATTTTGTAGTGCATTTTATCCCTGTGATAGGCATGCATCTTCAAGGTGATGCCATCTGAGATCTCAGGATCCATTTAGTTACACCACTGCTGTGTGTGTATGTGATTTGGGTATAGTTTGTGTCTAAAACTACATACTGTACCTTTGTTATGTTTTTAGCTCTAGACAAGTAGTGTGGATTCATTACATGAGACAAAAACCAGAGCTTTTTCAGTGACGACACATCCAGAGTTGTGACCTTTCATGTTTTGTTTGCCCAGAAAATTTGTGTCATCCTAGCAGAGTTATGTTTTCCACCTGATTTTGTGTCTGTGCTGGAGAAAAGAGAAAGGTAATTCAGCTTTACTCTTGTTTTTTTTTTAATGCTAAACCTAAAAGCAAAGCTGTGTTTTCTGGCCTTTGCCTTTGTTTTACCGACTGTGCTTTCACACCTGTTCTGTCAGGCCACCTTTCCTTTCTTTTTGCTTTCCCTCTCAATGGGTGATCTGTGTTCCTGCAGTGGCAGTTCCCTGCAGCGGGAGCCAGGCAGCCACAGCTCTATTGCACAGACCTGTCTGCAGCCCCGGGTGCACGCGTGTGTCTGGTGTGGTGCAGGGACGGCGGGAGTATTTTGGGCGGTGTCACAGAACTGTAGGTAGGTTTCCTCCCAGGCAGAGCTTGCAGCCACTTCATCCTGCCTTTCTCCGGGCTTTGACAAGCTCCCAAGGGATCTGCAAGCAGAAGCCTCACCCAAAATCAAGAAATAAATGGCATTTCTCTGAAAGGAAGCACAGTCATTGTCTTTCAGTTGCACCATCTAATTTCAGCTGCATGGGCTTGCAATGAAACTATAAATAACATTTACAATTTCTTTTGGTTCATTTGTATTTAAGAAACATATTTATTACATAAATTCTTGCTACTTTCTAGTAGTAATTCTGCAGCTATATTTGCCATAGCAGCTCCCCTGCTACATTACTGCAATTATAATAAATTATTGAAGCAGAAGCCTAAATATGCACCTAGCCTACTCTTTCAATTTTAATTCCAATTTAAATATTTTATATAGTTTTCCTATAGATTCTTCATTGATGGCTAGTAATTGCACCATCACAGAAAATATAGTTATGTTTTGAAAGATGCTTTTGGAAATTGTACCAACATTGTTAATTATTCAAGGCAAAGGAACAAGTTAAGACTGTCTGTCTTCCACATGTCAACAGGATAAAAGAGAAACAGTGTTTGTATCTAGAAGGGTATATTAAGCCCAGTCATAAATTTGGTACTGCACAGAGGGAAAAGCTTGATGCATGCCTGAGACACACTGTGAACATCTGGTCTTCAACGCAGAGATGAGCTTCTGCCGTGAGAGCTGTTTTATTGACTGGATGAAGTTGGAAAAAAAAAAAAAATTGGTGTCACCCAGGATTCCAGTCCTACCCTCTACCTCTCCCAGTTTCCTGGTCAAACCATATTTCTACTTCCCTTTGTTATGCCTTGTCCTTTGCTGTAGGGAATTGGACTCGGTTATCTTGAGGGGTCCCTTCCAACTCAGTAATTGTTAGTGGTAACATTACTCATAGTTTACTAATTGCATGGTGAAAAGCAGTGATAGTGATGTACAAGCATTAGGTAAATCAAAGAAAAGTTATTTTTCTCTCAATATGTATTTGTTTTCCTTTTAAAAAAAATTTATTGTTTTAAGAACCTGTACATACTGAATAGTACAATTTGTGTGCAGTTATCCAGCACGGAGGGTCAATTTCCATTGTGGGTTTCAGATGGGAAATGGAAGGTCTCTGATTGCCTCTTCTCTCTAAACTTCTACTGTTCTACTAGCAGCAAACTCCCAGTAAGTTTGAAAAAGGAAAATCATCAGTTTTCTTTTTTTTTAAACTGCTTTGTACTAAACCATAAAATTAAGCTTTACATTAAAATAATAATTAAAACATGTAATGGAAAACATCATTTTTATGAAGATGTGAAATCAGAAAGTTGTCATGAATTTCCTACATGTAGCATAGTGGAGAAAAATAAAATTTTGCTTAAATTCTGTTATCTGTAACAGGAATAACATCTTAATAATATGAGGGGTTTTTTAATTAGCTAATGTTTTGTGTGTGAATTAATGTTGGACAAGTAACAAACATAAGAATTATAGTACCTCTCTTCATAGAATACTGGGTATAGCAGTTAGGCATATATTCAAGAATGCATGGCTATGATAGATCATTATCTGACAACTAAGTAGCTATTTTAATAACTGGTTACTATTTTTAGTTGAACTCCTTGCTGATCTCAGGACTCCTTTCAGGAAGCTTTCTTTACAAAATGCTATGGAAATGAGAGGATAGTGTGGGAAACAGCTTTGCAGTTTGGTGAAACTTCAAAACTTTGTTTATTTCACAAGATAAAGCCACAACTTTTTGAAGATGAGAGAGAGGATATGGGATTAGAGTGGTCCAGTGGGGAATCTGGACTGCAAGAGAACCAGACTCCTGACGTGGGTCTATTTACGGGCACTTCGATTTCCATGGCTGTTATAATCACAAGGCTATTCTCTTTCCTCTCTCTCTCTCATTTTGATCAAAAATTCTGTCCTGCAGCAAAGAAACCATTCTCAATGAAAGTTTGATCTGAACTAGTGCACTTCTGTGGAAAGTTGCAATTTCAACACATTGGCATTTTTGGCAGAGTTGACTAACTCTATGTATGATTACATATATATATATTTATATATATAAAATCAAGCATCCCCTGCAGTAAGTAGCTGAGTAATCACATAGTTGTTAGCTAAGACTTTATTTTATTACGTTTTGATGTATTACTTCTTAAAAAATTGGAACTTATAACTGATGTATTGCTTAATAAAACTCAAACCTGAAAGGCTACTTAAATTTGTGCTATACTGGATCTGCCTTATTTTCACACAGAAAGTTATTCCCCCTGACTAAGTTGGTGAGTTAAAGAAGAAAAAAATTCTGTGACAAAGGCAGTTAGCAGCACTGTGATGGTGGTGTAAGATTCTTTCCTGTTCCATTAACACTCTGTATACAGTGGTTCTTTAATGTTCAGTTCCAAAACTGGATAGTACGTTTCCTGGGAGGATTTTTATGCTCATCAGTCATAAAGTTGACCTTAACAATTGAAGGTGCCCAGTCATTTGTTTATAGTCAAGCTCACAAAGATATTACAATGCTTAGCTGTGAAAGCCAAATCTCAGCTAGTGTGATATGTAAAATCCAAGATAAAGTGGTTAATAAAACAGTAAGAAAAGGATTTGATAGAATCAAAGGGAAATGTTTCACCTCATTTGGGTATGTACTTTGGTTGAAACGATGATGGGAGAATGAAACTGTATCTTGTTCATTAATACACTTATTTGTAACAAACTCTTTAATCCTTGAAAATAGCTCTTCAAATTATTTTGATGAGGAATGATAGGAAAGCTAAGCAGATGCTGCTCTTTCTGTACATGTTGTACATATTCTAATTCAGAGGACGCTTAGGCCAATACTACAGGAGCCTTTTGGAAAAATAGTTGCTCAGAGTCAATCTGGCTGCAGTCTTATGCCAAAAAGATATTTAATACACTCCATTTTCATTTTAATCCATCTCTTTGTCTTTTATTTTCCCTATAAAATATCTGTCTTGCACAAGCAAAAGCCATAGGGAAATCCCATACTAATACTATCTGCTTAAAGATATACTGTATATTACTTTATAAAGCACCTGGAAACAGAGGCAACTTTTTGAAAGAAACACCTTCCCTCCTACTACACATTCCTTTCACCATTACTGTGACTTCAGTGCAAAGGCTGGACTTGCCAGAGAACTGCATATTTATGTAAATAAATTTTTTTAGTTCATCATTAAGGAGAACAGAGATGACTGTGAAAATAAGTGAACACTTCGGCGGGTTTACATTTCAGTGTTCATAGATCCTAAAAGTCATCCTCAGTGCAATGACCTTTGCCTAATAATTGTATACCTATGCAGTTTGAGTAATCTTAAGTGCATCATAATAAGTAGGAGCATATACTGCAACCACAAGCACAATAAGCATCAGCTACAAAAAACATTTCTCACAGCTTTCCCTAAAGTAGCATTCACTCAGACTCAAAGGAAGCACTTGCCCATTCCCACTAATCTTCCCAAACACAGAAGCTGTCAACTGAGAGCTCTGGCTGCAAACTCTGCTGAAAGTTTCCTGGTGCCCCAGTTGCAACGGGTGATAGCCTTCCACAGGCTTTCAAGGGAAATGTGATCATTTCTTGTCCATCTTGTGTCCTTAGCACCATCCAATTAATAGTGGACCCCAACCAGCAAGAGTATCCAACAGTGAATATTATTGCGAACCCAGCTGAGCACCTGCTGGTAAGGTTTTCCTCTGCACTCTAAATACTCTCATTGTTTATTCATAGAGTCAAAAGATTAAAGCCAGAGAGGACTACTGTGATCATCTAACTTCTAATCAGAAAAGAAACTTCCAATTTTTCAACCTTCTCTTTCACTTGCCAACATCAGATGTGAATGCAGAATTCTGTTTACAGTGACCCATTTAGATTTCCACCTTACTTCAGTCATTCTGGGCTTGTTCAGGTAAGCTGTTTTCTTTACTTGGACACACAAGGATCATCTAGTCCAACACTTAGCCCTGCACAGGACCATCCCCAAGAGTCACACCATGTGCCTGAGAGTATCATCCAAATGCTTCTTGAAACTTAATTCATTAATATTTTTAAGCATTTCTTGACCTGGAGAATACAAGTGTTCTACCTTTGAATAATTCTCATCCTTGTCTTACATTAAAAGTGCCTTATTCTTGCTTTAATAATGAAAATGGATATAAAACCCAATACTACAGCACATGATAGTGAAAAATAACTTGGTTCTTGTCCAATGCTGTATTACAATTTCTATTTATGTACTAAAACAACAACAAATTTTAAGAAGAGGGAGATGCTAATTTTCTCCCTCTCTTGATTCTCAAAATATTTTAAAATCTGTAATATAAGGGAATGAATGTTATTTAATATCTTACCAAATCTTGTCACAGAATTAAACACACTAAGGCTAATTGAAGCATGTTAACAATCTATGAGGCTTAAAATATGAGGCTTCTCTGTATCAACTGCTCTCTTGGAATAGCGAAGCAGAATCTTCATTTCAGCAATTATCTAGTAAGATATGTTTTTTCTTTTCCACTGGATATTTTATTTGGTACCTTCTTAGTTTCACCATGACTGTGTATAATGTTTTCAAATATTGTTAAAAATGCGGTCTGACCAGGAAGCAGGTAAACATTCTAGTGGCATCTTATTTTTGAAGGGAAGATGTCTTTAAATCTTTTCTCACACACAATTTTTTTTTTTTTTTTTTTTTTTTGCTTTTTATGAGCTGGTATTTGAGGTGTTACACAAAGTTGTTACCCTTCTGTCACCTGAGAGTCAGGGGCTGAATCCTTCTGAGTCTGGGGTTGCTTCTTTCCTTCAGTAAGTCCTGAAGAATGACTTATCAGCAAAAATGTTTCCTCCTGCTGTCATTTATTCTAGTTACAGTGTTATTTCTTTTCTCACTACAGATTTCACCTTGCTTGGTGTGTAGTGGATCTTTTTGTCATCAGCAGATGGATGGCAAACGAACAGAGGGTAGTATTGGATAATATTTGCAGAATTAAGCAGGTGAGTATCAAATACCTTTGATTAGCCACAAGGAGAACTTACAGGTAGTAAAGGGGTAAATCAAGAGATTTATTTCCTGCCTCTTCTTTCTTTTTCCTGGAACAATTAGTAGAAAGATTAGTGCATTATCACTGGAAGTATTTTTAAGTCAGACACAGCAAAAAGCTTATTCTTACATACGTGTGGATAACCCATGTACAGTGTACTGTGGCATTATTGTGAAGAACTCAAGAGGGAGAATGTAGAACCTTGGACAGATGTTAAGAGCTTCTTTTCTATAAGATGGAAATTCATATACTTCATTTAAAATTTCTGTAATAAAATATGCAGGTATGTATTCATCCATTAGGCAAAACCCTCTGAGTGCTAAGCAGCACTGGTCTTTAATTTTAAACTGTCATTATTACACTAGCAAAATAAATTTGTAAAAGCCAATTTGAATACAAGACTTCAGTAAATATACTGTCTTTTCTGTGCTTTTCTTGTCTATCACTTTTTTAATGAGTTTTCTTCTATAAATTGACCCTGACTGCTACTGTAAAATATAGCTTAAATGAAGTGTGGCTTAGAAACCAGACAGATTATTAAAATATGAAAGTATATATATTGAATCATATGAATATTTTCCTTGCTAATATTTCAAGACCAGTTACTATTTTGTCTGAAAGATGATCTTTATTGAGCAAACTTATGGTCCAAGATGTACGAAGCTCCCTCTGGAGCTTTTATCTTCTTTTTTTCTTGCATCTTTTAGTCATTTACACATCTGGATTTAAAATGACATCACTTAACCTAGTAGCTTTTGACATTCATTTCACTTAAATACAGACAAGTGTTTGAGGTACAAAACACAGGAAAACTGCATCCCTTGTCTTCCCTCTGAAACATAAACATGAGATGGTGGTGGCAGAAATTAGTGTATTCTAGGTGCAACCAGCAAGCTCAGTTCTTGGTGGGAAAGTTTGTAAAAGCAAAACAAGGTCCTTGTATAATTGTTAAAGAGAATGTATCTGGTTAAGTGGTTATGTACTCACAAGAAACGCACAAGTAGTGCTGGAGATTCCTGCAAAAACATCTGTGTCCCTGACTAGGGTGTCACAATGCCTTTGTTAGCATTTTATCCTAAGTCCTTGTGTTTTTCCTACTGACTGTCACTCCAATACAAAAACTGTAAATTAATTAGTTTAATGCACACTAGTGAACAGAAAACCAGTGTCTGTTATTAGCATTTATGCTGATGAGTGAAAATTCTTAATTATATTTGAGTGCATACATGTACAGGCATAGACAAATTCTGGTTTTTAGTGTACAAGTCTCAGTGAGTTACTCAGCTACTAAGTACCAATAAGTTGCTTGAGATATCGTGACCAGATGGTTCACAGGGCTAGTAATGGATTATAGTGCTTTCTAGCTCCAGATTGCCAGTTCAAATCTGGGTCAGGTTGACACTGTCTGAAAATTATTACTGTTTGGTGACTTATGTGAAATAAGTTGGAGACCTCAATATGGTTCCTAAAGGCTGGGTTAATATAACACAAATGTCACCAGATGATTGTTGGTTTCAGGGCTCAGGTTGAAGCACACTGAAGTCAGTGGAAAAACTTCCATTGATTTCAGCGGGTATTGAATTAGATCTTAATTATGGAGAATGACTCCTTTGTGCTCTCAGAAGTGGTTATTTACAAGGGGGTGAAGGATGCCCATGAACTGCTCCTCAGAGACATGCAGTGCTGCCAGCTAAAAAAAGCAGAGGGAGATGCTCATCTGTCCTTGTACTTCATTGAGCATGAGGATATCAGGATAGGCCATTTTCTGAATGAAATACAATAATATTCCTGAATTTAGGGTAAGAGTGGGATTATTCTGGCAAAGGGTGATAGTCAAAACCTCTCTGGTAGTTCACAATATCATTCTCTTGTTAAACTCATTGCAGATGAACAGGCCACGTAAATGGCTTCTAGATTTTTTGCAGATCACCTGCTCTCACCTAGGGATATTTTTGGTTTTGTTTGAGCAGCAGAACTTCTTTGAACACCACAGAGGATGACCCGGCTTCAGTCTAAGGCACATTTTGTCACCACCCGGGCTCCATTAGTGCAGCAACAAATGAGAAGTGACTTCATCCTTGGGAATAAGTGCCACTATAGGGAAGAAATATTAGATATTAAAGACTCTTTAGTTTAACAGACTGGAAATTTGAACCAGACAGGTTAAAGGGGAAAATAAGGCACAGTATTATCACAGTAGTTGATTAACAAGTGGATCAAACCAGTAGGGAAAATGGAGAATTGCCATTTCTATCACATCAAGTTCAGATACATGTCCAGAAGATATGCATTAATCAGACATGCCACTGGACTATGTCCAATAACACTGTTCATTGTGATAGTTGTGTAGTATTATTGCCAGGGAAACCAAAAAGCAATAAAACTGAGCCACTAGTCTATTGAACCACATGTGTTTAACCTTGCCTTCTGCTCCCTTTTGAGTTTGGTTTCTAGTCTTACTCCAGAGACACTCAAGTACAACTGTGATTGCATACTTTCTGTACCCCTTATATTAAATGAACTCAAATTCCAAAATCAGCTCTTGTCCATACACCTGAGAACAAAATGTCTTACTCTCATTTGACATCCTTCTATGATAAGGTCACCTGTTTAGTGAATGGAGGAATTGTTGGATATAGAAATTTGGGGCCTCACCATTGAAAGAGGATGTGAAGGAACCTGAAGGAATCCAAAGGAGTACAACAAAACTGGTAAAAGGGCTGGAAGGCATGTCCTGTGCGGAGTGGCTGAGGACCTTGCACTTGTCTAGTTTGGAGAGAAGGCAGCTGAGGGGTAATGTGGTTGCTATCTAAAGCCTCCTGAGGAGTGGAAATGGAGAGGGAGGTGCTGATTTCTTCTCCCTTGTACCCAGTGACAGGACATGTGGGAATGGTTTAAAGCTGCATCAGAAGAGGTTCAGGCTTGACATTAGGAAGCATTTCTTTACAGCACAGGTGGTCAAACACTGGAACAGGCTTCCTAGAGAGGAGCCAGTCAGTGTTTTAAAGGTATTTCAACTGTGGCCTTAATACTGTGTTTTTCTATTAACCCTGATCAGCCCTGAAGTGGCATCACAGTTGTACTAGAGGCTTGCTGTGGGTCTCCTCCAACTTGACCTATCCTATCCTAGCTTATCCTGTCCTGTCCTATCCTGCTCTATCTATCCTAGTCAATAAAACTAATTTTTTTAAAAGTCCCATTTGTTTCTCCCACATCAAAATTTCTATGGTTTTATATTTAGTGAGATGCTGGTGACTTGGGGATTTTACATTCTAGGTAGATATCGTAAATAAAGTTTCAGGTTTGCTGTTGAATTGCTGTATTTTAGAATCCCTCATTTGTTTATCTGTCTAGTATTTAACTTAGTGGAAAATAACAAACTTGACCAGTTTACTGTTGATAAATGGTAATAATTGATACTTTAAGGATGCTCCCCTCCAGCAGGAGAACAAAGAAACCAGATTTTGAGACTGGGAAATGAACAGAGTCAGAGAGCAGAAAAAGCAGAAAACAGACAAAAATATTTTCACAGTAAATGAGGCAGTATGGAAACTGAGAAGTTATATTCACATCCTAACAGAAGTTAAAATGGAAATTTTAGAGTAAAATGTAGGTGTTACTCCCTGGATGGAATGTGGTTGGCAGCTCCATGGTGATTCCCCACACAACAGTGAGCATACGCTAAGGGGGATAG
>JAWWEU010000111.1:98333454-98348665 GCA_035583155.1 Acropternis orthonyx | reverse complement strand
ATGACTAGAGTCACTCAAGCTCTACCTAAATATAAAGAAATAGTACAAACGAATGGGGGGAAAGTTAGGGAAGACTCTATTGTAACTGCTTGGATCTGTTGACGGGTTGAATTTGTCTTCTCCCCCACAGGGACACCTGTTGGATAAGAACTGTACTCTATGCACACTGAATACTTTTACTGGGGATTAGAACTTGTCTGTGTATTGCTTTGAATACGTGTTTACAGTCAGATACTATCACTGGCAATCTTCAAACCTTAACCTGCCACAATTTTATATTAATAGAGAGTGTTATTCCATAAACTGTTAGTGATGGTCCTTTCTGGGCACTGGCAGTTGCCAGCAGCAGATAACACACTCAAACAAAGTGGGAAGAACCACTGAGGGGTCTCCCTTATGCTGTTGGCATAGTTCCCTGAAAAGGGCAGTCTAATTGCACTCCAATCCAGTGGGACTGTTCAGTGAAGGGTTCCCATAATGGGATGCTGACAGACTCCTCGGGCACAAGGGTCTTGCCTTTCCTGGGGCACTGACAGACAAATCAAACACTGAGGGCTGAGGAAATCTCCCCTTTTCACATGATAATGGCTGTTCAATGTAGTCCTGAGATCAGGAGCAAGATAATCCACAAACACAATTTGCATAGAGGGAGAAACCTGAAGGAAATAAATCAATGCAAGTTTATGTGGTTTGTCCAGGCCTTTACTGTCTTAAAAAGGAAAGCAGAAGTTTTTCAAATGCACAACTTACTGTGGTATTATGCCATATTTTCATGAAAAGATAAATCACAAACCAGAAAATTTGCATCTTCATTGGGATACCTCCAAGCAGGTGAAGGGGGGGTGAGAGGCAGTTCCAAATTCAGCACCTAGCATTTGGGTCAAGTATGATGTTCCTATTACCAGAAGACATCAGACATCAGATCTGCTCTTGACCTGTGATATTAACTTGGATATGATTTAAAACCTGCTTGATTTTAAATTTTGTTTGTATTTATTTATTCAGCAATGAATAAGTGCTGATAGTGTTTAATGGAATCATTGAATGATAGAATCATAGAATGGTCTGGGTTGGAATGGACCTTAAAAATCATATCGTTCCAACCCTCCTGCCATGGACAGGGACACTTTTCACTAGACCAAGCTGGTCAGAGCCCCATCCAACCTGGCCTTAAGCGATTCCAGGGATGGAGCATCCAAGGTTTCTCTGGGAATAAGATGGTTATGTCTTTTCTATTAAACATAACTATGGTTTAATGAAGATAATTTAGATTGCTTTGACCACCCCTTTTGCATGTGTATAAACATAGTATTACCCATCAAAAAGGTTAGGATGGCTGAACTATGAATAAATGGAATCTGTGAGAGTTGTGTAGATTTACACATGGGCTTAGGGAAGCCTGTTGTTGAGATTCCTAAAATGTTTCCGTGTCCTGTGTTTAGCTTCAGCCATAAATGGATTATGTTTGTGTGCGTATATGTATAAAATGTGCAATATGAAATGCCATTTTCTTTTGGAAACCATTGCCTTCTCATTTAGCCATATAATTTAAAATAATTTACATCAGAAAATAATTTAAATGTGATATTGTTTTATGAAATCTTACAAAAAAACCCCTTATCCTTTGCAATTATCTTTTCTGTGCTACTTTCCCCCTCCCTCCTTCAACTGCCTCAGTAACTTTTAAGTTTGTTTAATTGGCAGGTGTGATGAGTGAGAACACAGAATCTGTGTTGAATGATCACAAATCCTGGGTACTTCACTCAAAAATATATCTTTTTCCATATGCCTGTGTCATTTCCATTTACACAATCAACAGTTGCCAAAGTCTAATTGCATAGTGAGAGACACTAAAATTCTTTCAGAATGTGCCTGACCTAAAAAGCAGGGGAGAAGAGACTTCATAATTTTTTTTCTAGGTGAACCAATGTACCAACAAGGAATGATTGCCAATACAAACCTGTGAAATGGATTATTCTGGGTCAGAAAAGCTCTATAGTTGGTAGGTAAGGAGGATGCTGTGGTACAGTAGAAGATTTTTGCTTATAACATGAGAAATACAGGATAGCTAAAAATTTACAATTATAAATTACATATGTTTCTGGGGAGTAAATTATTTTCTGAGTTTTGCTTCTAATTATTGATTCACCTTATATGGCCATATGTCTTCTTTGCCTACCTGACTGTCCATTTATTTTGTCTTATTTTTTGCACTGCTTTTTGTAGGACTGCTCTTAATATGGAATTACGGTCAGAGTCATGCTGAGCCAGCATATATGTGAGTTATTTAAAACAGGAAGGTTATGTGAATCAAAGACCAACCTATGTTGGATATATATTTTAGCTATATTCATGCATATTCATGCAGACAGTAAAATTCTGATCATATGAAAACTTCCATCAGAGTCAAAGAGCATCAGGTAAGAATGAGTGAAATGAGATGGCAACCTGAGATACGATGCAGGATCAGTACTCTGGATAACGAAGAAGTAAGACCTTGCTCTGCATTCTGTGTGGTAGCTATTTGTCTTCTTTATGCAAAGTGTGCTCAGAACAAGAGAGAAGCAGCTCAGAATTCTCTTTTTTTTAGCTCATGGAAGGACAAATAGAAAGTCAGTACCTCATGGGTATCTCCATGAAAGCAGTACAACTGCTTTAAACACTGTTTTGCCATCAGTATTCTGTCTGGGCTTTCTGATTCAGTTTTAGACGCCAGCCTATATTAGAAGTGAATTATATTTCAGGTGTTTCATTACGGCTCTGTTTCACAATCTTGTGTGAAAAATTACCTGTACACAGATGTTTGAATTCCCTAACAATTCAGATGTATTCAAAATTTCATGTATTCTAAATTTAGGTAAAGAAAAATTACTGTCAAAAGTCTTATTTGGTAGAATAGTCCATCATGTAATATAGCCTTACCCTGTAAATTTTGATTTCCAGAAAAACAAGACCCATCAGTGAATGAAAAAAGATCCATCTCCTTTTCATTCCTGTTTAAGGAAGACAAGAATTAGAAAAGAAACAGTGACTTGGAAAGTGAAAACAGAAATTTATAAATGGAGATGTCAGCTTGGCATTGCTGGTACCTAAAGAGGAAAAGTAAGTTATATACCTACACAAAAATTTGTTCTTTTCTGCCAGTCCTAGAAGATGGTTGAAAGTCATATAAGTCCAGATAGCATGATGCTGAGTCAAATTTAATCAGCCCTGACACTGACTGTATTTATGCTGTTTCTGGTTTGAATATGGGCACATTGTGCATTGCATAGTCAAGTGCTCTCAAATTCTCTATCTCAAGAGGATGCATTTTATCCATGGTCTCAGATTTATGTGCCTAATTGTACTCTGAAATTGCCTAAGTATTTTGAAGATCCAGGTTCTGGTTTTGGTGGTGGAAGAGTCTTGGGTAAACTGACAGTATCCAAGACCTTGAACTGAATGAACCAGAATATATTATACATAGTGATTGGAAATTAGCTAATTCCTTCTGAAAGCCCAACATTCTGTACTCTGCACTTTGTGAAATTCCATGGACAACTAGTAATTAACAGAAATTGCGACTGATATGTGGGTTGCAGACAGGGCTAACTTACTAGATATATCCTTGTGTATCTGTTTTTATTGACATGTAAGAGGAGGAGGCATAAGCAGATGTGATGACTGGTGATGACTGAGAAAGGCTAATAGAAGTATCATGGAGTTTTACCTTTGAAAGTTCTTATTTTTCAGAGGTCTACTGGCATGTTAGAAGGATCAGAGGTTATGCTTAAACTGTAGTTATGTCATGACTTTATGATAAAATACAATTATTATTTTAATCAATATTTACTTGTGCACTCCTTTCTCCTGATACCACATCAAATATATTCACTGAATAATTCCTTACCACCTTTGGGATAAATAAATCTTCTATTCTTCTTAACAAGGAGGCCCTGACTGAGTGTATATGAGAGTAACTAGGCTGAGATATCTTAAATGCTCACTTGTGCAAGTAGTCTCTTATGAACACATCCTTAGGACAAAACAACTTGGACAGCTCTAGTAATGACTCTTTGGGATTGAATATTTGACTGTATTATTAGGGTACAACATGAAAGACAGTAGTAGGATCACAGAGTCACAGAATGGGTAAGGTTGGAAGGTACCACACAGGGTCATCTGGTCCAACCTCCCTGCTCAAGCATGTTCATCCTAGAGCACATTGCAAAGAATTGCATCCAGGAAGTTCTTAAATATTTCCAGAGAGGAAGATTCCATAACCTTTCTGGCCAATCTGTTCCAGTTCTTCCTCTTGTTCAGGTGGAATTTCCTGGGCATCATTTTCAGCCCGTTGCCTCTTGCCCTATTGCTTGGCACCACCACGAAGAGCCTGGCACTGTACCTCAAGTACCATTCAGATACTTCAATACGTTAAGTTCCCTCTCAGTCACCTCTTCACAAGGCGGAACAGGCCTCCCCCTCGGCCTTTCCTTGTAAGAGAGATGTTCCAGTCTCTTAATCATCTCTGTTGTCCTCCACTGGACCCAATCCAGGAGCTTCATGTCTCTCTTGTATTGAGGACTCCAAAACTGGACACTTCAGATGCAGCCTCACTGGGGCTGAACAGAGTGGCAGGATCACCTCCCTTGACCTGCCAGCAATGTTCATCTCACAATCTGTGTTTAATTCAGGCAAATATTTACTTCTCAGTAACTCAGTTCCACACCTGCAAAACAAGAATGGAAATAAAAATCTGACCCATGTAGGGTTGCACAAAGCCTCAGAGATGCTGCAGGCCTAGGATAATAGGAGAGAAAACATGTACCATCTTGGAAATGTCCATAAAACACAGGGTGGTTGTAGGTTCCATAGGAGAGCTCCACAATACCTGACTTCAACAATCTTGTTTAGGTCCCCAGGTAAAATACTGGAATCCCTAGATTCTCCCCCTAATTAATGGAGAAGAAAGCTGCCTTGAAAAGGGAGTTCAGAACACAACATGGGTGAAGCTCACACCCTGAATTGTCATCAGGACAAGTTGTTTGTTATACAGAAAAGCTATTAAAATAACTTCCTAAGTTGTGTGCACTTTATCTACATCAATCTGCTATGAGTTAACATCTACCTCAGGGTTTTCCTATGATGTGGCTACTGCACTAGTTTTTTCTCTTCCCCAAAGACTGCCTGTTTTGTCTAGATTTAACACTAATAGGAGATCTGTAAGGCTGTGCAAAAAAAACAGGAATATGTTTAACTACAGAGTTTTCCCCAGCCATTTGGATTGGTTGTGAAATTTTACATTGCTTCAGTTGATAAACCTAAAAATATTTAAACTAACCTAAACAAGACAAGTATCAGGAAAACACAAGGAACCAGATGAAATGTTTTTAGCACAGCAGCATTTTGGGGGTCCCTGGGTTCTATTATGTATTTTCTGAAGTATGGTATCTAAATTTCTTGCACTTGTTCGGGACTTTCAGAAGGCCCTTGGTGATACAGGAGGGATTTCTGTGCATAGTTAAGATGAACACTGAAGGAAGAATAGAGCCCTTTAGTTTCCTCTTGTCTGTGTAAATCTTCAGATGTTCTGAGCTGCTTTTTGATATTCTTCAGAAAGGTAGCTGGAATGTGGTTGAGAATTTCAGTGTGATAATCCCATGTTGCTAGTGATATTATAAGTAATATTAAATGCCAAAAATAACAAAAGAAAAGCTGTCTCTCTTTTTTCCATTCCAGTCAAAGAAAGAGAGAGTTATTCAAGTTATTCAAAGCATAGCATATTTCACAGGTTGTGGTAGAAATCTAACATCAGTGCTTTTTAATTTTTTTTTTTTTTGCATGCAGTCAGACTTAAGCTGATTTGTACTTATTTTATACATATGTCAGGGCCACCAAAGGAAATAAGTGCTAACTGATCTCATAGCATACGCCCTGACAGAAAATATTATAGGTCACAGAATCCAAAGCTACTGGCCACCCACTGTGCTGCATTTATCATTAGGAAACCTCATAGGAAAGCTGCCATTCTCATCAAGTCTGTGCACAGAGACCCAGTAGTGGCTGTCACTCTTGGAGAAGTCAATTTGTATTGAAATTACAGAAAATACAAATAACAAATAAGTTTCTGGACTGCCAAATAATGGCCTATTTTTTTAGGGCACTTCATAAACTGTTCTTAGCCACACTGAGCTGGAATGAAATTCTGTGATATGACAAAGTGTTTATGAACTGTGTGGGGCTTTTATCCTTGGGTTTTGTTTTTTGGGGGGTTTTTTGTTTGTTTTGTTTTGGGTTTTTTTGTTTTGCTTTGTTTTGTTTTTTTAATGAATGCAGTCTTATTTGCATTGCTAGTGGGTAAGAAAGTTGGAACAAGAGTTAATGCTAGCCAAAAAGGTATCAGCAAGGCAGCTGAGCAATGATGGCTGAAGTTGTGGCTGTTTTGAGTTTTGCGCGTTTGGAAGGCATTCAACTGCCTTCTGAATTAAAACTCTAGCAAAATTTGGGCAGAGGATAGACAAAGAGCTGATGAAATAAAGATCAGACCTTATCTGTGTTGTGTCAAGAACTGAATTCTTAGTTTAGTGTTTTCTTATTTCCTGGTCTCCTCTGATATGTAATAAAACCCACGTCTTTTCAGAATGTTGCTAAAAGCATCCTCGCATGTCTTCCCGGTAGGTGTTCTTTTAGAGCTCTACAAACCTTCAGTTTGGATACAAATGCAGAAGGCCTGTCAAGTGCTAAGCCCTAAAGTAGAACCAAACATCCCTCTTCCCTCAAAAATATCACTGACCAGAAAATGATCAAAACCAAACTATTTACAAATTCTGTTGGATTTGGCAAGCCATCATGGATGAACAAAACAAAAAAAGGAAGGTATCTATTCATAAAAATCTGCATTATTTACATCTCTTGAAAAGAAAACATCTTCATTTTGCCAAATGACAGATTTGAAAATTACCCCTAGAAACAGATTTTTAGATAGAGTTTTATAAAATCTCACACAAAACAAAATGTTTTGGCTGACCCACTTTCTCCTCTGGTCTCTTGAGCAAATTAACAATGTTTATTTCAAGCAGACCTGAAGTGGGTTTTTTCTTCTTTTTCTACTTTTTCTTTTCCTGTTTCTTTTTTCCTTCTTCTTTAACTTTTTAATTTTGAGCAGTGTTAAATCCACTTAGATATATGTAGCTCTGCTCTAGGATACCTCATAAACACTTCCTGCTCTCAGTGTTTTATAATGGCTTTCCTGTTTTAGTGCTGGCACTTTGACCCCTTGCAGTCTTTCAGTAACAGGGTTAATTTTTTAGTTCAGTGCAACAGGGAATTGTGTGACATGGCTTAAGCTGTAATCACACCTGCCAGCGAGGCTCTAGGTCTGCAACATCAAATTTGTCTAGGGCTGACTGAATGTGAGCTGGAAATATCAAGAGCATAAATATACTATTAAGACCCTAACCCCAATTCCCAAAGCAGTGCACTTTTCTCCGCTTACACACCACTTCTTGCTATTTAACTGCAATATTTTCTAGATGCTTATCTCCTGTTTTTCACCGCTATACCAAGTCACCTCAAGGGGCTGCAGAGATTCATTTTTCCATTTCAAACAAAGGCCTGGTCTTGTCAACAATTTTGTACATGCTTTTTAAGTTAATGGAGTGTAGCAAGTACTGTTGGTTTTGCTGTTTTGCTTGCGGAGCCTGTGGGTGTCAGGACTGGAAACAGGCTGGCCAGCAGGTGCTTTGGGACTGGGAGTGACAAGGATGCTGGTTCATGCTTGGGGCTGCTGTCAAGAACTGCTGAGAGCTGCATAGGGACTGGAAGGGCAAAAGTGGGATCAAAGTACTGAACTGATATAGCAGCCATATAAATCACTATGGAATCTCAAATCCTAGCCCTTCTGATCCAGAAGAACTACCTTGAATTTGACTCTATCTCTTTATGATATTGAGAGAGGCTTGGTCTTCTTGGTGGCCTTACATGTCTCCCTTATAAGTTATTAGACTAGCTGGCAATTCCTTCCAGGGAAACTAGGACACACTAGCTGTAACTGGTAACAAAACGTACTTTTAAATGGTTGAGCTGGTTTAGGTCATGGGTTGCTTTCTGCTAGAGGCTTCCAACAAATCTGTTTAATCCAGGATAGACACTATATGTTTACCTACTAGGGAAAAAACTGTCTATCTCTCTCTCAAACAATGGTGATCTAAGCATAATTGATGTTAAACATCTGTCTTCCTTATATAGGAAGCATGTTTAAAAACACCACTATGTGTAGTGGTAGCACAGGACATAAAGGTGTATAAAGCTGGTATAAAAGGCTGCATTTCTGAATTGTATCACCAGTGTTTTTGTGCTGATAGCATTAAGAATTTGGCTGCTCCCTGGCATCATGAATATGTGTAGACCTGAAGCACAATGGTGTAACATTTTGTGTTAAACTTACTTGTGTGATTAACATGTCAGCCAATAAGAATGCCATTAGCTTTATTTGAGTGCCCACAAGAAATTAGGGAAGCTAAAATGTGTAGTTGTATTCCAGATGTCACTTGATCCATCCAACTCACTTTCTTCTCTGTAAGACTATTCTCTGCATTCATAGGATTCAGACTTTTCTGACTCCTTCCTTTGCTCATCCTGAATCTCCGAGAGGTTGTGATTACAGCACTACATCTCTGCTGCAGTGTGAAGATGCTGAGAGACCACCCTGGCCTGGCAGTATTGTTGAGAGGAAGTTCTGTGCTGCCAACAATAATACATGGAAAGTCTTCTGATATGGAGCTAACTTCGGTGTCCTTGCAATGTGTTAACTGTTGCTTAGGCATAATTATGAACTGGGCATCAGGGCTTAGCATTCCTACCACATTGCTTTGCTAGGACTGAATTTCAGTGCCTAAAGAAACTGACTTCTTTTGATATAGTCACGAATACACACAGGATGTCCACTAAGAACACAACGTACATAGTGATGGTAACCCAAAGGGGATGGCTTATGCAACAACTCTTCCCCCAATTAATCTCATATAATGAATTCCCTCTTCTGCTTTTCTCTCAGCTAGGCTATGAATATAGTGAATTTCTAGAAAAAGAAAAAAAACCAAAACCCTGGTCAACCCTGCTGTCTCCTTTTTTGTTACTAAGAAAGTCTTTCTTTATCCTTTAAGCTATCAAATTCCAGCTGTTCCCAGAGTTCACTGATGTGTCAGGAAGGATTTACTTTAACACTTTCATAAAGAAATATTTGTTCATATGGACTGTTTAGCTTTGACTCTTGTTCAGGGGACATTGTCTCTTTACCACCACTGGCTGTTTCTCTAGCTCTTAAGCAGTACACTTTGCTGCCCACCATGAGCTATCCTTTCCCAGACGATGTGGTCGTGCATGATTTTCACATTCAGTACCCTGATGGCCAGAGTTGGGTCACACCCTTATGACCCATATAAAATCTGTTATCAATTTTCTCTCACTATGAATTATAAATTATTAGCAGACCTTAAACCTCTGCTATGCCAACTATTTAAAGTAATGAATTTTTTTCCTTAAGCAGCAGAGGCAAAGACATTACAGCAATTATTTTTATTCTGCAATATAAGTGGATTAGAGTTATCACTGTTGGTTCAGGTTCCACAATAAAGTAGGTTTATTTATGGTTAGCTTGGGTTAAAAAAGGGAAAGAAGTGTCCAAAATCCTTTCACACACATCTGTTAGGTTAGAACATGGGAGCTCTGGTTCTTGCTTTTACTCCTTTGCCTGCTTCATTGCACTCAGGCTAGAGAGTCAGAATAGTGCTGGTGGGAGAGTACAACCACTGCTCACAGAGTGAATCATGTCAGGCAGGCACACAACTCACTATGCAGTTATGTCCTAACATAAAAATAAATGTGAGTATAGATGCTACAGAGACATTTGCCAAAGCCTTTTTTATGGAGATATGCAAATGTTCATGTCCTGTTCCTCCTAAGAACAAACAAATGTATTGCACTCTTTAGCATTTCAACCAAAATGCACTTTTGTTTCTACTTTTAGGATGAGAGGTCAGACTTGGATATCTGCTGCCATGGCAAAAAAAGATAGAGGGATGAGTCTGAGCTGCGATGCTGAGGAGACTGAAGAATCAGACTTGCTGTCCCTGCTACTGACAAACAGTTCAGGGTAACAATTGCTGTAGTTCCTGTTCCTTCTCCTCCTCCTGGTAGCAATAACGTGTACCCTTACCCCTTCTCAAGAGCATCACTGCAATCTGACTGCCCAAGGGCTTGGCCTGAGCAGCAGAGGGAGAAGTGTCTCGAGCTGCTAAATGGTGACTTATTCAGCTGGCTTCAGGATGGTTCAATGGGTGCTGGCAGGTTCAGAAAGACTGGGGAGATGACAACTGGAAGCAGTCAGATGTGCTTTTTCTGCCTCTGTGCTACTCCTGTATTCTCTCCTGATGGGGATCCCACAAGTCAACACAGGTCTCCAAAGCTTTAAGCTGCACATATCACAAAGGAGATGAATGGCTGAACTAAAACTGTGTGTCTGCATTTTATTTTTGTTAATCAAACACTTTTTTTCAAAAGAAACAGGATTTCCCTGGAAGCTAGAGCAAAGCTTGATTGAGTAGTGCATTTATATTAAGTTTAACTGGTTAGTCTTAGCAGTCTCATAGGATGAATTTTAATTTCCTGCCCAAAATGTCTGTGTGATGTGTGGCATGTTTTTAAGCAGCAGATATTTTCACAGAAGATGCACTGGTGCTTCTACAATGAGCATACATCTGATTTGCAAAGTACCCTGAGATCCTCTACATTCTTCATGGGAAATATTGTCTCTGGTTTGCATTTCTCTAAGGTTGGTGGATTCATTAAAAATCCTGGGAAGTTCTACATAATGATTTTATAGCAATGACTGTTGGTTTTCATAACTTTTTAGTATGTCAGTTAATTCTTGCCTCATGACAGGTCAGTTCTTTCAGCAACAGAGTTCTCCATCATTGGCTTGACATCCAAGAATTGACAATCTGCTATTTAAAACCAACTAATGTCTAAAACACCATACATAATTATTTTCAAAGTCATACGGTCATTTTTCTACAATCAAGAGATCATATATATTTTTCCTATTAGAGGCACAATGATGATCAGAATAAAATGATCAGAAAAAAAAATCAGGTTTTTTACATAATAACCTTTTGTTCTTTTTCTTTGCAAATGGGGAAAAAACCCACAGCAAAATCACTTTTAAAATAATCCACTTTCAACTATGAACTACAAGTCATGGATGAATGGGACCATAATGTTTATGGTGAAGTATTGATATTCGTTGTAGTTGTACATGATCTGCTGACTGCATATACCACTATAGCTGTTTTTTCTTGACTTTGGGAGAAAAACTTAATGTTTGACAACTGTTTTCTATGGACAATATTTGTCCTTTCTGTATTATGCACTTTCATCATAAATGGAGTGAACACTTTACAAACCAGCTAGGGTACATAGTAATTGTACTGAGTTCATTTACATGGAGACACTGAGTCACACCCAAATTTAACCCTGGCTATGAAAGAGTCTTTGATGGAGCTCTGAACAGAGTCCTGGAGCCCTCATTGACAACACACTGTACTGGACTACAATCAATTTTGCTGCCTTTAGTACGCATTCCACATCTTCAGGATGGCATGGCATCTCTGATGTGAGAGCTTAAATCTTCCAAGCAAATATTTGTGTAAGAAACATTCGCAATTTAACTGTGATAGTGAGAGGAATAGTAGTTTGGGTTTGTATTTCCTTAGAAAAAGACAAGGACCAAACTCTTACTAGATTAAATGAAAACCCACTTTCTTCTTTGGGTTTATGCTGTTGTCTGGGAAGAATTCATAGAGGGATTTGGTCTGTTTTCTAAATCATGAGCTTCTTTGAGGTTTACATATTGCTCCTATTCCACCCTCCTCTCAGCTATGTTGAAACTTGATTTCCATGATACCTTTCATCTTCCTGAACAAATAGCAGTTGTTTCTGTTGTCCTCTGTAGTTTTCCCACCTGATTTCTTTGTGTCTTGAGTGACTGAGAAAACTAGATATGCCATTTCTGACTCAGCAGGGGTCTCATTTTAACTGTGCTCACCCATTTCCCTTAGTTGTTTTGTAAACAAATGCTTCCTTTGCCCTGTCTTAGTTTCTGGCTTTCTTTTGCTGCATCTTTCATTTGCAATAGGATATGTGCTCCATATCTGCAGTAATTTCACAGTTCATGCAATACCTGGAGGCATCTTCAATGCAAACTTTGTAGCTGGCACATCCTTTTGCTGTGCTGCTCTTTAATTTCCCATTGTCTGCTGGGACACACAGAGGCCTCTTTCTGGTGTCACGCTGTTGTCAAACCCTTCTTTCTGTGACTTTGCAGCAAGAATTCCCATTTATTCTGCTGGAAGACTGGAGTCCTTACCACAGCAGATATTGCAAAGGTTGCTCTTTCAACCCCAAACTCTACAGACCCAGGAGAAAAGCTAATTGGTTTATGTCTATGCAAAACAAGTACCAAACCTGAGGATCCATACAATGAAATGTGATGTCAAAGTGCATAGGGGCTTTCAGAGGTGGATGTTTGCTAGTGCTGGAGGCTGGAAAGGCTGAGCTGCAGGTTTACTTCTATCAGTGTTTCATTCTTCACATACCAAGTGAAGCTGACTGCATGTGGGCTTATCTCCTGTTTGGAGGAAACTGAGGCTTTGTATTAGTTTAACCTCTCTTATCTAAGCCTAACGTCCAAAATCCCAAATAAAATATATTTACTCCATTTGTGATACTCACTTGGTCCTGCAGGTTCGGCTCTCTCCTCCACCTGCTGCATAGTGCCTGATTTTAGAAAGTAAGCTCCACAGGAAGAATATGCAGATATCAGAAGAGTGTCATAAAGCAAGTAAAAGGGTCTCATCTATTCCTTTGATACCACCAACCATCCAGCAAATAAGTTTTACATCACTCCTTGGCCATGCAAGAGGCCAAAGCTTTTAAAGATAAATGTTATCCTGAGATGAAGTGCTATAGTTGGTTGCTTTTTATTTGAAGATCTTATAATCATCAAAATTATTGCAAAATATGATTTCTCTGTGAGTTTTTGGGAATTGTTAATAGGATAAAATTTTAACAGTATAACTTCTTTCACCTTTTAGGGGTCCCAAAAGCTCTATAAACAATGTACAGGAATTGCTTCACTCTGTGCAGAGTTGCAGTCATCTCCAGTCTGAAACACAGCAAAGATTTAGCATTACTACATACATTTTTAGAAAGAACACTATGACAAATGTCATTTGCAGTAGAACTGCAAGGAGTACTTTGGTCTGCAAGATGTACATTTCTGGTTGGAGTGTGATGAGGATAGCCAAGCAAACAGTCTCCTAAAACTGCATCATGGGATTCTCAGTGCTTCTGAGCTCACTGCATCTTGTCCAGCAGCAATGTCCTCCAACATCATGTCCTCTGTCCTCCTGCGTTTCACTGGACATTTTTAATGCATGTGGAGAGACCAGAGTCAGTCCCAATTACTTTGTGAATGAGCCTAATGCATGATTTATGAGGCAGAAGCAGGACTGGATTGCATCTACAAGGCTCCCCTTTTGAAGCAGACCTCTGCAGCCTGGGCCATTCTCCCCTCTCTTCAGTTTTCCTCTTAAGGACCAGTTTTGTCTAACCCAAGGTACTAACTTTAATTTGGGTGGTGTGGAACAGATTGCTGCTCAGCAATTCACTGAAAGCTGTGATCTACCATCAGTATTTCATTTCAGTGCCTCATCAGTTCCTAATGTGCTGGCTGATACATTAGTAATGTTTTTCACATGCATTTATCACTCCCAGGTGTCATGTAAATGTTATGGGGACTGCAGCTGGTTCACAAACCAGGTAGAAGGGCTGAGGCTGGGCTTCTCAAGCACACGGTTGTAGAGCAGGCTTTAATCTTAGCCACAGGCTGCAACCATGACTATTAGGTTAGATATCTAAAAGGTCAATGCTTTTGAGATCAAGGTTGTGACCAAATGACAAGTTATGTGTGTGTGTGTAGTGAGGGATCCTAGGAACATTAGATGCTATTAGGCCACAATTGATTGTTAATGTAAATTCCCTGATTTAACAGCTTTGAACAGGAAGTGTTGTTTTCTAAAATACTAAATTGTAATCATTTGGCTTAAAATCTCTCTCACTGTCAATGAATGCTAGATTTAGTGGATAATTACATTAATTTATTTCCAATAAATTTCAAATTAAAATGATATACTGTGGAGAGACTTGATTGAAAATCTTGCTGTTTTGCTCCTCGTTTGAAAACTTGTTTGCAATTAGTCAAGCTGTCAGATACCCAGGGAATGTGTTTATTTATTTATTTTTACTGGGGGGAGGCGAGGAGGGAGTAAAGCTATTTCTGTTACCACGTAGGAAATCCTGTGGTCATGTTTTTTGTGCAGGCAAGATTTCAGAATATTTCAGATCATAGTTCACCATGAGATAACTCTCAGATTTTACTTTAGTATGTTGCTTTCCAGTGGTATTAGCATTAATCGCAGGCTACTTAGTAGGTGCAAGTGCAAAATAAAGAAGTCAGATGCCTGAAATCAGATGTTGAGTGTAATCTTTAGATCCTTCCTCCCATCCTTCCCCCGCCCAGAGCTGTGAGCATGGATTTTATTTCTGCTTCATGTCCTCAGGGTTCTGAGCTGTGGCTGGTGCCAAGCAGGGGCTTTGTGTTGTTCCAGTGTCAGAGCGGCAGAGCAAGGTGTGATGCTGCACTTCCTGTCAAGGAGCCTCTCAGTCACAACATTTACCTGGAGAGTTAGAAGATGAGATTCACTTCCCCCCTCCCCCGCCCAGGAAAGTACTCCAGCTGCCTGATGAGGGTTTCCCTGGGACGGAAGCACTTTACCTGCTCATCAGGACTGCACCAGCTGCAGGGACTGGAGAAAGAAGGTTCCAAGGGTAAGCAAGAGTTACCCATGTCACAGGCACGAAATTCACTTGGCTTGCAGAAGGGGTCACATTGTATTTTGTTGCTATTGATACATAAATTCTAATGTAGTTCCCTTCATACAAAAATACAGAAGTCATTCTGGGAAGGGCACAGCAGTTTCTCCCTCCCACAACTGACTCAACTACAAAGGTACTGAACTGTTTTCTCTGTCCCAGTCTGTGCTGGTTTAAAGGTAAACCAGCAGGAGGAATGAATCTAACTCACAAACAGAATACAAGTCAGAATTACAGTTTA
>JAWWEU010000111.1:98280455-98322011 GCA_035583155.1 Acropternis orthonyx | reverse complement strand
GTGTGATTAATCGTGTGGAGTCCTCTGTTCTATTAGCCCCCAGATATCTTAGTTTTCTTTTTCAAACTAAGACAATTAAAAATAAAATTAACAATACAGTGCAGTAATTTATTGAAATACTCTCCAACAGCCCTCACCACTTGCAGGGTTACACTCATGAATAGGTCTTTTTAGATGGTGTACCTACTTGTGTCACATAAAAACATTAAGGTGAATGGAAACAGTCCCAAGATTACAGGAAACCCGTATCTCCAGTTTTCCAGAGCATATGGAAGTTGTAACCCTTTGTCCTTTACCTCTACCCTTGTGCTTGATATTTCATTGATGCAACAGGACTTCTATAGGGGTGTATTTTATGTTGCAAGAGAAACATTTTGCATGTTTTCAAATTACAGGATACATCTTTTTGTCACATGTATTGCAATTTAGAGGACTTCTTCATTTTGGAAGACCTCAGAGATAACATAGAAGTAGGTAGACGGATGACAACATTGACCTTGCTCACCAATAACTTTTGAGCATCCAGCTCTAATCACAAAATTCAACATGTTGAATTATGTGCCCAGCTCCCCAAGGCTGAGACAATTCAGTTCTCTGGGAGATGACATACAACAGCTGAATATAAAGAGTTCCTTCAGTTCAATGGAAGGCAACTCTACACCCAATGGGAGCAGCAAGGAGAGGGGTCTCTGAATCTGATTCCTGAACAGGTGTCTTAAATTAGGTTTTGAATGTGAGCATTCATGGTGGGCCATTGATCTCTTGTTTGTCTTCTGTTCTGGTAACCACAAGTTGAAAAGCAGAGGTTCCAGTTATGTTATTGCATCTGATTTGGAAAACAGTCTCAGAACCTGCACAATTCAAAGTGACTATAAGCCTGAAACCATTTGTAAAGGAAAAAATTGGGTTTTTTGAAGATCTACCACAGAAGCAAACCTTTAATTCCACAGATGTGTATATGGCATACAGGTATACTGCATACTCATATTTCATATTGATCCTTTCTCCAGATGTTTTAACAACCCCAAGGATGTTAATAATCCCACCCTAGGATTCAAAGAATTGGGATGAGATTTAATATTCCACCTTGCTTAGAAAATGTTGCTCTGCTGTTTCCTAGATTTGTTTGCTTTTTCTTTTCCTCATTAGCCCTTGGTCTATGCTGACATGTATTACTGATACTGGCAATTCAATGGCAGAGGATTCCCTATCAGCAAAAGTACTCAACTAGAGTAAATAGAAGTAATTTCCTTGATACAGAATGTTTTTAAAAGTAGAGATATTGATTATCATAGTTTCAAGATCAATGGAATAAGGCAAAAGAACAGAGACTGAGGGAAAATACTTGGAAAATAAGTATCTAATGCTCTATGCATTTGTTTTCAAAATATTCTGATCAGCCCATATATATCAACAATGTTGTTAAATTGATTTCACTAATTCTGAATTGCCCGCTGTCAGCTCTTCAGTGGATGGAACATAGAGGTCTAGAAAAAAATACGGTTTTCAAGGCAACCACAGTATGTAACCAACATTTCTTTGTTTGCACATTAAAGCTTCTTCTCCCTCCCCAAAAATTACAACACTTATAAGGGTAATGGAGTATGCCAAGGAGTGTTAGGAATTCTCTAACCTCAAAGCATCCTGCCTATATTGGCAATTAACTCTCCTTCCTTTTGGGGGATCAAACAATTGTATCTATTTTCATAGCCTTGACAGAATACAATTCATATGACAGGGCCATAAAGATGAAGCATAAAACATGTTCTCTTCTCCACTTCTTAAAAATCTCTAACATTTCCACAAATTAGTTTATTTTGAGGCCTTTAACCCTAAATCAACAATTGTTGTCCATCTTTTGAACCAGTGCTATCCATCTGGATGTATGGATAATTCTAGATAGTTTAAGTGTCTTTGGATCAAGAAAAAAACAACTGTCCACATCTTTTAGACTACATGCATTTAAAAGAACTCATTTACTGAAACCCCAAAACCTTCCCAGAACTTCCAGTCTTTAAGCGTTTTAAAACTGGAAAAGCTCCTCCCTAGATCAGAAGTGCTGAATATACCCCAGTGCTTGCTGCTGCACAGCAATCCTCATGCCTGTTATATGGGTAGCACAGCATGGCACAGAAAATGGTGTGCTGATCTTTTCTACAGGGGTGAGGTTATAACAACATGACTGATTTGGGTGAAGATTTCAGCTCTAGATTGCCTCAGCTGGTCAGAACCATGTCATGTGAGCAGTATTCTGATACAGTCTGGTGTTCCTTTTGCAATTTTGTGTCCCAACCCCATAGATTAATTTACTCTAGCCCTAGCAATTCTAGTACTGAAGGCAATTCTGCCTGGTTTGCTAAATGTCAGCTGCTAAAAATCACATGTACTCTCTGAACTAGTTCATAAAACTCTGTGGCCACCTGCATTCAACTTGGCACAGCAATGGGAAATCACATCTGCTTAAGCTTGCCACCAGAAACAAGATGGCTTCATGTCTTGGGGCAAAAACAATGTCAAGGCAAGTGTGCTAGCTCTGTTTGTGGAAGAGGCTGATCTCTCTTTTCCAGAAAATTGTTGTAAAATACAAATTCCAGCAAATAATTGCCTTAGCAAGCTATATATAACCATTTGCTGTTGAAGCTTGATACTCTTTCAAGAAAGGGGCATCCCAAAGAGCAACTAAAGAGGAAAACTGATGAAATTGTGCTGTGAGATAGACAGATTGGTGTATCCATGTATTCATACATGACTGATCTACCCATATGTAATTTTTTTCACCTCTGTGACCATTACTCCAGGCAACCATGGCAGCTTTCTCTTCTAGGAGAGCTAACTGTCCAGTTTTCTCTGTCAGGGTTAACAGCACGCCTGCTAGCACTTTTTGATCTTTCACGGGTACTAACTACCCTTTACATCTCAAGTTGCTCAGCTGATCAGCAATTTTGAGAGACCTTCTGAAAAAAAAGAAAAATAATATATATAGGGCTGGGAATGTGCTGGGGATGCACTGAGGATATGCTGGGGATGTGCCAGGGGCATGCCAAGAATGTGCTAGGGATGCACTGGGGATACGCTGGGAATGCGCGGGGGGTGTGCTGGGGGTGTGCTGAGAATGTGATGGGGATGAGCTGGGGATGCACCGGGAGTGCACTGTGGATGCATGGGGGATGTGCGGGGGATGAACTGTGGATGCACAGGGGATGTGCTGGGGATGCACCGGGGATGCGCTGGGGATGTTCCGGAGGTATGCTGGGTATGTGCTGAAGATGCAGATCCAGCTGCGCAGCGCCGGGTTGGGGCTCTGCCCTCCAGCGCTGGGGGTACCTGTCACTTCCAATGACTTCTTCTGCAGCTGTTTCCGTGCCGGAGCAGCATGGCCTGCAGGTGGCCTGGTAGCTGTCTCCCGAGCTGCCGCTGTGTGTGCCCTGAATCACGGCTCTGGGCTGCGGGCCCTGCTTTGCATGCAGCCTGCGTGAGCAGGAGGCTCAGAGCAGCCCTGCTGATACGGCTGTTGTATAGCAGTTATTGCTTCAACACATTTAGACACAGCACCTCTGTAATTTGTCTCGACGTGATATTATCTTTTGTCTCAGCAAACTGACCCTTTTATCTGTCTCAGTTCTGCTCTCTCCAGCGCTTTCAGTTCAGTGCCAGCAGTGACAATGGGCAACGACAGAGGAGGGGGGAAATAGCATATTCAGGTGGTGATAGCAGAAATAATAACTGATTTCAAAGTTATTCAGTGTTTTGTAGACTTTCTGGTTTTTAGGTTGGCGTTGTTGTTGTTGTTGTTGTTGAAGCAAATGCCCGTGTGTGAGGAATGCTTCCTGTATTACATGGCTCTTCTCTTTCTGCTATTTGAAAGCTACAGTGAATGCCAGGAGGCGCCACCATATAGAGGCTTGGTTGCAGTGCCTTTTTTAAAGCAGCACTTTGCATAATAGTTTCTCTTTAAAATATTTGGGCTTAGATCTCATTCCTTTGCACTTGTAGATAAAATGCTGGGGCCGATATAGGTGGTATCTGTTCCTGAAGGGAATTTTCTATCTTATTCTGCTCACGCTCTGCTCAAGTACATCCTACGCTTCCCCAAAAGAGGAGTCACTGGAGAGCAGCAGAGACTGACTGAGGAATTTCTTTTTCTGCACTAGAGACAGTTTATTGTGTCCATGACAATGCAAACATTGCAAAAAAGCGACAGCTTCAGTCATCTCTGCTTCCCTCTCCTGATGACCCTGAGACATTATGTGGGAAATGAGTTCAAGAAACCAAAAGAGAGCAGACTTTCATAACGACAATGGAAAGAAGTTTTATTTAGCAACTTAATCTTGTCACACAGTAGATAAATAAAGCGAAATGCAATACATATTTGATATGGAGAATTAATATGCAACAGTGATAAAAAATACATACCAATAATGATAACATGAATAGAAAAACAGTAAATAGTACTAGTAAAGACCAGAGGAAAATGCTGAAGATAAAAATTAAGATTTTTTTAGAGAAATTAAGAAAGGAATTGCTCAGTTGAATGTTCACCTAACTTGTGTTCAGCAACTAAATTTCAAGGAGAGGTTGAACAAGAAATGCTGAACCTCTTTTCAGTTATCTTTGTCAATAAATAGAACTTTCCAGTCTATACAAATTAATTGAATAAAATAAATCCATGTTATCTCAGATGAGGGAAGGCAAAAAACTGTCGTCAAAGCTGCTTCTTTTTACTCAAAGTCCCACTTCATCTCTGTCTTGCACCTTTGACATTTTCTAATCCTATAACTTTCACTTAGCCTAATGCTAAATTGAGCAAACTGCTTTTAATATGTTAAACCATTGTTCATATTCTTACCCTGTTATATCTTTTGTGTTTATCATATGTGGTGTCCTGTATTATCATAAATTAAATACTATACTTAAACCGACTAAAAGAGTTAGGATTAAATGATAGATCTTTGCTGTTCCACAATGCTGATTTTAGGATTTAGAGTGGAAAGTAAATAATATAAATATTAGTAATAATAGCAATAGTAGTAGTAATAACAATAATAATAATAGTTTTATTTTTTTCCTCTTCTCCCTGTAAATTATTGGTTTGCAGGTCGAATTTTAAAAGTGGTGCCACAGGCTCCTGTGGCACAGTCTTCCTCCTTTTTTTATTGAGAGTTTATGAGAGGTGTCAAAGCAGTTGTCAGCAGATTACAATAGTGTCAAGGGGATTGTCTTGAATAGTTTACATGGACCATTTTTCTTTTAACCATTCTGCAATACAGTAGGGGCTAAAAATAATATGAAAATGGCTCAAAAAATCAGAATGACTCTGGTAAAAAGCGTTATGAATATTTTATCACATATAAAGCTGTTAAGGGATAATATATCCAAATATTAATTTCAGGGGCTTGGAGTGGGGAGTCTTTTGTTCCCCACGTCACACTTTCTCTCTGTCTCTACCTGCTTATTTCTATTATGTCAGAGGAGTTTGAATTTCCATAGTTAAGCTTAAGTAATGCTTTTCAGCCCATTTTCTAATCAGGGGATGAAATCCTGACTGTCTTCAGGCAATGCTGTTCTGGGATATGTGATTGCCAGAGTCCAAAGCAAAACGGTTTTGGGAAAATAATATACACTGGGGAAAACCCCCACATAATTCCTATCCCCAAAAAGCTGCATAGTCACAGGGAAAAAAAAATAAATTGACAATTTCAGATTTAAATGTAACTTAATTTTATAAATTTTTATTTATTAATTATAAATACTGCACGTATTTCAGAAATTGGGGCTGACGGAGGAAAAATACCATGCAGGAATTTTGGGATGAGAAAGCATGTCTGAGCGGCAGCAGCAAGTGGGTCACGGGCAGGCAGAGTTCAATAAACAAAAGCATATGTGCCCTGCAGTGCCTCTTGCCTTTCCCTCGGGCAGAGTCTGGCTAGCGAACCTTGGCGGCACAGCGCTGCGCCCCGGAGTGAGCTCTCCTGACCTTTAGCAGAGCAGAAAGCTGCTGACATCGGGAGACCTCGGAGGCTGCGAGATGCCCTCTTGCACCTTCTTCTGGCGCTGCTGGAAGGGGGAGGCAGTGCAGAGCAAGTGTGTCAGCGCAGCCCCTGCTCTGCAGGGTGATGCGAAAGGAGCTGCAGTTTTCCCCTTCTCTGCAGGTCTGCCTCAGCTCTTCAGTGCCTTCTGGAAGGATTTTCCTTGCTTTGTTTAAGCAGTGACTCTCCTAAGGGAACTCCAGCTGGGGAGGAGCGAAGGTGCTAGTATCACCTGCCTCCAGGCTCCGGTCCTGGATGTGACAAGAATTTCTATACCTCTCCCAAACTAGCTAAGTTATGCTGGAAGCCTTAAGACTGATGTATAAAACCATGCTCTGCCACCACATATTATAGCACATATGACATATATGGATTTGTATTGTGCACGGGATCATGGTGGAGACGATTAAATTAACAAAATACCATGATAAGGTCCATGATAAATGCAATTCTTCTCTATCTGCAATTTTTCACAAAAGCATGTAAGCATATTAATGCATATATATTTAGTTAAATAAATGCTGACTCCTTATGGACATGTTTAAATTAATTCATAATAACTTTTTTTTATTTTTAAAATTCAATTATGAATAAACATTGTTTTTTGAAGGTAGAGAAAACACTGGATCCTTCAGTTTTCTATATAGTACAGTCCTGGAGCCTTCAGCCAAATATTCCTACACCCAAGGTAAAACTAGAACATACTTTTGAGAAACACAGCTTATTCAAAATTTTCTAGTGGTATAGATCCATTGTGTCCCTTGTTTATTTTCACTTTACTGGAGGAGTCAGAGGTCCATTCTGGCATTATCCAGTTTTCCTTCAGATGCTCTTGTTATGCCAAGCATGGCAGAAAACCTGCCTTTTCCCCCACCTCCTACAGGTGTCTGTTAAATCTCTGTAAACAACGTGTAAAGTAGTTTACTCTCATGGCATAACCATTTTAGTAGAAATTGGGCTAACATGTCTAGCCAATGAGTGTAGCTCAGTCCAAACAGTCTGGATTACAAGGCTTGCGAAAGTGCTGGGTTTTTGGTGGTTCAGCAAGGTGCTGGGCCCCCTCAGCTCCGCCATGCTGGTCTAGCAGTGTCCAGTGCCCTCCTGGGCTGTCTGTCTTCTCCTGCTGCAGCTGTGCAGAGGTTTAGCCAGGGATTGAGAGACACAGGGGTTGAGGAGAGACATGTGTCCTTCCCTGCAGGAGAATATGCAGAGAAAGAGTTACTGGAGCTGAAGCGCTGTAACTCATTAGCTGCCATAATTCAATTTACTCTCTGAATTCTACTACAGTCTCCCCTGGGAAAAGGTGTGTTTTTAACCATGTTGCCAGTATTTCGTAGACACATGAATTGTTATTTAATATCCATCAATTGCCTGGTGTTAGGTTTCTCACTTACAATTACTTAGACTGGATGAAATGAGTTCAAATAAATAGTACCTCATCCCTATTGAGACTGTAATGCATTAAAAACATCTTTTATCTTGGCAAGGCAAAGGTTAACTTTAATTTATAAAGTATTTGCCTGTAACAAAATGTATATATAGAAAAGACCTGTGCAGAGGAGTTCTTTGTCTATCTAGAGAGAAGAGTGTAAATGGTTTTTATTCATAAAAAATAACAAACATCTAAAATGAAATGTCAGCTACAAATGAATTAGTGAACAAGTACTAAGAACAAATGACCATGAACTGCAGAACTGGTTTTTATGGCTCAGTCCCCAACTATCTTTAATTTTCTCCCTGCTGGAAATTGCCTCCCCACAACAGAGCTGGCAGAAGAGATAGCGTGTCAACGCTTTAGCTGCTGCAGGGAAAGTCTGCTGTGGGAGCTGAGATTCCCTGTCTCTCCCCATGCAAGCTGGGCTGGCTAAGGCACACACGTCCTCCTTTCCTGCTTACTCTGCCGCCAGAGATGTAACCTCTCAAAAGGTGAAACACACAGCTGGGGGAATAACTGCAGGAACCACCAGAGTTCTTCTGTGGAAACCTTTGTTTTCTGCATGCTGGAAAACATTTTCTGCAAGAAAAGGTTATTTTTCACTGCGTATTTACATTAGACACTGTCCTCACCTATAAAGCTTGTGAAATTGCTAAATTGACAACATTTTGACTACTAACAAGAGGAACTGCTTCTGCTTCCTGAACTCAAAACACTTAAAAAATAGTCAATATTTATATTTCAGCTGATGTTCTGGTGACAGAGATCTATGTTAAAGGGTCACCTAAGGTATAGCTTTGAAAATATAGCTCAGAGGTGAGGTAAGTCCCTGCTGCCTCTATCACAGGTCAAATATATATGCTCTTTTTCAATCTGAACTCAATTAAACACCATCATCTTATATATAATGATTAACAGTCAGGGATTCATCCTCTTCTGCATTCTTTGAAGAAACAGATGGTCATCATTTAATTCATGACTTTTTCTGGAATTTTTCTTCAAACTTTATCTAAACCTTTATTTTAATGCTGTGTAAGAAACTCTCAGTTTCACTTCAGAGCATTATTATTCTGACCATGGCATTTGGACTATGACAGAATTTTGTTTCATCCTCTCTTATTCCCTCTATACTCTTTGTCCCTCCTTCCCATTAGCCCTGAACTGCTTCATCCCCACTGCCTTATTCCAGATCCCTGAGATTTCTAGTCGTGCTCCTAGTATTTCTCTCACACTTTTGAATCCTCTCGACATGTAGTCCTTAAAATCCAACTTGTCCTGTGTTTCCCACCTTAGACTGAACCCTGCTGCTCTCTTGCCCTGTGGAGGAGACCAGCACAATCTAACATGGCAAAGTTTGTAATTCCTACCTCTCAGCTGTCCTGGCCCGTGTCAACCTGCCCACCTTGCCCTGGCAGTGGTGTGCTGTATTGCCTCACTTCCATGCAGCACCGGGATCGCTGCCCACCAGCTGGAGCTGCCTGCAGTGGCAGGCAGGCTCTGCCCAGGGCAGAGGGGGTGGCATGAGGGAGGAATGTCCCCGTGGGCAGCATGAGCAGTCGTCGTGCTGTGAAACCTGCTTTTGCAGTCCACAGAAAAGATGGAAGCATTAGGATGTGGAGTGGGGAGTGAAGGGGGCAGTTTGTTCTCCAATAGATGGTATAGACTTTCAGAATGTTTATAAGCTTTGTTTGGGGGTTTCATTTATTTTGATAATAAATTAATATCTGTGTATTTTTTTTGTCTTCCAATTCATATGCAGATATACATACAGCAGAAGTCAAATGCTGATAAAATCCCCAAAACTGTGGGTACTTGTGGTTTGACCATTTTATTCACTGTAAGCTCAAGATATTTGTTAATGGTGTCAGCACTTTGACATTTTTCCCTTTTTAGGGTGTTGATTTACATATTAATATATAAGTAGGGACGTGGCAGGTAATGAAGGGATGGAGGAGGTTTCCTACCTCAGGGGATCCAGGATGCCTTCTTAGGGGCTGGATTTTTCAAAGGCACTGTGCACTCTCCTCATCTAAAACTATAACCCTCGTCAGGTGTCTCAAATCAAAGGACCACCAAAAGAACTGTAGACTATTAATTTGTCTCAGTTTTTGATTAGATGAAAATGTGCTTTAGCCTTTTCCAGCCTGTGAGACTTCTGACTGTTTCCTTTGCATGTCTCAGTCTAAATGGCAAGAGTCTGGGATTGCTGCTACCAGCTAGAATGAGAACAATTTCTGGCAGCAATTTGCTGGTCCCTGAGGACTTGGGACATTTCCATGTCATCCTCCTCATCAGAAGAGTGTGTCATTAATGGCATAGATCTTCCCTCTGAGTCAGTGCAGTAGCTGATGCTAGTTAATGCTGGAGAAGGTATCAAAGTCACCTGATGGAATAATATATTCAAAAAGATAATTTCGTCTTAACTCCCTTCGGTAAGCCTGAAGCAGCAGCACCTGTATCCCTCTGTAGCTAAGAGACATGGAGGGGTGGTCCATACATTTGGTCCACGGCAGGGGATTCCCCCTTGCCCCCACAGGACTTATGGGCAAGACCCAGGCTGCGGGTGGCAGTGAGAAGTGCTGTGATTCCCCTCTTTGAGACAGCTGTAAATAATGTTGGATGCAACTAATCCCTCGAGGCGTGATGATGATTTGGGGATCAGATTTTATCTGCCACTGTGTTTCCCATTTGTCTACTGGGGGGATTCTTTACAGGCATTTCCAGCCTCTATTATCCTCAGAGCTTTATGTCGAATGCAAATATTGTTGTTAATTGCTATTTGCATTACAAGAGCGATTACATCTTGCTGTTCTTTAATTCCTGATTTATTGATGAATATTTTCAAAACTGATTTAGCATAGAGGCTTTGCCAAGGTGAAAATTGACTATTTGTTTTGTTACTTTGCCAGTGTCTAATCCATAGCAATTCTTCACCACTTGCACAACTAACCAATTTTCTTCTTAGTGTCTATGAGAGATTTATTGAAGGCTTGAAATTCCCAGTACAAGTAAAAAAGTACATTACTATGTTCAGTCTCTTGTTGATGCATACAAAACTTGAATCTGTGAAGACATTTTAGGCAGCCTAATTAATTTCATCACATTGTTCATCAGGGTGTGCGCTCATTAAATTTGCTCAGTCTCCCCCTTGAAACCAGTCCACAACACCTTGCTGCCTTCATTAGGTGTGAAAGGATAAAGTATCTATGAGTGTCCACATATATATGCACTTGCATATTGACCGAAGTTGCTAATCTGGGCTAAATCCTCATGTGGACACTCCTAGCATTTAAGAATAATTATACTGAAGTAAATATTATGTAATAGACTGTAGAACCCTTTTGTCCCAAGGGCTTTTCTACATGAGAAAGTCATATAGCTAGGACAAGAGTTTAGTTTATTCTGTGGGCACAGGACTGCCTCCAATCACTTCAGTTTGCCACTTGGGCAGCAATTTTCAAACTATCTGAAATGATATAAAATATTCATATTCCACGTAACTCTGCCCGCCTGGAAGAGTTAGACCAGAAGAGCTAACTGTATCAGTGTAATTAGATATACTGGCACAGAAAAAAAATTCTGTCAGGCCAAATCCTAAATTATATGCTAAAAAAAAAAAAAATAAAAAAAAAAATTTCAAGACTTCTACATGTCTAGGCTTGTAGAGTTAAATGGTATTTAAGATAAGAGATATTTTTTAGACTAAAATCTCCAAATATTTTAAAGGGAGCATTTTACCATCACAAGCTTTCCTTCATATTTGGGTGAAGGCTGATATTCACTTTTCTCTCCTAACAGTATTACTTTCTCAGGATGGTAAAGGCTATTAAAATGGGAACTCTGTGTATCTGTCTTTTTCCTAGTATTAAGCAATTCTTATGACATTTGTAGTTTGCTGATAGACTGCAGAGAAACCAGATGCTTTATGGCTTTTCTATATTGCTATTGTCATATTCTTACAACTGAGTGAATACAGCATTAAAGCATAAAAACCTGAGTCTGTGTTATGCGTTTGCCTGTGCTAAATTAGATCTAGGTCTCCAGAAAGAGACAGAAACTCTAGATGTTGCCTGTCTGGGCTGAGACCATGTGTTTCATTCAAAAGTCACTGATAAAAATGGTAATGACGTGCTTTGAAATTTTTAGGGGTGTTTCCGCATTTTCGATGATATTTTCAGCCAAAGTGCCATGGCGAGGCCATTTATACCACCCTCTTCCATAAAGATGCAGTGCTACAGCAACTGTGATCTTTCTGTACTTTGCAAGGGAGAAGGCAACAGCAGAAGATGGGGATCCACTTTGCAATAGCTTTCATGGTTGTGAAACTGAAGGAACTTGAATTCAAACCTCCTGTGAATGACTTTTCTAGAGGTACTGTGTTCCAGCCAAATCCACTACCTTGTTTCTTCATAGGATATGTAATCAAATATAATGATGTCTATGATAATTTAAAAGTTCTGATGTGCTCACAATTGAGAAGAAAGCATGCTGGAGCTCCTCAGCATGTCATTGAGTGACCCCACCAGAAGGTCACCATCATTATCTGATGATGCTCTGTGGAGAATTTATGTTCTTTCTACCCCATAATGTTACACTCCTTTACACACCTTCTGTGTCTCTCATGAGTCTCCCAATGGCATATATAGCCCAGAAATTACAGTAAAAACAGTCACCCATCTGTCAGCTCTGGGGAAACAAATTTACTAGTTTAGTCTTTGTTTGTTTTGCTTTTGCCTTTTTTTTTTTTTTTTTGTTTCCTTAAACAGAGGAACTGTTAAGCTCAGAGCTCTGTGGTAGTTTTATCCCACTGCAGTGAAGAGCTGTGGTATCATACCTATCCCCACCCTTTTTAATCTTTATATTAAGTCTCATGCGCACACCCCAAGAGGGAGAAGATAGACCATACACTGCCCTCCTTCCTCACTGTCAGTTTTCTTCCACTCTTACTTCTCCCTCAAGGGTCTAATGATATGACAAGTTTTTCCAGTACACTGAGTACTTTCCAAAGACCAGCTTCTCTGTCCCAGTATTTACTTCTGTCATTGCATAGACCTTCAGCAGTCTGATATCCTTGGGAATGAGACTGTATAAAAGAAAAAGGAGAAAAAAAAAGAAAAAGAAAAAATAGGTGTTGTTCTGGTGGCTTGCCTGTCATTATGACTTTGACAAGGAAAACTACAAATCAAAGACTTTAGGACTTGGATTGGCTATCTTAGGGGTTAAACAGACATTGGGACACTATATTTGGGGAAGAATTTGGACTCCTCACTATCCGTTATAAGTAGAGTGAAAGAAAAGCATGAAACTATGTTTGATTGCCCACTTGTTTGTCCATCTGCATGGCATATACCTACCAAAGCAGGGGAGAATGCTGTCATTTCCCTTTTCCACTTGTTAAGGTGTAGGTGATACGTGGGGCTACAGCTAATTAAGAAATTCTTGCAGAACAGATTTTCTGAGAGACAGTGCTGAGTCAACAAAGTTGAGAGGTTTCACAAGGGATATTTATGTATTATGTATCTCTATCCAGTCTCACAGGAAGTTAAACATTATTAAAATGTTTGGTTTCAAAAGGTCAGTGCATTCTGTGTTGGATATAATTTATTATATGGAAATTGAAATAGTAAAGCAGAAGCAAATATTATTATTTTTTATGAAAAACCTTCTTTGAATAGTACTTTTTTACAGAATATTACCTTTTCCTCCTTATTTTCTCATCTCAGAATATCCAGGATTTGCCCAAGACCAGACAGGTCAGCTTCAGGAAGCTCTTTTGGTGGCATTATCCAACCATCCAATTTCTGTGCAAGTTTCTGTGTCTTTGTAGGAATAAGGGAAAGACAATACCAACTCTGACTGTATGTGTAGGCAGAAAAAGAAGTAATGGCCATAAACCATAACACAAAACATTCCACCTCATCATGAGGAAGAATGTTTACACTGAGGGTGGCAGAGCACTGGAACAGACTGTCCAGGGAGGTTGTGAAGATTCCCTCTGTGGGGACATTTAAAACCCATTTGGATGGGTTCCTGTGTCTCCTGCTTGAGGTGACCCTGCCTTGGTTGATCTCCAGAGGTCCCTTCCTACCCTAACGATCTTGTGATTGTGTGATTATGTGTGCCATTAACTCTACTGTTGGAAACATTACTCCAATTTATAAAATCTATTCTTTAGAACTTTTTTTGCTTCTGTGAGTACACACCTTCCTTAGAAATTGTGTCTTCCTTGACAATGAGCTCTTTCCATTCTTTATTTTTTAATATATCTTCCCGATGTTATATGAATGATACTAATATTTGTCACAAAAAGTTGTAAATATTTCTGAAATATTAAAATACACTAAAACCTGATGAAGCTTCTATCACAACTTGCAAGACTGAGTAACTCTGCAGAAAATAATCAAATTATAACATTTTATTCAAATTTTATTAATTTTTATTAAAAAATAGTGTGGTAAATACACATCTAAAAGGAAAACAAAATAGATTACATTAATTGCCTTTGACAAAAGCACCAATGTAAATGGAATTTATTGGAATTGTTGATATTACAAAAAGAATTTTTACAATGGTAATTTCTTTAGTGTTTCCTTTGAAGCCACTTGCAGAATATAGTGACTGCACGCATACAGTTATGGCTGGTTTCATCCAAGTCATTGCTGTTCCTAAAGTGGGAGCTATTTTCTAAATAAAGTCTATACTATCTGTGTATCACAGGTTCTTCTGAAGACTTGAAGCCAGAAGGAACCAATGAGATCTGCATTATACAATTCCTACAATGACACAGATGAACTTCTGCAGCTGTGTGACACACCAGTACTGCTTGTCTGCTCCTCCAAGCTGCTCCATTACTGCATTTCACTAAAGGTACCCCAGGTGAAAACTGGGAATAAGGCCAGGACACACTGCTTAATTTTGTGGGCTTGTTTCCAAACAGTCATCTCCCAGGAGTGCATTGCTTGTTTTCCCACACCACAGGGGGAAGCGTGTCTGCCCCTGAGCAGGTGCCCGGGACGGTGGGTCCAGGCTGGCATGTGACTGGTGTGTGCTGGTGCACTGGGGCACATGGCTGGGGCTGGCATCTGCCCCAATCCTGTACGGTAGGGCTGACGTGACAAACAGGTAGTTACAAAAGGAGTTTTTGAATCTTGACACTGGTAAATCATCCAAATTTGCCCATTCATCTTTTAACAGATATGTATTTTATTGTTCTGTAGGAAAACTCTGTCAGGCAACTGAAAGATTTTCACCAATGAAAAGCAACCTGCTGTATTTTTTCCTTTATTTTATCCTTAGAATTCAACTGACATTAAATAACATCATATTTATATTTCTCTGCTTTTATTTCTTTGTTTCCAGTTCTGGAAAGTGTCCTTACCCAGCAAACTATTTGAGAAAAGGCCTCTTACATCCCTTTGTTAGTACAACAATCCTGATATATTTGAACGGTTGCAGTGAGATTTGGATGTGTATATGTTGTACAATTAGAAAAGTCACATCCTATAAAAGAAACTAGTTATATCAGTGGAAAGGAGGGCTAATTATGTCAATACTGGGAGCAACTGCCAGCACAGCTACTTCAGTCAAATAACCCAGCTCTGCCAGTACACGGTTCTCACTCTGCAGCACACTCTTCTGACTGACCGCTGTCAATCACAGAAGGCATGTGGTGAACAGTCTTCCCTCTTTCCCGGGAAAAAAGGATTTAAGAATATGTATGGCACTTTTCTGAATTATAGTCTCTGCTTTTAAATATATATAAATGAGCAGTTTAACAAGGGAATTTGCATTCCACAGCCCTCAGCTGGAGCCCTCTCTTTAAATTCAAGGTGTTATCCCTAGAACAGCAACATTTTTCTTCCTTGATTGCACCTACCTGATGTTCCTGCAGGCACGTTTCGGAATACTAGTCATCGTGATTTGCATATCTATTTTAACTCTCTTAAATTGTGTCTTTACAACAATATGATGACAGAATTTGTCATCCCAAATGACATTCTGTTTCCAGAGGGTCAGTGTTTTGTGTTTTTTATTTGAAATAGCACAAGAGGTACAGCTAAGGGCAGGGAATGAAAAATGGCTAGATCTTACAATCAGCATCAGGAGCCTCCACAAAGGAACAATAGCAATAATAGCAAACGTTAATCTGTGAACTCCATGAGACTTCATTAAAAACTGTTCTCTTACCTCTTTAAATAAATACTTAATATTCTGTTTTCAGTTTCACAAAAACAACATTTAGGAATCGCCATGTTACTCTGGATCAGTACGAGTATGCCTAATAGATTATTTTGTCCCTGACAGCAGCCAATACTGGTTGTTTCAGAAGAAGGTACAAGGAACACATTAATGATCAATTACGGAAGAATCTGCCTTTTGGGCAGCAATTCACAATTTTTATATGCTAGTCACTTTTAGCAAAAAGGATACTGGGTGTACCAAACTGCTACATGCAGATATGAATAATGGGTTTTCTGCTTTCTCTTCTAAATGTTCTTTGAGCAGTCTAATAGTTTAAAAGTCAAGGTGGTCCATAATTAAATAAATTATGATCCATTGGGTTTTTCTTGTACTTTTCAGGGGGTGATAAGGTGAAGGGGGCTTCATGTGTAAATGATGCTTCAGAGTTCCCTTCCCCTAACAAGAGAGAACCTGAAAGAATCATTCTGATATTACACTGTTTAGGACCCTGAAGAACAACTGAGATGTGTGTTTTGCTCCCATCTTTGCCAGCCTTAGTTCATTATTGCAGCCTTTGCAGAAGGCTGCATTTCTCACTCTGAGAAATATTGCAGAATGAGGTGGTTCTTCTAGACCCTGAGTTCCATGTCTTGTGGGTTTACATCTATGCATTGAACATGAGTAAACAGAGGTTTTGTGATTTCAGAAGTGTGAGTTAATATTCCTTGATAATTTCTATTTGGAACAATGTTCATGTGTCTGAACCTAAAAAAACCTCTTAGCCTCATGGAATTCTGATTATTGTGAGATTTGGGCATTTTTGTAACTCACTGAATAAAAGGTTATGCCTAATTTTGTTTTGTAGGGTTTATTAAATTCTATTTTTTGTAGATTTTTGAGCTGACTCTGATTTTGGGGGGATTGGTGAAGAGACAATGTAGCAATTTTTTCAGATTTAAACATATTTTAATATGGAAAGAATGTATAAGAAATAATATGTTTCAATGGTTTTCATGTGTCTCTTGCTGGAGTATCTTGCTGAGAAATAAATAAGAACTCAGTTGTTCAGAGGGGTTTTGCACATCTGAAAAATCTTGAGCTCTGGAAGGAAAGGGAGACAAGAGGAACAGAGAGATTTCCCATCCTCTAGAGACAGTGTCTGACATGAGTTAGACCTGCTTAAGTTTTAGATCACATAACCTTTACTCATTTGCTTCTGGTTTGGGGACATTTTTATTGTCATATAGTCTTAGTGCTGCACTTTTGTGTTGAAAGAGCTGTTCTGAGTCATTGCATCTGCTAACAGAAGTCAAACGAAAAAAGAATCTCCTCCAAGCACTAAATTCAGCATGGTTTGCTGCAGAGACACAGCTGGCCAGGTAGTCCTCTGCAGCTGGGGACAAGGCTGTGAGTCAGAGATCTGCAGGATTTAACCTCAGGGGCAATAGAGCAGCTCATCTGCCATTCAGGAAGGCCCACGTGAGACAGGGAGAGAACAAGGAGGGATCTGATGCGCAGCTAACCCAGTAAAACAGTGACAGCACTGAAAAAGCAAATCTGATTATTATAATCTTTGTGTCTCCTCTGAATACTATCTGAGTTGTTAGTCTACATATAAAAAAGTGAAATACCAGGCAAGTCCCCTGTGTACTGTTCTTTCCCCCATTGTGCTTAATGACTGATCAGTTATATAAAATAGGTACAACTCTCTGATAATGCTTATGTAAGTACCTGTTTAGTAATCCTTCTCTGAACATCACATTTTAACTGACGGAATTTATTAACATTTATATTGCTGAGAGACATCAGCTAGGTTACAGCTATATTATGCCAGGTACTGTAAAAAGAGAGACTACCAGCATGCCACATGAATCCTTGCTCCATATATTTATTTTATGAAATATATCTTCTATAGTTGCATTAATGGGAGGTGACAGAACATTGTAAAATTGACCAGCAATTTACAGCCTCTTTATTTTTTAATTAAAAACATAAATATGCTTCCATGTAGCAAAAGAGAAGTTTTCTAAAATGAATTCAGAATAACTTAACCAGCTTCATTCCTTCCACCCACAGCTATAGAGGAATTTTCCATAAAGATATAGAAATAATTTGACTTTTAAAAAATATCAAGGAATGAATGAAGAAATAACCACCAGCTTTTATCAGTTTTGGCTAATACAGCAGTAGGTCAAAGATTAGCTTCCAGAGATACACGAATAAAGACTCAAAACTCACAAACAATATCTTTGTTAGTTATCAAGGAATAAAACATAATTTTAACAACCAAATGTAGACTGAATCCTTGTGACTGTCATCTGCTCACAGTCCTATATGAATAGGAGCAAAATTTGGCTTATTTTGTCCCATTTAGCAGGACTATCATTATCACTTACTAGTATTTTGAATTTGCAGATGGTGTGTTTAAGTACTTTCATTTTAACCTCCCCTCAACCCAAGAATGGGCACATAAATAACGTAGAGTGGGTGGCAAGGCTACAGAGGGAATAAACAAAACATTTCTGATAATTGTACAGTTTTATGTTAGAACAATTTTTTGGAAATTCTTGGCAATATATATATCAAAGCTAGATTAAATCTTATGAACAGTTGTGCTGGTTTTGGCTGGGCTAAAATTAGCTTTCTTCATAGTCGCTAGTACTGGGCTATGTTTTTGGATTTGTGCTGAACACAGGGTTGAGAATATAGAGATTTTTTTCATATTGCTAAGTAGGGCTTACATAGAGCCAAGGTATTTTCTGCTTTTTGTAGTGCCCTGCTGGCAAGGAAAGTTGGGGGTCTGTGGGAGGTTGGGAGGACACACAGCTGGGAAAGCTAACCCAAAATGACAAAAGGGGTATTCCAGACCATATGACATCATGATCAGTATATAAAGTGGGAGGGAGAAGGAGAAAGAGCAGGACATCTGGAGTGATGGTGTTTGTCTTCCCAAGGAACTGCTGCATGTGATGGATCCTGCCCTGCTGGGGATGGTGGAACACCTGGCTGGGGAGCAGTGAGGTTTTTATTGTTGTGCTTTGCTTGTGTGTGCAGCTTTTACTTTTCCAATTGAACTGTCCTTATCCCAACCAATAAGTCTTCTGGCTTTTATGGTTCCGATTCTCTCCCTGATCCTGCTGGTGGGGAAGTGAGCAAGTGGCTGCATGGGGCTTGGCTGCTGGCTGTGGTGAAACCACAGAAACAGTTAAGTACTAGGAAGATTTTTCGATAGATTTTACACAAATAAGAGAATTGTTCTCATAATTTTGAATGTTTTATAAAAGTTAACATTTCATGTATTCATTTCATGAGATAATGAACCTAATTTTTCATTAGGCCTATATGCAAGATAGGCCAAAGAAGGTGTACCTCCTGATAAACAAAGATGGTAAACTGGTAACAATGTATGAATAGAAGTCTGAGATGCTCAATAACATTTTTGCTTCTGTCTTCAATGGCAACTTCTCTTCCAACAACCCTTGAGTGTATGGGCAGCAGAATGGGGACTGGGGAAGCAAAGTCCTTCCCACTGTAAGTAAAGATCAGGTTCATGACCACCTGAGGAACCTGAATGTACATAAGTCTATGGGGTCTGATGAGATGCATCCCAGAGTCCTAAGAGAATTCACTGATGTAATTGCCAAGCCACTCTCCAGGACTTTTGAAAAATCGTGGCAGTCAGCTGAAGTCCTGGGTGACTGGAAAAAGGGGAACATTGCACTCATCTTTAAAAAGGGTAGAAAGAGGACCCTGGGAACTACTGACCTGTCAGCCTCACCTCTGTGCCTGAGAAGAAGAAGGAACAGATCCTCCTAGAAGTTGTGCCATAACATATGGAGAACAGGGAGGTGATTTGAGGCTGCCAGCACAACTTCACCAAGGGCAAGTCCTGCCTGACCAACTCAGTGGCCTTATATGATGGAGTGATTACATCAGTGCACAAGGGAAGGGCTACAGATGTCATTTATCTGGACTTCTGTAAAACCTTATCCACAACCCCCTACAACATCATTTTCTCTAGGGATTTGATGGATGAAATGTTAGATGGATAAGGAAAGTGATTGGATGGTCACATTCAGAGGGTAGTGGTCAATGGCTCAGAGTCACAATGGACATTGGTGACAAGTGATGTCCCTCAGGGGCCCATATTGGGACCAGCGTTATTTAATATCTTCATTAATGATGTAGAAAATAGGATTGAAGGAACCCTCAGAAAATTTCCAGGTGGCACCAAGCTGAGTGGTGAAGATGACACACCTGAAGGATGGGATGCCATCTAGAGGGACCTGAGCAAGTTTCCCATGGGAATCTCATGTGGTTTAACATGACCGGTTTCGGGATGCTACACCTGGGTCACAACCAACCCTGTTATTGTAGTGGGTTGACCCTGGCTGGACATTAGGTGTTCACTAAAGCCACTCTATCACTGCCCTCTGCAACTGGAGAGAGGAGAGAAAATAAAACAAAGGGTTCATGAGTTGAGGCAAGGATCAGGAGACACCACTCTCTGATTACTGACACAGGCAAACCAGACTCAAAGTGGGCATATTAATTAAATTTATTATGAACAGAGTCAGAGGAGGAGAATGAGAAGTAAAATAAGTCTTAAAAACACCTTCCCCCACCCCTCCTTCCTTCACAAGTTCCACTTCCTCCCCACACAGTGGTTCAGGGAGATGGGGAATGGGGGTTACAGTCAGTTCATCACAGATTGTTTTCTGATGCTGCTCAGGGAGAGGAGTCCTTCCCCTGCTCCCTGCAGGGAAAAGAAAGCCAATTGTGTCCTGTGCTGCATCAGAAGCAGGGTGGGCAGCAGATCAAGGGAGGCAATTCTGCCCTGCCCTGGTGACACACTACCTGGAGCGCTGCATCCAGCTCTGCATCTCCGGTATAGGAGGGACATTGACCTATTGGAGCTAGTCCAGAGTGGGCCACCAAGATGATTAGAGGAATGAAGCATCTCTCCTACAGGGAAAGGCTGAGAGAATTGGAATTGTTCAGCCAGAGAAGAGAAGACTTCAGGGTGATATAATTGAATCTTTTCAGTGCTTGAACGGAGCACTCAGGAAACATGTAAAGAGACTATTTACAAGATCGTGTAGTAGTGACAGAATAAGGGAGAATGTCTTCAAACTGAAAGAAGGTGGGTTTAGACTAGATTTTAGGGAGAAATTCTTTACTGTCATGGTGTTGAGGCACTGGAATACATTGTCCAGAGAAGCTTTGGATGCCCCAGCCCTTGAAGTGTTCAAGCCCAGGTTGGATATGGCTCTGAGTGAAAGGTATCCCTGTCCATGGGAGCAGGGATAGAACTAGACAGTCAAGATCCTTCCAACCAAAACCATTCTATGCTTCTAGTCTATGATAATCTTGATCTTTTGTCTTTAATTAGTAAGTTTTTATGTCTAACACTTCTAGATGTTCCAGGTTATAATTCTAGGGTGTATAAACAGTCTTTGCCACAAGTCTGCCATTTCAGGACTAGTTCTAATGAAACACAAGTAGTTTATCTGCAATCTGAAAAGAAAACATCATGTAGAAATAGATGGGATTCCTCGTGACAGCAGTCAAAACTCGATTATGCCTTTTTAAAAAAGAAAAAAACCAACAAACCAAACCTAAAATATTGCATTCTCTAAGTCTTGTGCCTCACTCTGGCAGTCCATGAGACAGCTTTCAAATCTGTCAGCTGATTTCAGCCACATTTGGAAGCAGAATAGAACACTCAAAGATGGATAAAATGCAAGAGCCCTGTTATTCCTCCAAATCTGCAAGATGAGTTCAGCACCTATGAGTTCAGCACTCAGAAAATTATCATGGGATCGTAATGCTAGGCTCTAAAAAGCAATAGGAGAGCATTCAGTAGTTCTACTACTCTTAGAACTATTTATCAATGAGTACGAAATTGAAGCTACTGTATGTGTGATAGGAGCAAAACTCAAAGAGCTGAATTCAATCAGTGTTCTGAAAGCTGATGCACAGTCAGAAGTAGGATTGTTCATGATCCAGCCTGTAACAGATTTTTAAGCAGGGTATGATTGTATAAGGGGTTTGAAGAACAGCACTTGCATTTAACCAAACAGAAAAAGTGATCTAACAGAAACAGGCACTTTTGTCTGAGTTCAAGGGAGGAAAGACTGAAGACATGGAGGTAGGTGGAAGGTAAAGAGGCAAAAAGGTTTGCTGAAGATAAATTTGGCCAGACCACTCTGCTCTCTATTCCTGGCAATGCAGCATATTTTTAGACAGAAAATACAGCTGATCTAATCTACCATACATCACCTGAAGGACTCCTTCATACAGGATGTTGTTGATACTTGAAGTTTATGTAAATTCATAAAGCAATCAGAAAAAATTCATTGAAGAAAAGTCCTCAAGACTATTAAATATATAGGTACTTATTTAGTTTAGGAAGTCTGTAAGCCATACATTTATGGAGGTAAGGAGACACTCTGAAGGAAGTAAAGCTGTATACTTATCCCATTTTTATTCTCGCTCATAGGTGTGGGCTATTGACACATAGACCTTTAATCTGATCAGTATGACCACCCTCATACTCCTTTGTTCTTATCTGAACTGCACTGAATTATGTGTCAGAAAGTGATTAATTAAGCTGGAGAAGATGTGGAAATAATCCCAGAATTTTAAAATGGATAAAGCAAGGGCTGTGTCACCTATAACACTGGTGATCCTTCCACTCAACTCAGCACTGTTGAGACCATACCTGGCACCATTCTATACTCCTCAGAACAAAAGGAATACAGAGCTCCTTCAGAGGGTCCAGTGAAGGACCACAAAGGTGATTACGAGCACCTCACATATGAAGAACCCTAGGAGAGCTGAAACTGTGTAGTCCAGAGAACAGAAGACTTGGGATCACCTTATTAATATATATATAAACATCTGAAGGGAGGGTGCAAAGAGATCAAAGCCAGGCTCTTATCGATGGTACCCAGTGACAGAAACACAGGGACACAAACCAATAGACAGAAACTGAAACAGAGCAAGTGCTGTCTGAACATTGGGAATCACTTTGCTGCTGTGAGGGTGACCAAGCACTGGCACAGATTGTTCAGAGACTCAAAAGCCATCTGGACAGGGTTCCAGACAACATGTTCTAGATGATCCTGCTTGAGCAGGAGTGCCAACCAGATGATCTCCAGAGATCCATTCCAACCCCAGCTATGCTGTGATTCTATGACTGCAAAGAATGGAAGCAGGTGATAGAACTATGCAAGGGTTCCATCTTATTCCTAGGGTACACATTAAATTTGCTGATTAAACAGAGTTGGATATCACTGTTAATGAAAGGGAAAACTAAAGTACAGAAGAATTTAAAGGACCCTGAAGACAGGAAAAATAAAAGTAGAAAAAATTAAATCAAAACACCACATTCTACTTATCAGCTGGAGGAGCAGAAGAGAGGGACTTGGAGTGCTAACCAGTCAGGGAGGTAAGATCAAAGCTGTATCCTGTTGGGTACCTACCTGTACCTTTGTTTTGCTTTACTTTATTTACAACCTTAGAATCATGGAATCATGAAGATTGAAAAAGACCTCCAAGATCATTGAGTCCAACATTTGGCTGAACACCACAGTGTCAACTAAACCATAGCACTAAGGATCACACCCAGTCACCTCTTGAACACTTCTAGGGATGGTGACTCTACTGCCTCCCTTGGCAGCTTGGCTTAATCAGCCTTTCAGTGAAAAATTTCTTCTGATGTCCAACCTGAACACCCCTGGTACATATTGAACAGGTTACCCTGAGAAGCTGCAGATGTCCAGTAGCTGGGAGTGTTCAAGGGCAGATTACATGAGGATCTGAGCAACCTGGTCTTGTAAAAGATGTCCCTGCACCTGGTGGGGAGGGGTGTGTGTGTGTGAAACTAGATGGTATTTCAGGTCCCTTCCAACCCAAGCCATTCCATAATTCTATGGTTCTATTATGTTATGATTCCCTAATTCTATGATTCTATGGTTCTATGATTGTATGATTCTAAAATTCTATGTCCTCTTGTACTATCACTAATTGCCTCAGAAAAAAGGCCAACCCCCTTCTTGTCAGCCTCCTTTCAGGTAGTTATGGAGAGTGACAAGGTCTCCCCTGAGACTCCTTTTCTCCAGAATAAACAGCCCCAGCTCCCTCAGCCACTCCTCATAGGACTTACTCTCCAGACCCTTCACCAACTTCATTGCCCTTCTCTGGACTTGCTTCAGCACTTCAATGTCTTCCTTGAAGTAAGTGGCTCAGAATTGGACACAGTACTCATGGCACAGCCAGTGCTGAGTACAGTGGGGCAATCACTTCCCTAGTCCTGCTGGCCACATTATTTGTGATATAAGCCAGGGTGCCATTGGCCTTCATGGCCCCCTGGGCACACTGCTGGCTTGTGTTCAGTTGGCTGTTTACCAGCACCTCCGGGTCCTCTTCCACAGGACAGTTTTCCACACACTCTGCACCCAGCCTGTTGTGAATCAAGTGCAGGACCTGGCACTTGACCTTATTCAGCCTTATACTGTTGGTCTCAGCCCATGGATCCAGCCTGTCCAGTTCCCTCTGCACAGCCATCCTACTGTCCAGCAGTTCAACAGTCCCTCTGAACCTGGTGCTGTCCCTGAACTTGCTTAGGGTGCACTTAATCCCCTCATCCAAATCATTGATAAAAATAAGAAATAGGACTGGCCCCAATACTGGGCCCTTGGGGAACCCCACTAGTGACCATCTGCCAACTGGGTGCAGCACCACGCACCAACACTCTCTGCACCTGGACATCCTGCCAGGTTTTATTAACCCAACAAAAAGTGCAGCTGTCCAAGCCGTGGGCTGCCAGCTTCTCCAGGAGAATGCTGTGGGTGACAGCATCAAAGGCTTTGCTGAAGTTCAGGTAGGCACATCTACAGCCTTTCCCTCATCCACTAGGCAGGCACTTGATCCTAAAAGGACACCAGGTTGGTCAAGCAGAACCTGTCTTTCCTAAACCCATGCTATATGGGCCTGATCCCCTGATTGTCCTGTACATGTTGCATGATGGCACTCAAGATGATCTGCTTCATGACCTTCCCTGGAACCGAGGTCAGGCTGACACCTGTAGTTCCCTGGATCCTCCTTTCAATCCTTCTTGTAGATGGGTTACATTGGCTAACACCTGTAGTTCCCTGGATCCTCCTTTCAACCCTTCTTGTAGATGGGTTACATTGGCTAACATCCAGTCCTTTGGGACCTCCACGTTTAACCAGGACTGATGACAAATGATGGAAGGTGGCTTGGTGATCTCCTCTGCCTCAGTATCTTTGAGTGAATCCCATTTGATCTTTACAGACTCATGAGTGTCTGAGTGGCTCAGAAGTCACTAACTACTTCCTCCTGGATTGCATGGAGACTGTTTTGCTCCTTACCCCAGTTTACCAGCTCAGGGGGCTGGTTGCCCTGAGGATAATCAGTCTTTCTGTTGAAGTCTGAGACAAAGGAGGCATTAAGCACCTCATTCTTTTCTTCATCCTTTATCACTATGTTCCCCTTCACATCCAATAAAGGATAGAGATTTTCCTTGGCCTGGTAACACAGTGCACCTAAACTGGATATCATGAATTTCCCACAAAGAAGGGACTTGGCATTACTTGGTAGGTGTTTTGTAACATGCACTGTGTGGTGAGTTGCACTGATCTCGTCTGTAGCGCTACTGTTCCTGTGGAGCCCAAAGCCGTGTATACCTGATCACTTGTAATCCAGGCTGCTCTACCAATCACTTTCCCTTTGTTTATTTTTCCCTGGTCATGAGATCAGATTTGCGCAAATTTGTGTTCATCAACAGTTTATTATGTTTAGAGAAGATGAAACTACCTTCCAGCTTCCCAGGGAATCTGTGAGACAGTGGAAGCCAGACTGGAGGATTCATGGGATCAGGCTATGTTCAGGCATGGAGCTGGGCTCAGAAGTCAGGGGGTGAGGGCATTCAAAGGGAAGGGACAAAGATCTTCCTCCTTCCACTCAAATTCATTCTGATTTGTTTGTTTATTTTTAATTACTGTAATCATGTAATATAAAATGCATGAATTGACACCTAAGGCTTCTATTAAAGCATTGTCAGGATGGTATGCCTATAGCACCTGTGGGAAATCATAGACTATAGCCAGGTGGGAAGTGGTGCACTAGGTCCTCCTCGGGACCCTTGATAAGGGTGGAGATCTGCTCTCTATCAGGACATGCTGCTGTGCTTCTTCTCCCACTGGGAGAAGGTAAGCACAGACTGAAGAGACCACCATGAAACTTTACCTCAGTGTTCAAGCAACATTTCCAAAAAGGCTTTTGTGTAGATTTGGACTTTGGCAGCGCCTAAATGAAGTAGTTATTTTGATTGACTTGCTAGTCACAAGTCCTGATGCTACCTGCCTCTGAAATTGATAGTCCTACCAAATAATTCCTCATGGGGGTGAGTATTACTTTTCCCCAATATGAAAATAATTGAATATGAATTGTATTTAAAGTGGGAAGGTCAGAAAGAATTCAGCTATTTAGAGTCATTGACTTGTTGTGAATGCTATTCTCAAATCTAACAGAAGCACTGAATGTATTGTGGCTAAATATGGTTCTTCACCAACTAAGGTTAAATGTCCTTTTTCATGGGTGAATTGTATGGCTGAGTATTTCTGAGAGAAATATTTAGTGAAAATATTTTTCTCAGATGCATTTCTGAACTGATTCACAAAATATACACTAATATTTTCATAGGAATTAGGATTTTCTTAGCCCTGTTCCACAGGGGTGGAAAATAGATGACAGGAAGTATGTTATTTAGCATGTTCAGATAAGCTGTCCTGTGGTTGTTTAAGCCTTAAGATCTTATCACCTTAATAGTTACTCTTGTCAAAGCAGATACATGAACATCTGAGGTCTATATTTATAAAGACCTGTGTTGAATCCTAGTATTATATTTAGGAAAAGATGACATTGCTAAGTTGTCCCAAGGGACAAAATTTGCCACTGGAGCAAATCCAAATGGATTTTAAAAGAAGATTGTCAACCCAGAGACTGATATTGATGACTAACGATCTCAATATTTTTTCTTTATGGGTCATTGCTCAACATAAGGCCTGTAGATGTCTCCAGGAGGAGGGAAGATACAGGAAGAAGCTGGTTAGACTTGGCTTAGCAGGCTGCAAGGACCAACATGGAGCAGTAAATATTTTTAGGAGAAGGAGAAAAAGAAGGAAACTGGAGGAAAAGACACTGGAGGTCCTGAATGCGGCTGTAGGTGCAGGAAGGAGCAGCTTGACACAGCCAGGACCAGAATAGGGTCAGGGGTGCCCTGCTCCCAACTGTGGATGCGTGTTGGGGCACTGTGCCCTGTTTCTGGAAGTAAGGTGACGAGTATAAAACTTGCAGTGATGGTGCAAGTGGGACCTGCAGTCTGTGAACTAGTGTCTGGTGCATTCAGGTGGGAGTTGGTGGTGCACTCCTTCACAGCAATTAAAGCAATTTTGACCATGACAGTTTCACTGGCTGAGTGTGGAAAGCATGTGTGTTATTTGTCAGGATGTGGCTATTTATAGAAGTTCCATGGAGGGCTCAAGCTGGGAGAGGATGGTGTTCAGGCACACATTTTGGCCATGCCTCTGACTTTGTGTTTTCTCTGCACATGTCTGCACATCAGTGTACCTCATGTTCACGCTGACAGCCTGAAGAGGGATCAGTTGCATTATTATCTAAATCCCAACAGTCCGCTTGGATATGATGATGACACTAATATACACTATTCCTGCACAAATAAAACTGCACCGAGAAAAGCAAGGAGGATAGCAGATGGGAGTTGCAGCTTACCAGGTGTGGGGGTTTATAAGGACTACTTGTATGGAGTTTTTTGTCATTATCTTTTCATATGGTATTTTCTCAAAAAAAGCCAGTGTAGTTCTGGTCTCTCAATTATCTGTTTGGGTGCTTGTACACATGTAAGTAGCTATCTGTAATCTTTCTCTGTAATCTTGCCAGCATGGTTTTTAAAAAATCAGAACAGTTGCCTGTGGCTCTGTCTCTGCTTCTTTCCTTTTGCAATGAAGATACAATTTCGTGGAGTGGATCTAACCGTTCTTATTTCCCAGACTGTACCAAAGTTTGATCTTTTTAAAAGGAAAGATAGGAAAGGCACCTTGAGTATTATTGCTGCTGCTGCTTCTCTTTAATGGTTATATGGTGACACTGCTTCGCATAGGATTACTGTCACTGGTGCGGAGGGGATAGAAGATTGGCTGCCTTGAGGAATGAGATGAGATGATAAATGAAAGATGATGTTACCTCTGCAGCATCTGGCTCTGTCTCTCAATTTTCGTTCCATGTGTTCTGTGTGGAGCCAAAGTGGGGTTTGTAGCAGTTTCTTCCTTTTGCACACCTGCCATTGTTAGGCAACAGCAAGGAAAGTGAGAGAATTGTGATGAATTTATTTTACTTAAAATAACTGTACTGTGTAACTATTCGAGAGGGTTTAGCAGGCAAATGTGATAAAGCCAAAAGTTCAGCAGATCACCAAAGGTACAGGATACAGTGGCAGAGGAGTAAAATTGCTATATTATTCTTTTGAAAGCATTGACGTAAATATGTTACTTATGTGGTCGTATTGCAGCAAACATGGTTTTCAGATTGCTGCACTCCTGCTTAACCGAAATGAAACCCCTAAATTTCTTAGCTAAATTTTGCTTTGTACAGCAGAGACTGAAGCTTTCTCTGAAGAAATCAGATTTCAGTATACTGACCCCTTTGGAGTACAGCAGTCAGAGCCAATTTGGGCCATTTTTTCTTCCTATGCATCAAAGGCATCACAATTAAGACTGTCATAGTAGGAGAGAAAAAATCATAAAATGAGTGAGAGGCCCCAACAGTGGGTTGAGAAGAGGAACTGTTTCAGCTGACCTCCACTTGTCAGAGCACATTTTTCTCTGCAGTCAGGGCCACGTGGGTGGCTCTCAAGCTTGCACCTGACATCAAACAGGCAGCTGCCCTGCCAGCAGTTCTACCTTTTCACTCTCCAAAGCCATGTCTATCCCAGATAATTTAAGTAAAAATGTTGTCCCTTAAAAAGCTCAGTAATGAGTTTCTATTGAAACTTTCCTGTAATAGTTTTTCTATTATTGGATGTCTATTCCTTTCAGGGAAGGGTAATTAAAGAGCCAGAAGAGAAAAGGAGAAAAAATGTATCTCACCTGTCTGGCATATTTTCAAAGGATTCAATCAGGGACACGCAAAACAAAATTCTTTTAAAAACATGATTGATGTTGGAGCTTTAACAAGGTGCTGTCATTGGATACAGAGACTTTTATTAATGCATGTTGCATGGTAGAAATGTGTGGGACAGGATGCCAGGCTGTTGACAGTGTTTGTGTGTTGTATATGTTTTACATGAAGAGATGGGCTGGGTAGAGATGCATTTTGTTTCTTCTTTCATTGGTTCATTTCTTTAATCTGAACTGAAACTGAAAGATCTTACTGTGAGGCAAGCAGTTTTGGTGAAAATAACTGTTAAGAAAATCTACCTTTACAGAGAATATTTTATATACAGAATGTTATTTTCTCTAGAATTGAAATACTTAAAAAGTGGTAGTTGTACCCCATGCTATGCATACTGCAGAGGGCTGGGAAGCCATTCATTACCATTTGAAGTTCCTGAATTTCTGTATATATATGCACATATATGAACATGTATACATACATATTCCATATACACATATTCATCTATGCTCATATACATCTAGATGATATGACAGTATGTATATATGATCCATATATGACAGTATCATCAAGAAGAGTGGAAAAATGCTGTTAGCACTGCCTATCAATAGCCTTTAGAGGTAGGAGCTGTTTCTGATGGAAGGCAGGCTCTTTGTCACATATAGAGAAGGAAAATAAACTGTGAAATCCTTATTATTTTTGAAAATGCACTTCAAAAGGAAATAGTCTTTTGTTACAGAAATTTAATTTGTCTATAAATATACTAAATATATTTTTTCCCTCTCATTTATTTATTAATTTAATAGTGATTAGTTGCCTGTGCACAAGGCAACACTGATGAAATTAACAATTTGATGGCTTTCATTAAAAGATTATAGCTACATCTTGCATACAGATACAAGTAGCTCCGAGGAAACCTTAGGTGGTTTTGGTAGTGTAGGGAGAAGTTAAATTGTAGGTACTAGTCAACAGTTTAAAACACATTCTGGAAATACATACGATGACATTTTTCACCAGCTTTATAAAGAAGTTTCAGGAAGGTAGTGGTTTAAGGGTTACAAAGAACCAGAAATCCTGTTCAGGAAACATCAAAGAAAATAGTTTAATAAATTGGTTAATGGTCATTTGTTTTAAACTAAAGACAAGTTTGGGGTTTCGTCACTTTTCTTCCTAAAGATCTCTGAGGTTTTTGTCTAGAACTGTGGATAAGCATGGCAAATGCTTTCAGCAAGAGTGGGATTTGAAACTCCAAACACTTATGTACATGATTGATGTTACTGAGATTTGTGCTTAACCAAGTAGGTACCTGTGATTAGCCCTGCACCATGACTTCCTCTTTCGCTTGTAACAGAGAGCTGAGAGCTGGCCCTGGCTGGACCCTAGTGTTACTTAATGGTTTCGTGCAGATCTTTACTCAGAAACCATTTTTTTGTGATGCTTTTACAAACAGCATTGAACACAGTCTGAACAGTAAGTCCATTCACAAAAAATTGCACTCAGACAATAAATCTCTCAAAACTGCTTGTGTGATTGCTTTGCCACACCACCAGCAACTTAAAGCACTGAAGAATTGTCCAGTAAATAAAAGGTACTGTTAGAAACTGCTAATAAAGTTTAGAGAACCACCTGGTGACAAATTTCAAAAAGAGCAGTCTTTCAAAGAAATGATGCTACTTTAACACAAGCAGGAAAATTATCCAAGGGGTAGAAGATGAAAGGTTTAAAAAATCTAACTTTATATAGTGACACACAGATATATTTCCTGTAGGTCTAAAGTGAAAATTGCTATTTAAGAATAGAGATTGCGAAAAAATGGTAGAGCTGGCAGCAGGAACTGCAGGATCTTGGATTTTGGAGAAAATACATTAACACAAACATACTAGGTACATATTGCTAGAAATAAGAAGAAAAGGGCAATAAGGTAAAACATTTATCTGAATATATGTCTCAAGACCTGGACTCAGACAATGGTGTTTTTTCATCCATTGAATCAGAGCCATTAGATGAGCTCAGTAAATTTGTCATTTGAAAACAACTAGGTAAAATACAACAATTTTATTTTCAATAGAAGAGCTGTTCCGATTAGAGCCATTGTAGGGTGTGAAAAAAAATATTTGGGACAAAATATCTCAAAAGCAAGAGACTGGGTAACAGTGTTAGGAAACAACATTTTTTCTATTGAAGAATCTCCTCAAATTGGCCAAATGCCTTTGCAACAGATAATGAGCTATATTTCCTGACTACTGAGTCTCAGGAATTCTTAATTGCTCATAAATCCATGTACCAGAAAGTTTGGAACATTTAATGAATTGGCAAGGATTTCAATGAAAAGGATTTCATAGAGATTGAAATACTAGAAACTAATGGACAATGGGTAAATAAGAAGGACTGCAGTTGGCGTCTGATTTACGACAAAACTCTCCATATATGTTAGAGATTAAATCTTTCCTTCATGGTCAAGGATATCTGTCTTCTACAATGATGATGAGTTCTACATATAGTTTGAGGCATGAATTTCAAACAACAATACATATCTTGCCTTGTTGAAAAATGATCTTGGACTGCTCATTTTCCTCACATGTGTCTTTAGTTGCTTGAAACAGAAGGAGTCACATAAAGGACAACAACACAGTATACTTGTGAAAGTGACAAAAGATAGTCCAGGCTTCACATGGGTGCATCCTCCCATGTACTCACACACCACCACATAATCAGTGTCATATTTCTTGCACCTGACCAAGAGTCTTCTACTACTCTGCTACAACACCTCATTGCTTTAAGCTATTTATCTTTCTCTGCTCAGGGGAGAGCTTGAGGCAGCCTGACTTGTTCATGAGGATCCTCATATGTAGACAGATTTATTTCTTGTGTCTTGCATCTGTGACCTTGAAATAAAAATTTTGATTGAGATTCCAATTGCATGTCTCATCACCTCTTTGAAATCTATGTATCTTTTGTTAGAACAATGTTCAAAATCTCCTCCTTCTTTACATCTCAGCTAGTATTTGTGAAGCCCATGTTTCAAACCTACCACAAAAGTTAAGACAAAGAAAAGCTTACAAACATCAGTTAGTAAGAGTGGCACTAGCAGGTCATAGAATCATAGAATCCTTAAGGTTGGAGAAGACCTATAAAATTGAGTCCAACTGTCAATGTAGCACCATCATTAAACCATGTCATCAAGTGACACATCCACAAATGTTTTGAACACTTCTCTGGGCAGCACGTTCCAAAACTTTGCAACCCTTTAAATGAAAAAACAAAAAATAATCCCAATATCTAATCTAAACCTCCATTTCCTCTTGTCCTGTCTCTTGTTATCTGGGAGAAGTGATTAACACCCGCCTCACTACAACTTCCTTTCAGGTAGTTGTAGGCAGCGATAAGGTCTCATCCCAAGCCAACTTTTCTCCAGCAGCTCCTTCAGCAGCTCCTCATAGAATTTGTGCTACAGCACCTTCCGCAGCTTTATTGCCCTTCTCTGGACTTGCCCCAGAACCTCAGTTTCATTCTTGCAGTGACAGGCACGGAAATGGATACAGTACTCAAGGTCTAGTTTCGAGTGCCAAGTACAGGGGGAAAATTAGTTCCCTAGTCCTGCTGGACCCATTATTTGTGTTATAAGCCAGGGTGCCATTGGCCTTCATGGCCCCCTGGGCAAACTGTTGCCTCATGTTCAGTCGGCTGTTGACCAGCACCTTCAGGTTGTTTTCCACTGGGCAGCTTTCCAGACACTCTGCACCCAGCCTATAGTGCACATGAAGCTGTTGGGATCCAAGTGCAGTGTTTGGCACTTGACCTTATTGAACCTCATAGAATTGGCTTTGGTCCCTTGATCCAGCCTGTCCAGTTCCCTCTGCACAGCCATCCTACTGTCCAGCAGTTCAACAGTCCCTCTGAACCTGGTGCTGTCCCTGAACTTGCTTAGGGTGCACTTAATCCCCTCATCCAAATCATTGATAAAAATAAGAAATAGGACTGGCCCCAATACTGGGCCCTTGGGGAACCCCACTAGTGACCATCTGCCAACTGGGTGCAGCACCACGCACCAACACTCTCTGCACCTGGACATCCTGCCAGGTTTTATTAACCCAACAAAAAGTGCAGCTGTCCAAGCCGTGGGCTGCCAGCTTCTCCAGGAGAATGCTGTGGGTGACAGCATCAAAGGCTTTGCTGAAGTTCAGGTAGGCACATCTACAGCCTTTCCCTCATCCACTAGGCAGGCACTTGATCCTAAAAGGACACCAGGTTGGTCAAGCAGAACCTGTCTTTCCTAAACCCATGCTATATGGGCCTGATCCCCTGATTGTCCTGTACATGTTGCATGATGGCACTCAAGATGATCTGTTCTGTGACCTTTCCCAGCAATGAGGTAAGATAACATTCGCAACCTTTTGGTCTCTTGGGACACCTTCGAATGACCAAGACTGTTGATAAATGATTGAAAGTGAGTTGGTGAATGATGTATGAATAAAACCACATACTGTGGCATCCTATCCTCACTTTGATAAAGATCTTGTAAAAAATATTTCTGTGAACATTTTATAGTATACGAAATGACTCTACTAAGCCATGTAAATAAAGTTGTCCAATTCAAATTTTGCCATATCATAAGTTATTGCACAACATCACAACTAATGGGCTGTGAGAAGTCCTTAACAAAATTCAGATTTCTTAATCTGGAATAAAACCAATGGTTTATCAATGACTATATAAACACAGTAAGATGAAGTTTATCTTGTGTATTTTTCATGTTCTACACATATTTAGAAAATAGACATTCTAGAAAAACTCAAAACTATCTCAATAGCTATCTTAGAACAATTATGTGTTGTATGTACTAAAAATGTAACAATCTGATAAAACATGAGGTTTCAAAAGTAAATATTAATAAGAGAGTTATATATTGGCTTTGCTGCAATGTAACAATTCTGTCCTAAGGGCTGGAAACAACTTTTGAGACTGCAGCATCAGAACAGGCATCTGATGGGTTTTAGTACAGATTATTTCCCCTTTTGTAGAGGAACAGGTCTGCCTAAAGAGACAAAAAAATAGAACCAAAGCTTAACCAGCTCTTCATCCTTGTTCTCTCCCCTCCTTTGCAGAGTAAGATGCAGTGGCCTCCAACCAGGTTTCTACGTGACTCATGGTGTCATGGAGCAATAGTACAGAGTGTTTAAGGCTTTCCTTTCTTGCACAAAAAGTCTGGGTAGTTAGACAGAATCTCAGCATAAACATTATTTTTTTAATATGTAGACCACAACTGAAAAAGTCACAGAAAAATAAAGCCTTTTCCAAACCATCTGCCCACAACTCTATTCAATGCTCTCCTTCAGTCTAGACACTTGATCTCCCTTCTTAGGGGACTCTGACGTGGTGCGCTTCCAAAGTAAAAGGTGACACCTGCTGTGAAAGCATTGAACATTATTAGTGTGTCCAACTTCAAATAGTTTTCAATCTTTCAGTGATTATGGATGCTTCCTATCAAAACTGTCCAAGGTACTGTAACTTTTATATGGGTTTCTGCAAAAAGATAAACCTTGGAAGTTTCTGGACTGTAAAATAGCAGTACATTATGACACTGGCAAACCTTTAAAAGACAAATCTTGGCAGCCACTGGACTGTACAGTATTAACACACTCTGACACCATTGGATGTATGAAACTCTAAAGAAGGATCATAGAAGTAATTTTTCTCATGCAACGGAATGAAGAAGTCTGTTACCGTAAAAATTCATCTGACTTAAGCTCATTCAGAAGTATCCTGTCTAAGTGCATATATCTTTAGTGAGCTCCCTCTAGAAAGGCAAAAATGACAATTACTTGGATTATTTTGGCTTATATACTCTAATGATACCTCTGAAACAAAGTCTGGTAATTCTAGTTTTCAGAACAATGGCTTATCTGTAAAAAATAAGCTTCCAAAATAGTCCATAATTTTCAGAACAATGCAAAATGTCCTTTTTAATATCCTTTTTGTCATTTTTGCAGGTTTTAAAAAAAGTTTATTCTTAAAAACCCTTCCAGAAATGCAACCTCCCAGCTCACTCGTCCAGGACACTCTATCTTCTAGGAGCTGCTGAGGCTCATTTTTCTCTGTTCCTGCTGCAGGAGCAGCTACCTGCTTGAATTTTCTTTCCATGGTTTCACAGAACTCCCATGCTGCAGCATTTGCTTGACCTCCATACTTCCTCCTCTTCTCACAGTTTCCTACTTGGCATTTTCCTCCATTCTGTTCCAGCACATTCGCCTGCACTCTGGCTCCATGTCCTCACCTTCACGCTTGTCTGCCTCTCCTCTGCATCCCTCCTGGTCCCTACATTAGTCTCACTCAATTTGCTGTCCTGTTTCCGAATGCATTTTCCCTCCCTGCTGCTCCCACTATCTGTGGTATGTCCATATTCTCCTGTCCCCTGCTTGGCCCTCACAGAGTACCTAACAGACCATTACCTTCCCTGATGGCATCCTGTCTTCTGCTAGACTGCAAATAACAAGGAGAGGCATCCATCTTCACTGGTTTACCCTCACTTTCACCCAGAAACTTTAAGTGGATCTGGCAGCCAATCTTCTGAGATCAGGTTTGGCCTGGTCCTGGTGTTGACAATGGGAGATGGAAGGCATTGTACTTGCAGATCAAAGTGCAGAATTTTGGAAATGAAAAAGGTATTAATAATTGTCATAGCCTAAAATTTGTTATTAATGTGTTGATAAAACCCCTCAAGCTAACCTTTTTTTTTGTGATTTGAGCAAGATGAAGACTGGTGAAGCTGCTGACAGAGGTCCTGTACAGCAGCTGCAGAGCTGAGAGATCAGAGCAAGTTTGAGAATGGGAATTTTCCTCTAGTATTGGTCAGAATGTGCTCCAGTGAAACCCTTACAAAATGTTAGCATCATTTACTGAGCTCTAATCCTAAATAAATGAAAGTTGCTTGCCTCACTGGCTTTTACCTTTCCAAGGAAAGTTGTCCTGTGCTTTGGAACAATTCCTGCCATTTCTGTGACAGCTGTCTGTAAAAAAGGGAAGTGATGGCAACTTCATTATATCTTTTACTGCACACTGTACAAAACTAATCATGACCTAAAACTAATCACTGGACCTAATCAAATATTTTGCCTTCAATGACTTCAGAAGTTTTATTTTATTTCTAAAGCTAATCTACCTTTAATATGTAGGGAAGGAAGACAATAGACCATGTCATTCAGTGCAGACTGGGAATCTGAGGCACAGTGTGGTCTTGACAGCTTTGAATAGCAATCCATCACTTAACAGACAAATGGAGGCTACGGTCTCTTTGCAGCAGCTCTTTTTCAACACCGTGATGACACCTGTGCCCTCTGCAAAGGATTGTACGATGTCAGCCTCAGAGAGGAATAGGTTTCAAGCACAACTGGGCTTGAGTAGGCTGTTTACAAGGTGGGTTGAGAGTTATTTTTAGTTCAATAAACTGGTTCAGCAATGGTGATATAATATTTCTGTCACCCAAAGTTTTCATCAAGCACATACCAAAATATGACAGCTAAATAGTGGATAACAGCAAATGGAGGATCACAGACATATAGCATATGTCTCAGGAAAAACATGAAGTTATATGCAGAACTCCATCTGAAAGCAGAACTGGTGCAATGTATATGTCAGAGCACTAGAGAAAGATATCTTCTATTGTTGCTCTCTTGCTGAAAATTTTGACAACAGAGGAAAATATTTGTAAATATTTGTCTATGGCAAACTGCATTAATGATACATATTATAAGGTGAATTTGCTAGTGATTTCTTAAGAGTCCGAGAGGCAATACAGCAAGAACAGTTTCAAGTTTATTGTACAGTTAAACACTTTGACTCAATATAGTCCTTCAAAGTAGTTGTGTTAGGACTTCATTGTAAATTATACTGTACATTTAATAATCAATGCTATGTTCTTTTAAAGAAAGATCAAAAGCAAAATGTTAATCTAGATTTTCTTAACTATCTCACTCTTTTACTATACAGTGTTTTTCTTCTTCATGGTGACCTTGTTAGAAGTCTGACAATGTCAGAACATCTGTCTGTCCAGGTCACTAGGGACCATGCTTTCCCACAATATTATGTAAGATATTTTTCTCTCAGAGAGGACTACAGAGCTTTCTTTTCACTCATATTTGCAAATAGAACTGTGGGATTACACATCTAGGTATTTCCTTCGCTACTTGTTATTGTAGACATATGTTCTTTAGTAAATTTGCAAAGGTTTTAGTCCCTCAGGGAATGGATTTAGTGAAATTTTAATATTAAAAATTAAAAAGTAGACTTACTTGTTAAGAGCAATATCCCTGGAAATAGTGTATCATAATCAAATATAATGAGCCAAGAATTCTTTCCCAGTAAATAACTTTCTGCTGTATTTTTGATATGTATACTGGTAGAGAAAAACATAGCAAATTTTTAGCTGCTTCCTATTGATATGTCCAATTCAGTATCTTTCAGTCACTCAACCTGTGGCCCTGCAGAAGTCATTTGGCAGTTCCATAGATTTTTAAGCCATCAGGGACCATTAGATCATCTTGTCTGATCTTTCTGCATAAAACAAGTCAGAGAACTTCATCTAGTTATCTCCTGGATTGACTGAAGCAATGGGTATTTAACCAAAGCATGTCTTTATGTCACAAAGTTTACCTTTTTTTTTTTTTTTAAATGGGGAATATTACTTCCTATTTCATACCTAAGCTATGAAGATTCATTAATGTTTCTGAGTACTCTGAGATACTGGGATTTAATGTGCTATAAAGCGAATAGTGGAAATATTTCCATGATGACCTAAACAGGATATTTTAATCAATGTGATGTGTTGGATACTGGGACAAATTAATCAGTGGTGTCTCCAGCAGGAAGGAGTTTTGCCAATTCAGTCCAAGATTTTCTTATTATAATATTGGTGATAATTTGAAGAAGAAAAGATATACAGTACAAAAATGACACGTTTTAAAAAATGCTAAAAATAAAATGTCAAACAGAAAGTAAGTTTATTTAATGTCATTAAATGTAATTAATGAAATTTTCTTTAGACTTCAAGTTAAAGATTCACAGAAATTCTTATTCCCTTTATCTTCATTAGCCCATGTATGTATTATTATTTGTTAGATACTTCCATAAATATTTGATTATATTAGCAGTAAGTATGTAAACCCAAAATTCTTTAACATCACTGGAACAATACAGTGATGCTTGTCCTGCTCCACGTGTATGCCAAAGAGTCTCCCTTTGAAGGCATTCAGTTATGGAAGAGCTATTGCCCTGCCTGTCTAAGGCTACAAAGTGCCTCCCAGTTCCATGCCTGCTCCATCATTGCCATTGTATCAGGCAAAGGGAATTTATACACTTTGGGTAGGAACCCTCTCTGATCACCTGCAATGAGAGAACAGCAGTAGGTGTCCAAGATGTGTTTTCTGACTTGAGTGAATGTGATTTTAGTATGAATTAACCAAGCTTTCTATCAATTGCTTTCAGGAAATCTACCAAAAAAAAAAGTGCAAATATTTTAGAAAAATATTTAGGAAAATACCTATGTTCACTGGTTTATATTTGTCTTTACCTTTTTAACATTATTGTCTTTCAATTTTCCACATTGAACAGTATTGCCCTTGTGTGAATCTTCTCTGGATCTTCCTTGAAGAAGTTCCTCTTCAAGCAGCTTTTGTGAACTTTCTTGATAGTCAGAATTTCAATTTACAACAAATCTCCTTCAGAAGAGGGTGTAAGTCAAGGCCATTCAGATTTATTATGTACACTGTCTATTTATATTTACCTACAGTCTATGTATATTTAGTCTACTTAAAACACACACATGGATGTATTTGCTGAACAAACAGGAGGTTCTATCCCAAAGTTACATTTACAGTGAACAGTGTAAAATTTTTAATATGGGTAGTACCTACATGAAGTGAACTGCCAGGTAGGAGACACTAAAAACTGATGGTAACGATTTAAAACTCTGCTGTATCCAAACTTTTTTTTTAAAACAAACTAAATTAAAAAACTGAAGTACTTTTGCTTAGAGATACTAAAATTTCAGGCTTTTTGTTTTACCCCTGAACAGGTAATATGGCAATAAGTCATGGTTTAAGCTCAGCTGGCAACTAAGCACCATGCAGCCACTCACTCACCCCCACACACCCCTACACCCCAGTGGAATGGGGGGGACAATCAAAAGCAAAACTTGTAGGTTAAGATAAGAACAGTTTAATAATTCAAACAAAGTAAAAGATAATAACAATGGCAGGAAATAACAACAACAATATAATAATTAAAATCAACAGCAATATTAGTATAAAACCCAAGATAAAACAGCGGTGCATGATAAAATTATTCACCACCTGCTGGCCAGTGCCAGGCCCCTGTCTCCAAAACTCGATCAACCTTGCTTCTGGGTAACTCCCCAAGTTTACATATTGGGCATGATGTTCTGTGGTATGCAATATCCCTTTTTAGCTGTGCACCATCCCGGGTTTCTGTGTTCCTCCTCACTGGCAGGGCATGAGACACAAAGAAGTCCTTCACTTAGGATAGACACTACTTAGGAACAACCAAAACATCAGTGTGTTCTCACACTGAATCCAAAACACAGCTGTACCAGCTACTGAAAAGAAATGAACTCTATCGCATATGAAACCAGGACACAATACAAATAAATAATTATAAAATTTAAAGAATTGAAAAGAAGTTGATTTTATTCATTGAAGATTTACATATTCAGTAGTTTAAACTTTTGGGAACCAGTTAAATAGCTGGCATTTCTTCATAATCCTGGAGGATCTGTTTCTCTGGTCAGTTTGACTCTGATGTCCTCTGGAAGCAGCAATAAGCAACTTACTGTCCTTAGGTTACTGCTTCATTTCTTCTTTGGCATTTGAAAAGCTGCATCTTTTCTTTGCCGTTCACCACAAAGGTGGGAAAGAGGAGGAAGTTACCAGCAGGGTTTGTGGGGGTGCAGAGAGACACTCCTGTTGGAAAGAAGTCCCAGGAAGGAGATTGTCAGAACAGGGGAAGGATCTCAACATGTGAGGCAGAGAACATCAAGATAATGTTGCTGGACATGTCCTCTTTCACATGAAAAACTTTGTAGCTGAGAGAAGAGACTTTACTTACAGCAGAAGAGTAATGATGACTTTTTTTTTCTTTGTTTTAACTAATGTGGAAATGTGGATAGCACAATCACTACTACACCTTCAAAGGTGTGACTGGGTTTAGCATGAGTGGCAGGTAATCCAACAGATGCTGCTCTTCTTGCTTCTGGACTTATAACTGCTCCCATACACATAAAAAACACTTGATCCTTTTAAAAAAAACTAAATGAAAAGACTTCCATGATAAACAGTGCAGCTACTGACTTAGAACTAGCAGAGTAGAAAGCAAGGAAATAAATAGTTCAGGGTTCTTGCAAGTCTTGAAGTTTCCTGACATGCAAAACTCCTACATTCTTCTTACCCAGAACAAGGAAATACATATTTCATCCCAATGACATTAACTTTGACCATGCATTGTGGCTTTTATGTATTATTTGTATTATATTGATTTAGAGAAGACTACATCTCCACTACATTTAGTCATTTAAAGTCAGGGGTTTCATCTAAGCTATTTGTCCAGGTTCCCCTTGCAGTAAACGGAAAAAGGTAAGTTCCTTCAAATGGCAATTCATCTCATTTTAAGATAGGTGTCGTGGGTTAGACCTTGGCAAAATGCCAAGCCCCGTCCCAAACCCATGCAGTCCCAGCGAAAGGAGGGAAGCGGAAAAAAACCCTGAAACTGAAGAAAAAACTTACATACATATATATATATATTTACACGAAAGTTGCAATGCATATATGTGCTAATATAAAAATATCAACAATAACTTCATCTCAAGTTGCCCCCCCAACAACACACAGATTCCACCACCCAAGGCAAAGGAGGAGAGAAGCAACACCAAACAAAAAAAGAAAAGTATTTACTTCCCAGACACCAAAGCTGCTGTGGATATCTTGGCAAGGAGCGGCGAGGCCTATTGCTGCTGGAGCTGCGATGGGGTGTCCTCCCAAGGCACCACAAGGAGAGGAAAAAAAAAAGGGCTGGGAGCACCTTCTCCACTGGATTTATACTCAACTTGACATCAGATGATATGAAATACCTCATTAGTTGTTTAAGTCAGGTGATACCTGTCCCTCTAAATCTATGGAGAGCCCCATGGCCCACAAACTGAGGCCTGCTAAATTGGCTTTGGGCCTAACTAAACTAAGGCCTTAATGTGAGTTTTTTGGGGTTTATCAAACCCATCACAATAGGTGTCTGAGATAGACTGGATGAATTGTTCTCTACTGCAGTCTCTCTATTTCTATAGAGGAGTGTAAGTGGCTAGCTTAGGCTAAACACCCAATTTTCAGATGGCAAAAATATTACGTAAGATGAATCTCTCCCAAGTATTGTCTTTTAAGGCATGCATTTAGCTAAGAAACATCTCAAAGTCAATTTGCTGTGTGTTATTTTGCCAACATTTCTTCCCACGGGCACCCCCTTGTTGCAGGGGAGAAGCTTGCATGCCCTTATGAGGTTGTGAGCTATGCTGACAGTGGTTTGTTCTCCGGTAGGGTCTCCCATGCTAGTCAGGTCTCAGCTGAAGGGTCAGACAAAGTGTGTCCATGGGCAGGATGGGCTCGCCAGCCTCCTGGCAACCATCCTAGGAGAAGGACA
>JAWWEU010000111.1:98227801-98280355 GCA_035583155.1 Acropternis orthonyx | reverse complement strand
GCAACTGGACTTGCCTATCTCGCATTGGCCTTTTTAGCCATCAGCGTGCTTGCAGCAAGCGTGGGTAGAGCCCTTCCAAAATCTTCGTTCGTGAAGCCTAGCCATGATGATGATGATTTTGCCAAAATTTAATAAGTGGTATATCTCTTGAATCATATACCTGATGCTTAACAAATAGCCATAATATCAAATAATAGTAAAATTACATATGACAAGATGGTTGATCAATATATGACATTAATGTGCACATGAATCATTCTCATGTTCTCTTTCAAAGAAGGGCATTCATTTAGACTGCTGGTAGAAAACAAAGCTTTATTTGTTTGGAAGCAACAATCCTGAATTCATTTTTAAATATTAACAAAGATGCAAGAACCAAGTACTTCTGAAAAATCAGGATGATAATAGTATTTTAGGGTCAGAGTAGGGTAGGAGTTGCACTGTGTTTGTTTCTCTTGGATAGGAGTTGTATGTTCAGATTTTTTTATATGTGAGTATGAAATTTTCAATACCCTCAACTATTCATTTCTTTGAGTTTAAGTGTCTGGGTTTGGAAATGATGCAATAGATATCAATACTATTGTCTCTTAGCAACCTCAATTAGTATTTGAAACAAAGGAGGGTTTGCAAGCTTGTACATTTCGCATGTATTCACAGAATTTTTTTTTTGGTGTGAACACATTAGTGAATGAATCAGTTACTAACAGTCTTTAAAATGGGGGAAACAGGCCATCAGCTTAATAAATTATAGAAATGAGTGTTGCAGAGAGAGCAAAAATGTCTCTTGTGGAGGCCTGCCTCTTTCACCATGCACCTGACAAGATATGCACGTCCCCTAGGTGGATGAGTTAGCCATGCATGCCTGCACATCATAGCAGGCCTTCCTCCAAAATGCTGGTAGAAAGGGCTAAAAAGTCACTGCAAATTATGTGTCACACCTGTCAGTAGTGAAGGCAGCAAGTTGCTACCAGACCTCCTATTCCTTTCATGTCAACAAATTGCCTTCTGGCCTGGAAGGATACGTCTAGAGCGAGAAATTTTATTTGCCCTTGATCCAAACTGGTTCTATGTCCTGTTCAGTTAAAACCAGGTTTGAGTGGATTTAAGTATCTTAATCTCAGTGTATGCAGTGGTTTCATTAGCCAACTGCTTCAGAAATAGCAATATTTTCAATGTTTAGGCCTGTAGATGTGGCTTATAGAAGTACAAGGTGTCTGATTATTGAGAGGTGCCTCTGCCTGAATTAAGATGCAAATGAGACCATGGGCTGATGTCAATAGCAGGGATTTTATTTAACAGTAAATGTGAGATAGAAAGACAGAAGGAAATAGAAAAGGGGGAGGGAGAAGAGAGAGAAAGAGAGAGAAAGGAGAGATCAAGCAGAAAATAGCCAGGACTTGTGAATCCAGCAGCATCCCCTTGGTCGTTCTTCACCTGGGCTTCTCAGTGCTGAGGGTCCTGTGGTCATTCAAAAGTTTTCGCTGTTTACACATTTTTTTGCAAACAAAGGAGTTAATGTTCACTGAATACACAGTTTTCTTATTCTATTGGTTTAATGATTCTCATACTTCTAATGCTAGTTAGACCAACAGTCGGCCTTTCTCTTTTAAGTCAGTGGGTTTCTTGGGTCAGTGTTCCATGAGTCAGTGGTCATGATCTCCCCCTGCTGGAGTTACCTTTTACCCAGTTGGAGCTGATTTCAGCACAGTTGCTGAGCTGGGTTTCCTTGTTGCCCATAAATTCTGCATACTTTGTGTCCATTATCAGAGACACATTCTTGTCCCCCATCTTTGTCAACCTCCCCCTTGGCCTGAGATAACCTCACATTCCCAGCACAGTGGCTTAACTTACAGTCCAAGTTCCCGGTATCCACGGAGGTGTACTGGGCTAAGGGGGCTTGGGTGGTCACAGATGACACCTGTCCCATAATTTGGGCTGATCTTTGTTTTGCCACAGGTGGAATTATCTGGATGCATTACACAGGATGTGCTAACCAGATCTCGCCTCTGTCAGGTCTAGAGTTAGTGCCATCCTGTTGCTCCATTCAGTTCTTATCTTACGGCAGAGTCCTTCTGTGGTCTTAACAGTGTTTGAGACAGGAAACTGTGCTAAGTCCTTACACAAGATTCCTACTGATTGATAGGAAGATTTCACCAATAAAAATTTTATTTTGGTTTCTTATTTTCCCTCACTAATTATAGTTATATCATCTGACCATATTTTGTGTAATATCTCTTCCATCTCTAAAGTTTGGCACTTACATATTCAAAAATAAATCATATTCTTGCTTCACAAGAGCTTGGTATGAATAAATTTGCATTCAGAATGAGTTGGTGGGAATAGAAGAACAGTGAGTCTGGTATTGTAATGATAGAACTGTATTACTTATACTAATTTTGTGACACTTCATGTTGCTATAACCATATCAAGCCCTGATACCACTCAGTTTATAACAACCATGGAAGACTATGGAGATTCCCCCTAATGCCTTGCCTTGCCATGCCTTGCCACTTAACTCTTGTACCTTCTTCTATACTAACACTTTTTGAGAAAAACATAGAGGAAACCTGTGTTCATATCACCATGGGTGATCTTGGACATTTGTCTCCTTTCACACAAGCCTTGCATTTCTGCTGCAGCATTCCTGGCAGAGCAAACAAGTGAAAGCTGTATCCAAGTTTCACATCCAGACAACTTGCAGCATTACTTCATTTATGTTGTTGACTTTTGCCATTTACATCTTCCAGTTCAAAAGGCAGGAGTAGTAGTTTCTATCTAATAACAACAAACTGACTTAAGATTTTATTCTATAAGCACAAGAGAAAAAAACTTCAAGAGTAACACCATAAAGCTGACCATTACTTGCTCTGAAGCCTTGCTAAAGAAGCCTGCTGTTCTAAAATGAGGTTCCACAAATCCTTGGGTTGATTGCATATTCAAATTTTGATACTCACAGTTTAATTCCTGAAGGGAACTTGTAGGATAAGAACTTTCAAAAATCCCTAAAAATAGATTATCTAATCCTCAAACTGGCACTTATTTATCACTAGTGTATTGAAAAGAGCAATATATTGATAAATTACCAAAGGAACATGTACGTCTATGTTATTATTTATAATTTTTTTTCTTTGAAGTGAATACTGCAAATATACAGCTTTGACATCCGACTGAAAATACATGACAGCTGTAGATATAGAGATAGATATTCACAAATGGATTGTCAGGAAGACCAGACACAGGAGTAAAAAGAATTCCCAAGGAGAACTGAAAGATTTACAAAGAGTTCTACAGTTATGACAACAGGAAACAAAGATCCAGGTCTGTTATAAAAGTAACAAATATGGTTTGTTCTGAGTCTGAGTCACTTGAGCATATCTGGTGTGCTGCAAATGCTTCTCCATGTTCTGCTTTCTCAAGGCATGACTTTTGTCCCTGGTCTGGTTGGAGGCATCCCTAGAGAGCATGGCTGAGGGTCTTCTTCACGGTAGTGTGACTGACTTGCTGCTGGTGGGACTGCAAGACTAGGCATGACATTGGCAATCCAAGTCACACCTTAACAGTCTAATTCCCCTGAGACTGTGCAGATCCCAGCTGTGCTGAGGATCAGGCCTGACAAAGCCTAGCACACTGAAAGACAGACCTCATGGACCACGTGTTTGCTTACATGGGATTCAGTCCCTACAACCATGCTTCAGCAGCAGAGGCCCACAGCCACCTTCCCCATGAGGGAGAAGGACATGATAAGCCTCAAGCCTCGTGTGAGCCCAGCTGCTGTTTGTGCCCTGGTTGCTGTGAGAGAGGCCTGGGTACAGGGCAGCTTTTCCCAGCACTGGCTCTGCCGGGTCCAACAGCCCATGTCTGATACCAGTGCATGCCCAGTCCAGCTGTGGCTGTTTGCCAGCATTTCCAAGAGCTCCATGTCTGGAAATCTGGGATGGTAGCTCCCAAAGCAAGAAGATAGGAAAGCTTGAAGTTCCCATGCTAAAAAACCCCACCAGATAAATGTATGAGAGGACAGACCCAGTGCCTCATGACAGGGAACACAACTTTGCAATTGGTCATTGACCTGGAAATCTCTGCATATGAACTATGATATCCAGTCGTCAGGGCTGATGACAAGCAGGGAGAGGAAGGACAAGGGGACATTAAAGGGGAGGAGTTTTATCTATTATATATCTATTATATATCTCTTATATGTCTATTATATATCTATATATATTTATCTATTATATTATTATATGCTAAGTCTTTTTAAAACCTTGTAGCGCTCCAAAATCAACCGCAGCTTGGTAAGAACTTTCCCATTTTAGTCCAAAAAGTTAAGTGCTCTGAGGTTTTAAGTTGACTATAGTTACTTTGGTGGTTTCCTTTATTGTTTCTTTCCTTTGGTAAATATGAACAACTTCTTTAAAAAAGGAAGGAAATAATTTAGCATTTGAAGGCAGATGCCTGTAATGACCTAATGGATTTTTTTTTTTTTTTAATTTTTGCTTTCATCACTGAGTACTTCTGTGGTACTGTCAATGTTTCAAGTAAGATTTCCAAGTGCCAGTGAAATAGCTTTATGTTAGGGGGTTATTTTTATAATTCAATGTATCCAAACTTCATGAAAAATATGCAAATCACCTTCATTATAACCATATCTTGTCGCAACATGCAGCATACGTAGTGCCAAAAATGAATCCATTCATGGCATCTTTTGGGTCCTAAGATCCAATTATGTCTTTTGTTGTTCCTTTTTGGCTTTCTGTGTCAGCTGCATGCTCTGTAAAGTTACTGATTACTGACCTGTTGGCAACTTTACAAATCAGCTTTGAAATGCAAGCTGTCAGTAGCTCTTGAGTACCCCAGTCCCAGGTTACCAAGGCCATGAAATGCTGCATTGAATTTTTAATCAGTTTTCCCTCTGCTTCTGCCTAGCTTTTTCCAGGTTAAGGTCAATTTTGAAACCAGCTGAATTCTTTAATAATCACTGTCTTTGCAGTCCTCACTGGGTTCAAAAGGAAGAACAATTTTTTTGTGGCATTAATATTAATTTTTTACTGTGGGGGCTTATTACAGGGGCATACTTTCAATTTAAGTATTCATTGTTAGATCACAAAGTGTGCTGCAGTCTAGCCAAAGTATTGCCTCGTGCAGATAGGAGTGAACTGCCACTAACCTGAAATTTCACTGGCCCCACTTTTAAAATGAAGCAAGGCTGCAGGTATAACCCATTCTACATTTTCCCCTGCAGCCATGCAACTCAGAGGAGAATGTTTGCCACCTCAGACACATGTCCTTTGGCTCACCTTTCTCAATGTGACAACTGCAGTTTATTTAGTAATCCTACCATTAAGCTTTGATCTCTGTTTTAAAAAGTTGCAGTTTTTTGTCTAAGTAAGCAAGATTAGAGTAAGTCTTAATTAGAGTGCTGGAAATTCGGACATAAATGTGAAGCAGAACAGTCATCTTTATTTCCTCTTCAGTTTACCCACAGAGGCATTAATCATTTAGGAATTTGATTTACTGAGTAGGTGCTTATTGATTGCACCAGTGAATAATCCAGAAATGCTTTCTTTTCAAGGATCCTAGTGACTCTTTATTCTACTAGATTACCTTGAAGTTCTGTTTATTTACAGGTTCCTACGCCATGATGGCACACCTAATCAGGTAGTTCTCACCAAACTTTCACCATAGCTTTTGGCATACTTTTGCAAAATCTCATAAAAATGTTTTGTTTTGTTTTTTTCCTGGGGTGAAAAGACAGTTCTAATTACCCTTTACTACCAAGGAAAGCAGATTAGTAAGAGGTATTGTGGTAGCATTTCTGGTTCAATAATCAGTAATATTGCTAAAAAGGTGGTGATATTTGGTCAGCTCTGTTCTCTTTGAGGCTACATTTAGAATGACTGGGATTTCCAGGCACTGGTAGTAGTGTTACTGTATGTAAGTGAATTCTCCAGGTTGTTTTAAAAGCTGTTTGTTCCCATAACACTACAAATCTTGAGGCAGTTAGTGACAATAATTACCCAGGAGTAATCCAGGATGTTTGAAGTCTGAAACCCTTGAAGTTGATTTATGTCTGTGAGTAACGTCATATACTGGATAAGTATAGGTGCCTTATAACAAGACTCAAGGAAGGTGTTACTCTACAGGTATCTCAAAACAATCAGAGAACCAGAAGCAACTGGGGCAAGACCTTACTGATTATGTACATTGGGTATTGAAAAATAACTGATGATTCAAGGATAATGTGCAAATGTAGGACCTGAAAAATCAAGCACAAAGTTAAACAAAGAGTTCTGTGGTTTCCAAGTGGCTTTATGTAAGGTAAGTTCTGGTCTCATTTTAAGCTCTAGTCAAAATTCTCCTGTGTCTGGGATTTAATGAGCAGTCCTTCCCCACACTATTTCTCATATGAGTTGACATTTTGCTGCTTCCTTTTTATGGATGATGATGAAAAACAAATAAATTAGTCAGCCTCTTCAAACTGATAGAATGTGTATTTTATTAGTAGTGTGAAAGCTTAATAATTGAGAAATTTTCTTTTCTGTCCTTTTCAGTGGAAATTGGTCAATAGTTAGCATGTTTTTTAGGATGGCCAGTGCACAGAAAGACACACATGCTGGACTGTTACAGAAAGCTTATTCTTTTATGAAGCCAGCAGTAACGGTTTCTCTTCCAGTGGCATTCACTTGCAACAATTTTAAGGAATATACTAATTACATCTAAAAAGGGTGTCTGGTTTACAACTTAAAAAAATAAATAAAAGGACAAATGAGCCACTTCTGGAAAAAAACAAAACAAAACAAAACAAACCCACGTTGAAAAACTGAAGAAAAGATCTGATTTTCTGCAAGATTGTTCTTGATGCATTGTGGTGCTGTGGGAGATTTTCTGCTTTCTAGGATATTGCTATTGCTGGGTCTGGAGTTGCTCATGTTCCAGTCCTAACGAAGTGTGTAATAACCATCTCCTCAGAGAAGATGAAGAACCTCTGAGAAGGTCCCCAATTCTTCAGAGTTTTATGGATAAAGAAGTCTATGCTGCTAAGACTCTCTTAATTTGAAACATTGGAGCTGATGGATCTTTTAAATCTTCAGATTTCCTATGAGCAGGCTGCTATGACTATGTAGTTACTGGTCTCAGAGACAACTTGGGACTTACTTTGCCATAGAGGAGAAAAGATTTCAATGATAGCTCAGTATTCTAGTGCTATTTGTGATTATTTTATTGTACCTACTTTAATAAGCACAGTCCAGCACACTTTATTGACACATCTGAGAACAGGAGTTACATCTCTCACACATTGCTAGAAAAACAGGACAGCGTTAGAGAAAGCAATTATTCAAGGATCTTTGAAAGCGAAGAAGAGATGATAAAGCTGAGAGGAGCACTGATAAAGGACAAAGACTGGATAAACCGAGATTGAACAAGAAGAGCAATAAATAGGCAATTTGAGGCAACTCCAATTTGATAAATAACTCTTGAACCAAAGACAGCTAATAACAACAGTTACTTGGTTTAGGTAGCACACATAATGTGATAATTGATGGGCAAGTACTTCTTGAGGGAGATCATCCTGTCATGCAAGATTTTTTATATTTTATGTTTTTTGACTATCACTTTGGGTTGGTCATAGGAGTAACTATAATGGTTTTCATTGACTAGATTGATAAGTGACCTGTAAAGATGAATGATATCCCAGGAACTTAAATTTCAGTACAATCCACATCACTAACCACACAGTGCACAACTGCATATAGAAAACAGAATGTCTACCTCGGTAATACAAAACCAGAAAAAAAGCGCATGAAGAAAGCTTTAAACTCTTTGCAGACTGGTACTCTGACACACTTTGGCTGAAAAGAATCAGAGTTTTGAGAAAGTCACACAGGACACAGTGGGATATTAGGGTGCTGTGAGGGCCATGAAGATGATCAGAGGGCAGTTTGCACCTCTTCTATGAAGAAAGGCTGACAGAGTTGGGGTTGTTGATCCTGGAGTAGAGAAAGCTCCATGGAGATGTTATTGCGACCTTCCAGTACCTAAAGGGGGCTTATAAGAGATGGAGAGGAACATTTTACTTCAGCAGATAGGGGTACAACAAGGGACGATGGTTTTAAAGTAAAAGAGGAGAGATTTAGATTATAGGTTAAGCAAAAATTTTTTACTGAGTGTGGTGAACCCCTGGAACAGGCTGCCGAGAGACGTTGTTGATGACTCATCCCTGGAGGCACTCAAGGATGGATGGGGCTTTGAGCAACCTGGTATACTGGAAGGTTCCCTACCCATTGCAGGGGGTAGAATGAGATGACCTTTAAGGTCCTTTACAACCCAAATCATTCTATGATTGCTATGACTGGTCTTTCTCATGAGTAATGACATGCCTCATTACAAACCAACATAGTGCTAGACCTTGCTACCATTTGGTATATCTTTAGAAGCAAAACAGCCGTCTTATAGCCCAGTGAACTTCAGACACAACATTTCTAATCAGTGACATGAAGAGGAACACCACAAGGAAGGGTTGAGCCAGTTTCTTTACAGCACTGCTGAGAAAGAGAGTACTGCTGTGTCCTCTTGCTCTCAATGCAGTGTAGGCAATGGATGAGTTTAGAGAAGCAAACATGCAGCAGGAATTTTTAGGGGTACACTACTTATTTTATTCAGAGTAAGACCAAATTGAGAACACTTGTTCCTAACATAGCAGTGGACCAGGGATAAAATGCAGAGTTTGAAGCCTGCTACTGCATATCACACTGCACTCTGGAGTTTGGGTGTAACCAGAAAGACTCAGACTATTCTTTGTTTCCTGACCTGTTTTTTTTTTCTTTTTTTTTTTTTCCCCTCCAGTCATGTATAAAGCAATGAAAAGAGATCACAGGAAAACCCATCTCTGCTCATTATGCTTCCTGCTGTTTGTTGTGCAGCTACTCACATGAGGTATGTATTTGCATGCAGCTCTTTCGCTGCTTTGCCTATGACTAACCAGAGAGGGAAGAACTCCAAAGAGACTCGTTAAACCTATGAAAGCTGCCACGGTTTGTCACATGTGGCTCCACACACGTAAGCAGAGCATTGCTTTTATAGTAAGCTGCAAGTCTCTCCTTCTGCAACAATAGTATTTCATGTCATTGCTTTAGTCTCCAGAGAAGCTGCTATTAAATGGTAGATGTTAGTTTAATATTAATAATTGTCTTAACTTCATACATCTACAGGTTTTCATCTAGTAAAAGGGAGCTATTCATTTTTCCTCATAAAAACAACATTCCTCTGAAGGGAATTTAACAGATGTAAGGAGGTTGATGGCAGGTGCAGCATAATGAAAGCAAGACACTTTGAACTGTCAGTGGCTCTCTAACTGCTCTTTGTATTACCCTGGCAGAGGTGTGCCTGCTCCAGTTCAAAACAGCTGCTCTCTCACAAGTGTACTCCTGGCTCCCATTCACCACTCTGCAAGGAAAAGAAGGGCTTGCAGAAGGAGAAAAAAATGTAGGAAAAAATATCTGGATCAGGTGAAAAACATCTGCTTGCACATCAGTACAGTTTAGAGCAGTCAAGAGGGCCTGTAATGTTTTATAGAACTTGCATATTGTCATTTTTAAGGGGGAAGACTCAGAAAATGAAGATTCATTATAGCTGTAGCACTGGGTGTCAGGCCAACACCTCTTTCATCATGCAGCACACCACCATGGGGAGCACTGCTCTTCTGCAGAGTGTTCTCTGTTTTTCTCCAGTTAGCATTAAATTGGTGCTAGGGCTTCTGCCACTTCTCTAGGAAAAGATATTAATAGGTCTTAGCAGTAAGGGATGTTTCTTGCTATCTAAACTACAGAGAGCCTTTCTCCCATTTTATCTTATTTTAATTATGTTGCTAGTTTGTAAGGCATTAAGATTCTCTCTATGCTTCGTTTTTATATTTTTCATCTCTTTGTCATCTGAATGACACAGAGTTACCTATTTTCAACTTTGTCCACTTATTAGTCTTTTGAGTATTCAATCAATTTTGTGTCTTTCTTTTTTTCTTCACAATTCCCTCATCTTGGTCTGTGTCTTTCTGGCTGAAACTCTCAGAACTGTCTGCAGTTCTTAATAAAGAATGCATGACCCTGTAGTAAAAAGATTTCTTGACATAGGTCTGGAGTGACCTGTAAATCTCTTGTGATAAAGTCATAAATTAAACTGTGCAGCTCACCTGAAATTACTGTTATTAAATCTTCATGCAAAGGTTGCAAGATATATAATTTAGAGACTGGTGCAGAGGTCTTTTATAATACTATTGTTTTTCTAATACTATTTTTCTAATACTATTGCTTCAAGTTTATTTTCCTTTCACTTTTAATTTGTTTGAGTCAATCAGCAGAGGGTTTTTTCCAGAAGGAGTTGATACCTTTTGATGTTGTATATAGAAGCGCTTCTGTTCTGCCATGTTCTTTTTTATTCATGTGACTACACAATGAATGGGGCTGCCTTTCCTGAGGCAGATGCTGGGGCTTCTGGACTGTAGTCAGGAGAAACAGGGACTGTTGAAGACAGTAGTCTAACCTTGTCTCCTTCTAGGTGACACGGGAATACCTGGGAAGTTGTGATTGCTGCTGTGTTTTACTATTGATTAAGACTTAAAGAGAAAACAAAATATTTTAAGTGACTACACAAGGTTGTTTCAATTCCTATTGTCAAATGTCGTATTTATCAGAACAGGAGAAAAGTTAGGGACACAGATCTATCATTTTCTCTGGCTAGCTGAAAGGTAGCAAGGTGGCCATCAGTATCTTCTCCTGAGTAACAAGTGACAGGACTAGAGGAAATGTTCTCAAGATGTGCCAGGGGAGGTTTTAGGTTACATGTTGGGAAACATTTCTTCACTGAAAGGGTGGTCAGGCGCTAGAATAGGCAGCCCAGGGAAGTGATGGGATCACCATATCTGGCAGTGTTCAAAAGGTGTATGGATGTCATGCTTGGGGATATGGTTTAATGATAACACAGTGGTGCTGGCTTAACTGTTGGACTCAATGATCTTAGTGGTATTTTCCAACCTTATAGATTCTATGATTCTATGAATCTTGGAGGATATACTGTGTCTTTAAATAATTATTTGAGAAAATACTGCCAGCAGAGATTATACCTAAATAATCAGTATGATGCAGAGATCTGTTTCTCAACTATCTCTCTTCCCACTGAAGATGTAGTACATTCCTGTGAGATCCAAATTGAGAAAGGGGCATCTGCCACCAAGCACAGTGTTTTTAATCAATACTGATTTTGAGTATCTCGCACAATAGTGTTTTACACTATGGACTTAACTTTTGCATTGCATGTATTTGGAAATGCATATTTGACTGCCTTTCATATGAAGTAATAGACTGTACTACCTAGGCTTACTGATGTGCTTCATTCAAGACATGGTGGCTCCAACTCAATAAAGCACTTAAGCATGTGCATAAAATTAAATATATGCTTGAGTATATTACTGAAAATCCACCTGCAGAAGGGTTTTACTGAACAAAGGTGGCTTTAGGCATATGTCTGAGTACTGTGCTGAATTGCACCTTGTGAGCCCTATTACAGTGTGAATTGAATGGAGTCACTCAAAATGTATAAAATTAAGCATGTTTATGACATGTTTATGATTTTGTAGAATCAGTACTTCATATCTTTGGGGCACATATTCACATAAGGAGCTCTTTAATAATGAAGGGATTCAGAACTGGTCCTTTAAAGTGGCAGTTTTAATAAGAAAACCTTAATAAAAAGTGTAAATTGCAGAGAAATGACGTTAGTTCAATTCCCTAAGGCAAGTCTTACATCATCATTTTTCTATACAGTAAACAAGCCTACAGAGAAAAAAAAAAATCCAGACCAATAAATGGATTATAGAAATGGGTTTGGTAATGAAACTTTACATTTGCCAGTGAAGGCAAGAGGTGTGTGGCTGAAACAATGTTTAAAAAAAAGGTTGTTCAGTCTGCCTAATATTTCACTGGCCTTTGAAACATTCATTTACATAAATATGTTTTCTTATGACTCCCTTGAAGGAAGGATTTATAATTTGCATGCTGAAGACTCATGTTGGTACTCTTCTTAAAATTTTTTTCTGCAACATGAGGAGAAACTCAGGAAATCAAGTCACCAGAAAAACAATAAGGCAGGTCGGAGTGAGCCGAACATTCATATTTTGTCTTAAGGCATGAAAAGGCTTACAGCTCTGAAGTTTTAAGTTTCTGTGTTAAGAAACTCGAGGTCCCAACCATACAACACCTTCCACTCATATGAAGCATGAACTAATACAGTGCACCTTTAGATCAAGCATCTGCTTTTATCAGCCTTCTTTTTGTGTACTTGCAGAGGGGATTTAAGTTATTCTTGTGTGATACAAAATTCAGTGCATCTAGCAGACCAGAGGAAATTTAGATAAAACTTTTTTACAGACAAGTTACATACTGAATGAAGCTGCTCCCATCACCAACCACATGCTTTGACTCAAGCATCTGTAGTGCCCTGGCTTGTTTTCTAAGTAGTCAGTGCTTTTCTGTGAAGAACATCAAGTACCACACAGTGACAAAGGTGAAGGCTGAAGCAGCTGCTGCGCTAGCCAACAGACTACTCATCCAGGGTTTTAGGAAACATCCACACAGACAAGGAAGTTATGCTGCAGGCTCCAGGCCTGAGGTCAAAGATGAATCATTAGAGGCATCATTTCCTGATATTAAAGGCTCCAAATCATTAGTCTTTTAACACATAATATCAATAGCTGTAATGAAAAATGCACAGGATATAGAGAATCCCTGGAATGTTAATGTACTCTCTGCTGTTGGAAGCATAATGCAGTATGTATGTCAGCTGAGCTGGAGAAAAGCAACAGGTCAAATGGTAAAAATGGAGAGGAAGGCAGTGGTTAAACTTCTGATTCTGGTGTGTGAATGCAAATCGCTCCCATTCCTGGGGTCAGCACAAGCTGCACCTCTAGAAATATACCGAAAGGAAGCATGAGTGGGATTTCTGCAGAATGCATGGCTGTTCTGGCTCCTGCACAGTGAGATGTTTCACACTGTGCACAGCAGATGGGAACTGCGAAGTTCAGCCCAGGCATTGAAGCTTGCATACATACACATTTAAAAAAAAAACAAAACAAAACATAACAAAACAAAACAAAAAACCCCACATTTGTTGTGTGTTTGTCACCAGGCCCTGGTAGAGCTGCTCCTGGTAGCCTCTCACTGGGCTGTGTCTGAGTTCATGCGCACTTCAGCATCCTCGCGTGCTCCTGGCACATCGTGTGAGCACAGCTGCTCTACCAGCACATGGATGCTCCCACTGAAGCAATACTAAATCTTCAGAACCACAGCTGAGCCCTTACTTTGCAAACTCTCCAGCAGACCCAACCCACCTTTTCCCAGGGCATGGATATTGTGGGCATACTGAGTTTAAAAGTCATTTCCTAAGGATCCCCAGTCATTGAAAGCAAGCAGAAAGTTTATCTGGCTTCAAAAAATAAGTTGCCTTTTCAAACTGTAGCAGCAGATGCATCTGTGAATAACAACAGCCTGGTAAAATCCCATATCCCTTGGTCTGCTGTAGTTGTCTTCTCTGCTTTTTGGAAGTTCTCAACAGGATATGTGTATGATCTTCAAGTGAGATGGGGTTCGTCCACCTACGTCAGGTTTTCTGAATCACAAATCCATCACATTCAAAGAGATAGCACTAGCACTGTATTAGTCTCTTCAGCCTTTTGAGCTTTTATATTGCCCAATTCAGAGGCTTGGGAAAGTTGATTACGCACAGGATAAGGCAGCCTCAACTAAAGCCAGTAATGCCTAGCCTGTCTTCATTATTCATGATCAAAAACAGTGTTTCCTAAACAATTTTTAACTGCAAGGTACCCTTTGCCTTTTTTGAAAAAAATTCACTGATTCTATTGTGCAGTACTGCTGCAGTGATTTTCATTTAGAATAAAACAAACAGATGAATTAAATTTAATTTATTACTTTTATTTCCTTCTCTCCTTCCCCCATTTATGTATGTTTGCTCAAGTGTTGAATATGTCTAAATTTTTTTAATGTAAATGTATTTTTTTCAGGTTTTTGCAGGCAATGTTTAATCTGTTTGGCATTGGTGTGGGAGCTAAATACCTTGGTTTTGATTGTATATGGCTATCTGTATAAGTGAGGATATTTCTTGATGAAGTGATTTCATTAGGTTAGTCAGAATCTCTGAATTGTAAACTCACAGAAACCCCAAATATGTATTTGCAGGCAAAATACTATGTTAATTTTCATTGAGAGGCTGATTTCTGGAAAGATAACCATGAATGAACAACCAAAAAGTGCTTTTTTGAACCGATCTCTTCAAAAGTTGTTTCTACCCAGATGCCCATGAGAATCTGAAATATACTGACACATATGGATTTACTTTAGCTCTTGCTTCTCTACAAGGCTAGTGTGAGAAATGTTGTAGTTCCAGGGAAGGCTTAAATATTCCTATTTTTCACTGCAAGAAACATTACTACTGGTCCATCACATGAGCTGAGATTTCCCAACTCATTTCTAGCCCAATTTAGCAGGCATACAACTTTGGATAATTGGGGCATGTTCTGGACTCTTTTCTGAGCAAAACCATAGCTCCTTGAGCATCTCCCTTGCCACAGCAGTTATCTCAGCCTCATCCCCAGGCAGGAAACTGCATCCCAGCATTCAGTTTCTGCTCTGAGTTTTCTGAAGCATAATCAAGCTTTAGGCCTTTGAGGGTAGGATGAGGAGCGCTTGGAGAAGGTCAGAGATTCCTAAACTAAGGCTTTCACTTTTCTTCTTGAACAGTGACGAGTGAGAGGCACCACTAGAAAGCAATTCAGACCTCAAGAGGCCAGAAGCATCACCAGAGGTGCTTCTTCCACACTTCAGTCACTGTAGAAAGAGTCCAAGGTGTTTGGGTGCCTAAAAATTATGTAGACTGATCTCTCTCCTTTTCATCATCACAAATCCCCCATTTTGCCCTTTGGTACAGCTTGCACAGGCTGGCTCATTAAAGTAATATTGATGTTCTGTGTCGAGGCCAATAAGAGCAGTGCTCAACGTGAATTATTTCACCTGTTTGATACCTATTTTTTCCTTAATTATCTCAATGGTGCAGTGTGCTTTCCTATCCCAGGGACATTCAGTTGCATGTACTGTTAATTTTGGCTTTGTAGCTTGCATCTAGATTACCATTTGAGTGTCCCCAAAGTGGTATCAGTTGCCTGAAAACTTGATTCCTCAGTGTTGTGTGGCTTGCAGAAATGTCAGCTGGTCCAAGGGACTGGTTTTAAAAGAAACAGAGCTGATCTGACATTCTTCAAAAGGAAGCCTAGGAGACTCATCTCTGCACCTGGGTTTGTTATATACACTGAGCAATGGGAAGAGCGCGATGAATGCTGTCACTCGAGCAGTGAAGAGGGACAGGCAGCCATGTCAAAAATGACAACGTTTCTTTTACCAGTCTTGCAAAAGGTGTCTGCAGTGATGTGACTGCAGATGACATCAAACAACATAAGTGGCTGGTTTCTGCAGTAGATTGAAATTCATCCAGTTCCCTGTGTTCACTGTGATGACTTTCAATGCTAATTCTCAGTGAGTGAGGCATGAAATATATTCACAGGCTATATACACTTAGGATACTTTTAAGTTACTTGAGGTACCTGTGATATAAACATCTGTGCCTCTTGCTTTTGTGCATTTTTTTCCTGCGTTTCAATTATGCAGTCAAAGAAACACTGGAAAAGGAAAGAATAAGTTTGCTGATCTAGTTCTTTTTCTTTTTTGAAAGGAATGAGTGCTTCATTGTCTAAGTAGAGGAAAACATAAGACAGAAGCACACTTTCATCTTCACCAACAAGGAAGAGATCAGCTGAATTGATGCAAATGAGGTGTTTTTGAAAGTGATCCCCGATGCTGTATTCGCTAAGCAAAATTGTGGGTTGCTTAAACTTTCATTTGGAAATCTAGATAATGTGAGATGGTGTAAAAGACAAAAAAGTTTTAGCTTGAGTTTGCTGCACGACCGTATTTCTCTTTGACAATGAACCTAAAGCCAGCATTCAGCACTTAGTGTCTTGCAGCTGCAGCAGCCTGTGTGTTTTACCGTGTTTTAAGAAAATCCTTCTTAATACTGACTTCAGATGATACTCTGCTTTTCTTATGGTTTCCTGAAGGAGAAAGGCTGCAAAATGCATGGAGGAAGGAGGGAAAAGCCTCCTGTGCAGGTCATGGGAAGCTGGTGACAGGAACTACTATCTGGGTTCTGTAGAACAGGAGAACTGGGAGGACAGTCTGTCAGTGCATCAGGTCTAATCCAAGATAGGTGGGGTTATAGTTGATAAATAAGAAAGGGATCTCTTATTCAGTATAAACTGATATTAAACCCTTTTTAAAATTACAAATAGTTTCTTTCTTTTTCATACATGACACTCAGTATCTGCATTTTTTGTTAACTCCTTTGCTATATACTCTGTTTTTACATTCAGCTAGGAAGAAAGACAGACATATTCCTGTCATGAATTTTGGATTTCAGTCTCTGTTCTAATGGCTTTTTCACATAAAAGACACACATAGCTGCAGCAACAAGGGGCTGGAAGTCCTCCCTTTCCCAAGGAGAAGATCCACAGAGTAATGTGTAGCCTCTCTGCCTGACTGCTCACCTTGAATTCTGGGGTTTGTACAATGGAATAGCTTTTATAGGATAGGGTGAGAATATGTTCATCTTGGAATAGATTATAAGATGAGAGAAAATAATCTAAATGAATAAAAAACAAGTAAACCCAGGACACTCTCAATCTGTCTGTGCATCCTTGCTATCGAGCAACCTGACTTGTGAGCTGTGGTGGTTCCCCTGGAGCCACTCCAGAGGTTAGCAGAGTCAGAGATTTGTCCTGTCCTTCCAGTGGGAACTGCCAGTGGGGTGGCATGTCAGCTCCTCGGCTCTTTCACAACCCTTTAGGCTGGTGGCAGTTCAGCTTTGTGCCGTGGGCTGTGACCTAAGGCAGCCAAGCCACAAACACCCAGCTGGGTCCTCCAGGATTGGGAGCACCCGAAGGACCAGCCAAGACTGGTGAAACAGTGTTGGAATGCTGAATCTCTTAGTGGCCTTGGGCTCCTACACTGCAATAATCTAGCGGGGGGCTGTGGGTTGAGATGGTGCAGGGACAGTCTGCTGGGAGGGGTCTGACAAAACCTGCTGGACAGAGCCTCTCAGAGAAGAGCCACGAATTAGCTGTTTCTGGATTCCCCTTGTGTGCAGCACATGACAGGTGTTTTCCTTCATCAATGTTGAGACATGCCTGGGTGTAGAAGGAAGCAGAATTACAGATACTTGGGTGGGGATTCATCCCATCTACCTTTAGATGTTTGTTCCATGAATGTATATATACAAGCTGGTTACATCAGGCTCCCATTGATGAAAAATAGACCCTGTTGGGATGTGATTCATCAGACTGATGTTTTCAGCACCTTAGTAACTTTTTAAAATTTTACTATGAGCTTCCTCTATGTTGGTATGTTTATTTGTGATACCTAATTACTGTTGTCTCCTGATAAAGCTGCAGTAAGAACACTGTCCTCCCTTTTTAAAAATTAATTTCCCCAGATATCTGTTTCATAAAAGAGTCGTAAGGAGAAAAAAAAGATTTAAGGTTTCTCTCTTATGAAATACCAGGAAATAAAGAAGGGTTGTAGAGCTGAATTTAGATGGATTCATAGGCTTTATATATTTGTGACCTGACACACTAGCCATTTGCTCATTAATATCTCTTCAACAATCAATAAAGCAGAATAAAGGCTTTTATTTTACTAAATATTAATTAACCTTTTAATATTTTTAGGGAAGGTTATAGGAATAAAGCAGTAATGGAGGGAGATAAGTGAAGGGGTAACAGCAAATGAGATATAATTTCCCTGATTTCTAGCTAAAGCTCTCCTGGCTTTATGCTACCACTTTATCTAATTATATCTTTTTTTTTCCCCCAACAACAAAACATATAGAGAAAGAAAAAGACAGGAAAGCACAAACAGCTTGGCTCTTTGGAAAAAAAATTCTCACTGAAAGCAATTTTTCCCCCTCTTTGTTTACTCGTGAAGGTGAAGCAGTAACTCAACATGCAGGTACAGATGTGATAATTTACTTGTCAGTTAGGTGGTTGAAAAATCACTCTTAATGATAATTGTTGTATTAAGGTTGTTTTTTTTCCCCTTTTTTAAAAAAAAACATGAAGGCAGCTGACTATTCTTTTTCAACAGTGCACTCTACTGTTTTTTATTCCTGGCCCCTATCATCCTACTTGTATTTTTTCACTTGTTAAAATCAGGGAGGGATCTATTGTGTTTTATCATTCAGCACAAAGGCTATTTGTGGTCCTGAGTCTGGTCTTCTCTATCCACTTGGCAATGCTATTCACTGCTGTTAAGGATGTCCAGATAGAAAATGTACCTATGATTCAGTATTATACACTTGTTGACAGAATCAACCCTTTTTTTCTTTAGATGTCCATTTCTCTCAGTAGATCATAATCTTAATCATATTTTATGTTATTTTTTTAGCACATCTATTGAACTTGTATACATAAGGCATTTAGGTTATTTAGTAATGTGTTTTAAGCATTCAAATTAAATGTAAGGGGAACTACTTCTTTTTAAAGATCATGGTTATTTAGTTCAAATGGTTAGAGAAAAAGCACATTTTTTTGTTTGTTTGTTTGCTGGTTTCCGGTGATAGGGTTGGTGTGCAGCTGACATAAATGGGAATCATGCAAATTTATTTGTTTCAGAAACCTTCACCCTGCAAATTCAGATGGTAAAATGGCAATGGGATGAGGTACAAAGTAGCCATGCCAGGTGAGAACAGAATGAAAGCTTCTATGAAATGGACAGGAGTGCAGGCAAAGATTGTAACTGTCATAAGTAGTAGTAACTGTACATACTAAGGAGGGGCACACTCATTTACAACAGAGGTGAGTTCTTCAATTCTAGATTAGGAAATAAACTAAAATAGAAAGGAACACTGTTATATATCAGTGCATGCAGGAGGCAAAGTGAACAAGATACTGGCCTCCTGGCTTGGCTTCTTCTCATAACTCTGGTCAATAAAGCCTACGTCCATGAAGAATTCAAGTCCCAAACAAGATTTTTATTAAAAGATCTTTAAAGGACAGGACTGGATGTTAAGGGCTATTAGCAAGGGAGATGCCATCACTGATGACTTACTTGTCATGAACACACAAATACCTGTCACATCCATAATCTGTCTGGTAATTCTCAATGTTTTTAACTGCTGATGTTCCATCTAGCTCTCTGGATAGTCAGGTCTTTGCCAGTCCCTCTACACCCCATCACCTGAGTGCAGGTCAAGTTACATTACAAGTACCTACCTTCTCCTACTGCATTCTCAGTGCAGATGAAGTATGCAGAACCAACTATTATGATGTGGGTATAGGCAGTCAGATTTACACCAGGAGATAGGAGTGGAAGGAAAAGATATGCTGCAGGGAAGGGGACATGGGAGATTAAGCTGGAGATCATTTTCCTGCTCATATTGCTACCAGTGAGTTGGGCTTAGCTTGCTGCTCTCCCACAGCAACAGCTGCCACCACCCCAGAAACACTGATGCTTCTCTAAAAAACAGTGATAAGCCTGGTTCTTCAGGCTGTAGTGTAGCTCAGTAGGTATGGGAGGATTGTGACAATCTGGTCATCCTCAGGAATTTGCTTCTTATTTAACCAGATCTCTTGGTTCCAGCACGACCAGACTGCAGGCCTTTCCTGCCCAAAATGAGCAGTTTGATCTTGCTGAGGGATATCACTATCTAGTCAGACCTTAAGCTTTAACAGAGCTGGATTTTCCTTTTTTCTTCTGTTTTCCTTCTGACATAGTAGAGCCTTTCAGAGTGTATTAGCCCTCAAAGCAAGACCTTCACAGAGAGAAGGCAAAAACAATTTCTAAAGTTTGGTAGTAGTACTTGAAATAATTTCTTTATTAAGTGTAAGAATTCCACTTTCTTTTTATAGCTCCTTTTTAACCATTCCTGTATCTGCCCAAATCCACTTTATATAAAGTTTTGCTGAAACAAACCCATACAGACAAAGTAGTTTTTGTGGATTAGGATTATTTTTAGTATTATATTTCTTTTTCCACCAACAGAGGGAGTACATTTATGTTTCCCCTTTAAAGCTTTTGGCCATAAGGCTTAGTTATGTGAGACCAGTACCTTCACTGTGGGTGTTTCACGGGCAGGAAGTTAGTCCGGTCTTGGTTTGCAATCTTTAGAAAATGGTGCAGTATAAACCAGAACAGACTGCTGAAGATTAAATCAGAATAGCTGGTACTGCTGGCTGAATGGATGTTCCACCAATTATAAGCTGCATATTGAAATTTTGCAATGTGGTGCACTCCCTTAAGGACTAGTGATGAGATCTGTTAATCACATTAAATTACCTACTGGTAACTGCACCATTAATGCATGTCAGCACCACTCCTGACAGGGCTGGCTTGAGGGGTTTTTACTGCCGTAGGCAAACTGGAAAGTGTGTGCCATTCTTAGCCACATTTACTTCCACAGTAAACAGTCAAAACAGTCAGTTGTATCTAGGTCTCTATTTTAAATTATACACCGGTGACTTATTTAAGTAATTAGGGCCATATTATCCACCCCAACAGCCAGAAAATGTTTTATGAAGAGGAGTCTTCATAAGAGTAATTACATTTCTTTCCTGATCCCTCCTAGACCATGAAGAACTTGTGCAATTGTACTGGTTTGTGAGGATTTGGGAAATGCAAAAAGAGTGATGCTGGGAAACAACAGATATTTGTTGCCCAAGGCCATATGCTCTGTGTGGCATCAGACCCTGGCTGACCTAGAGGAAAATTCTTGAAACAGTTAACACTGGATATGTCAGTGCTCTCTATCCCAAATTCTTCTGTGTATAATTTTGTGTCTTGTATTGCTCTCAAATTACTATTAGATTTCCTCAAATACCTTACTTCTAATCAAAATTATACTTATATTGTGCTACTACCCTTCATCACATATTTGCAAAACCATTGGCATAATTTTGCTTTGAAATCGTAATGTCCCCCAAAAAACCAGCCTTCCCTTTCTTACACAAAGCTATCCTGTGTTGTAAACTCACCAGTGAATGTGGGGACAGGACACTCATGTTGGCTGGGCAGCTTGGCTTTGCAATCTTGGTCTCGGCGTTAAATTTGCTGGCCTATCCTTCTGCCTGTATGGGATATATCTCTGAATTCTTATGAGCTGAAGTTTCCCATAAGGTTCTTTTCGTTACTATGCATAAGGAAATGCAGATTTGTTGGCTCTATGCATGTAAGCTTTATGTCCTGCCGAGTTTCCCTCTGGATGTCAAGCTGCGTGTGAGAGGAGGTTGATATGCCCTCATCTTCTGTCTTGCTCTCAGTTCTGTTGCTTTTTACATGGGGATTGTGAGGGAATATGGGTGAAGGAAGTGTCCTATGGTAGGTTAAAAGTCAAAATCTATATATGTGGAGCAAAAATTTGTTTAATACAAATCAGTTATAGGAATTAGATTATCTGATATAGTTTAAAAAGCCCCAGGAATTTCAGCCCCATTTTTCTCCTCTGCAGTCCAAATACTTAAATTTATTGTGAATTAGAAAGTTGAAACAATCAGTTTGTATGTAATGCAATACTTTACAAATTAGTATTTTAATTGAAATCTATTATTTCTGCAGCCCCAGGTTGAAATATTTAATTTCAGTGCACTGAATCAAGTTGAAATGTTTGATGTATAACGACTCTTCAGTTTCCATTGTACTTTTGGTCATGTTATTGTACCCTGCCTTACAGGAAGGGCTAATTGGCTGTAGTATATTTACCATCAGACTTGCAAACCATGTGACTCAGAGTTTCCTACATGACTAACCCATAGAGGAAGATGCAGAGCATCACAGCCAGGAAGTCCATGAGAAATCATAGGTAGCATCTGCATCACAATTCTAGTGGGAGCCCCACGAGGTGGTGAGCAGATGCAACTTGATGTCAGTGTGATTCAAATGAAACATTTCTGCTCAATAAACCAAAGCATTTTGATTTGGTGGGACCACCCTGGAACAAATAACTTTGTTTTTATTTTCTCAGTTTCAGTAGAATAATTTTTCCCATGCATTTAGCACAAGTCATTTAACAAAAATTTTCCTGAAAAGGCTGATATTTGCATTGCAAAAGTGTGTGCACAAATGTATCTGTGCATATACAGATACATATATGTGTATATGTACACGTATAAATTGACGGAAGCTTGCATATGGTCACCCTTGTTTTCATTTACCTGGGATGCTTGGCTAAATTTTAGAAATCAGGGAGACATGACGCCAGAAATGAAACTTGATGTGTTAGGTAAAAGGGTTACTTGAAGTTAAGGACATCAACTTCTTTTTATTTGCCTTCTTTTTTTAAAATTGTGACTGTTTCACCTTGAAAACTGAGTCGATTATGTGGTACAAAATCTGCATTAGAAAGTGCTTGGCCTGAAGGACTGGCTGGCTCAAGGGATCAGTAATCTAATGTCAGACCTTTCACCCCTTAGTCACCAGTCTGAGTCTGGCATAGGTGAGTAATAAAAACACAAATCTCTCTGCAGCTGGCAGCCATTTGGATGAATAAATAAATTGAGCTGATAATGTCAATATAATTTGGTGGAAAAAAAATCCCACATCTGTGCAATAATTAGCATGCTTTTGGGGTATCTCGGCAAACAGAGCAGAACATGAAAGGGCACAAGGATTGAAAATACCAGTGGGTTGTGTTTCTGTAATATTTCCCATTCTGAATATACCAAAGCTTTTTATAATTTATTAACCTCAGTCATGTTCCAGTGCATATTTCCCTGCAAATGCAAGAAACCTGGGTCTGCTTAAATACTTGATAAGGACACTACAAACACTGAGTTTGTTGGTATTTAAAATTTCCTAAAGAGGGAGTTCTGGGGCTCTGCTTGAGATACAGGAATGCAAGGGAGCAAGGCGCTGAACCAGCTTCAGGACTATCTTCCCACAGTTACTTGGCAACATGGCCCTGGCTCTCCCTCCTCACCGCAGTCCCCAGGACCTGCTTTTGGTTGGGGTTAATTAGATGATGCTCAGTGCATTCCCTGGCTAAGGCTAAAGTCTTCTGGGAGCTTTCTTGTGGCCTAAGGCTCAACTCACAATAACTATGCTAATGAATTAATGGGAACAAGCAGCAGAAGGGTGAGTTACAGAAAACTATCTGTCTTTTTAACCCCTGTGTGAGCCAGTATTAATGTAAGGCTGGCAAACTCCAAAGCCTTGCTGGACATGAGTTGGCTTCCTGTGGACCCATTTGGATGTATCTGCATTGCACTCCTCAGCACGCTGGTTCCAGCAACACAATGTGGAGGCACCCGCGTGCTGGCTCTGGAAGCCGTACAGAAGTATTTATGCAGAGCTTACGCTAATAAGCTCTGCCAGACCTGGGCTAGCCTGCAAAGAGCCAGTATGGATGTCTGCAATTGTGGCACTGTTTATCAGGAAACTGGATAATCTGCCAGGGATAATGGAGAGTTGACTGTATATTGAATGCTTTTTTGCAAGGAAAATTACCTGTTAGGGTTTTGACTCTAAAGCATCACTGTATTAAAGTCAGACAGCTGACAAGATTTCTTCTCCTATCTGTCTTCTGGCCTTCTTCTCAGAGGTTGCTGACCCTGTGACAGGGGTGGCTTAAAAGCTCATGAAGAAGCTTCTAAGTAGTTCACAACATGCTGTGGTAGGATTTTTTTGCTGAAGTGATGGAAGTAATAAATAGTATTTATGGTAGAAGTTTCAATAAGCCAGGAGACTGATTCAGACACCTTGGACCCTTCCCATTCTGTCTTCTGCAAATATGTCAAGTTTTTTGATTGAGTTGCTAGAGAGAAAAATGTTGTCTTGTTTCTGTCTGCATTCACTCTTCCAATGCCTAACTATGGTTACAGAGAGGATGATGAACATCCTCTTACCTCCACCCCAAACTCTGGCTGTTTCGGAGCTCTCTGGGTGAACACATCACAGACTTGCCATTTGTGATCTGGTGCTCCAATGGGAAGGAACCATCAATATATGATACATGGCAGAGCTTTTGGAGTCATAATCCAGACACAACAAATATATAACAGTTTCAAGGATAAGAGAGGAAACTAGGAAGACCAGCTTCAATTGTTCTGTCTCAGATGTTTTAAAGTCAGAGGCATGACTAAGGGCAAGTGCACATATTCTAATATATGTGGTTGTGTAAGCAGCTCTAGAAGGGCCAGATGAAAGTAAATCAAGTAATGAAAAAAACCAACTGAAATTACAATATATCCTGAAGTTTCCTATAGGTATGACATGCCAGTCGGAGAAGATCAGATATTTAAAGGTAGCATAAAAAAATGAGCTGACAACAAGCACAAACATTAAGAAATCAAATTTTATTCCATTTAAATTTATACATATACATGGTTTTAGCTGCTCACAACAAAAAGAGCAACACCAAAACTAAAAGTTTGTCACAACAGTCCTTTGTGCTTTTAAAAAGCAGGTGGAAAAATTTTGTCACAGTCATTGGTGGGTCATGCTTCTTTGTCTGTGACTGCCAGTCATGACAAAGGATTAGACATGAATTTTTATGGCAGAAGGCTGTGTGCTACAGTTTATCTCCATACCATCTGAACACAAGGCTTTGCACCTATTTTTCAGTGGAGATGCATATTGAGCTGCTGTGTTTTATTCCTTTATGTACGTAAGAGAATGCAGACTTTAGCTTTAAGGTGTTGAGTACTGGTGCTTACAGTAGGGTCCCAGACGATACTGCTGTCTGTTTGTCCTCTCCAAGCTTCCTGAACTAAGTAAGAATCCTTGGCGTGCAGATGGCTCTTTGCTGTTAAAGTGTCTTTCTACCTCTGCATACATTACAATGCACAATTAACTGTGTATCTTCATCTGTGAAAAACCTAAGTATGTATTTTCCATTTCCATTTTTAATAATACAATCTGTGAAAGAAGACATCAGAATGGAAATAGCCCTAGAAAATGTTTTAGTATATGTGTCATGCATATCATGTGACTGATTTTTTGGTGTGTTTGCAGCTTTCAGACTTACATGAAATTTCAGTATTAAGGACCTGATTCTCACAAATGCCAATGTCCTTTAGGAGCACTCTGATGCTCACTCATGTCACAATCCCTTCACAATGAGAAAAGTTTAAGTGGTTCTCATAATAAACAGAATTATGACTCAGATGTTGGTATCCTTTCAAGTCATTGGAGAAGAGACTCAGTATTGATTTAATAGTCACATTTTCTTTGAGGTAATAACAAAGGACGTATAAAAACCTGCTGATAACTGAGAGGCAGCAGAGTTCATGTTATTTGGCTTTAACTAATATTCCAAACCTGGTGTGTCTTTATTGGACTATCACAGACACAGTTTTCTTATTACTTGCTTTAATTCCAACTGTTGAAGTCTGGATAGTCTTACAACACCAAAGTACTCATCAGGCTCAAGCCCCATTGTGCCCTGCTGTGTGCAAACCTGGAGCAGTTCCGTGTGTTACTCCTGAAAGTCCTTTGGGTTGTCCAATGGGTCACGTTTCCTGGAATTGATGGTTGGAATGCTGGACCTCAAGCATTTCCCTTTGGAAGATACTGGTTTTCATGTTTATGAGCCTGTTAAGGCACTTACAACCAAAACATAAAGGAAGATGTTCTCCGTTTGAAAAACTATATTAATAATTTTACTATACGTTATGTAAATGTTTTCAGGATGTCATCCCATCTCTTAAAAAAAACACCATTAACTAGCAACATCACATTCTTAACAAAATTACACAAAGGTGTATAAAGTATTGGAATTGATGGACCTGAATTTCCTATATTTTTCTCCGCTATGGCAGCCACAGCAAAAGTCTGTCACCTCAAACTCTTCTCTGTAGCAGTCTGGGCTCAGTCACACTGCAAAAAGATCCTCTTAGAAGGTGCCCTAAGGGATCACCTTAAGCTTCTACACAGAAATTAGCTTTGTCTTGGTCTTAGGCCAACCCCAAGGACAGTCTTGCTGGTGTTTAACACAGATAGAAGCTTCTTCAGACTCCAGGACTCCCTGCTTGGTAATAAAGTCAATATGTTTTACAGGATCTGAGCATTTATTAAGTGCTGCTGTGGCCCAAATATGGTTTTAATGCAACAGTTAAACAAAACAAATCAATGAAAAAAAGTACCAATGGATTCAATGAAGATCGTTCCAGTCTCCTGAGGTTTCAATGTAAGTTGCAGAAGCATTCAAGCCTATTGCTATGAAGTGAAACAGTCTGCATTACTCAACTGAAGCAATCTACAATTACTCTGACATACTGCTCTGCAGAATATTTCCTTCAAAACTGCATATGAAGACAGTTGTGCAAGCTTTGTTCAGTCTCAACACTGAACTCATCATTTAATAAATGGAATAGTTTACTATGTCTACATAGGGATTTTTCCTGCAAAAATTCCCAAATGGAGACCATCACTTTGTTATGACTTAATAGGCAACTCTGTGCTACCCAATGCACTTTCAGATTTTCAAAAGGTGTGGGATTTGATCAAAGGAAGGACCATGAGTTCTGCACAGAAAAAAGGTGTATAAAATGAGAAGAACCCATGTGACAGTTATGGTGCAAATAGAAACCTTCCAGTTCCAATGTCTTTGATGCCCGAGAAACTGAGATTCAGATGCAAAAGTATTTCAGGGAAAAAAAAAAAAAAGAAATGAAATTAATTTGAAGTGCTTAAAAAATATAAATTAATATTCTGGGATAAGAAAGGCACATTGCAGGAATATTTGAGTCTGCTTAGAAAGTCTACACCAGCTAACTACTGTTTGTTTTTAAACAAGAGCCTTGAACTATAATTTGATCAATCAGTTAGTGGTTTTTCTTGAGGTCCAAATGTTCAAAGATGCCAAGTACTAAGCTGTCACCCAAAAATGTCATTCTCGGTTTACTAGGGCTGGATGAACCCAAAATCTAGAGCCATGAGGCCGAAGATGAGAAATTAAAAACTAGACAGAAAAATATTTCCCAGCCCTATCTCTATTTTAAGTATTTATTTATATTTATTTATATTTATATTAATTATACTACACTATGGAAGTGTATTGGGGGCAAATTCCATATCTGCATTCAACTGTCATTCAAATTGTCATCTGCATTCAACTACATTTACACTGTAGCCACAACCATGCAAAACTCATACTTAGATAAGAATACATGAAAACCGCACTGTGAGATATGAATGAACAATATGGAGAAACATTTCTTCCTTTTTTTCTTTCAGGAGTTATTTCTCACTATTTTAAAACTATTCTAGGCTATGATTAATGAAGAAAACTTGAAACAAGAAAAGAATAATGATAAACTGTAGTTCTCTTGCAAAACAATTTAAACTAAAATCTCTGTTTATAACAGTTCATCCATATATTTATTCAAATATATGAAAATGTATGCAAATTTGCATCCAATTGTTTTCTGGTTAGGTATACTACAAGGGATGTTTCAGGCCATGCAGCTTCCCTGGCTAACAATTCTCACTGTCTTCTGTTGTGATAGGATTCAAATAACACAGTTTGCAACTGAGCTGGAAATCTGAAACTGAAGAGAGCAAGCAAAGGTGAAGTAATATTATCCAGGAACTTAAAAGAAAATAGAAGAACTACCCATTCTTACAGGTGCTTTATATAACAAAAAAAAAAAAAAAAGCCTTTAATTGGTGTTTTAATTTTTTGTGCCCATGAAGTTAGGCATGTAATTATCTGTTTACCAGGATATAGTCTAGACATTCAGCACTCAATAAATTGGTGATTGTATTCAGAGGAAATTCAAGAGAATTATCACCACCCTAAATAATATTTGCATTTATTGCAAATCTTAAATGACTCTTTTTAAAAATTGTGAGCCTCTAAATTATATCCTTTCCCCTAAAAGACAAAATTAATCTCTTAAGCATCCCTCCAGTTCCACTGAAGAGGCACCTGATTAACAGTTTTTTCTAATAGAGGTAAGAACCTGGGAGGGTCAGAAATGAAATTCAAATGTCTCTTTTCACAGCAATTTGGGAAAGAAATTTGTGTAGTAGTTTGATCTGTATCTGCACTTGCATTGAGCAATTGTGTTCAGGCAGAGAATTGCCTGGAATTATCTTACGATTCACTTGACAGAGCTTACCCCTACTTTTCATTACCTGAGAAGAGATCATTACAAAACATACAAGTAGGATAATTTTATAGCAATCTATTTTGAACTAGCAAATTAAATGGGAAGAAGGGAGGAAATGGAATGCAGCAAGCCTAATGCTTTAAAATGTATTTTAAAGAAATGGGAGTCTAGGAGAAGTGTGGGAGAAGGTCCAGGTTAGGGGACAGGAACCTTTTCACCATCTTGTGACACAGCAGGGCTAACTGCACAAACCTGATTCATGATGGAGAACCCTATCACTGAAAAAAAGTGGGTATCACAGGTGAAAAATATCTTAAAAGTGAAGAGTAATAGGTGCCAAATAATTGGGTGTATGTGTGTCTTTGTGTGTGTTTCGGCAAAAGTCCAAAATAGCACTTTTGAGGTTTCAAGATGAAGGATGCTGCTTTCTAGCTGCAAACAATGCAGAGTGGGTCTATATTTTCCTAGCATTTGGACTAAATGACAGTCCTAACCCTCTGGTTACCATGACAGGACCAACAATTAAGATAATGATCATGCTTCTGCATATAAACTAGATTGGGAAAACCCTGGGTTTGGGGCATTCATAAAGAAAAAGAGGCTAAAACAGTAGGGTTTTCAAAGAGGAAAAAGTGGTCTTGGAGAGATGAGGACCAGAAAAGAAAGTGGTGAGGCCCCTGACTGGGGGAAGGGTGCTGGTGGCCAGAGAAATGCACAGAGATGAACACCCGGAAATGCTCAGGGACCTTCACCAGTTGCGGTCTAGAAGTGTCACTGGGAGCAGCAGTACAGCAGGAACCAGCAGAACTTCCTGCCCAACTTTCCCAGACCAGCACTGATTTCCCTGCCAGGATGGAGGTCAAGGGCTACAGCGGGTGACACTGGAGTGGGTGAGCAAGGGAGTGTGAAATGATCAAGTAGGACAAAAGCTCTAATCTTTCTGGTTGTTAAGCTCAGTACTCAGCTCCACTACTGGTTACTGTTTATTCTGTCTCGCCTGTGACAGTGGTTGAAGGACAAGTGACCAGCAGAAAGGCCTGGAAGCCAGGCTTGGGGACTTTGGAGGACTGCTTTGTTATTAAAGTCTGTGAGGAAGTTCAAAACCAAATAGGACCGCTCTCCTCTAAATTCACAACTGAAACAAAACCATAGTAACATTTTTTGGAAGAGGAAATAATTAGAGGGAGAAGAATTTTGCAGCCAAGATTTTTCCATTAAGTTGGTTTGAAGAGCTAAAATTAATGAAGTACAAGAGTGTACCTGTAAGAAAGATCTCCCCACTCTCCCAGCTTTCCTGTGAGACCATCTCATTTCTTGGCTCCTTTGCTTCCTATGAATAAAGGTCAACATAACTGCAAGTCCCAAAAATTAAATGCAGCTAATTTTATGGGATGCTCCCAAGAAGGGTTTAATAGTCAAGCTGGTTGAACCATCTCCAAGACTTGGAGAAAAACTATAATTAATAGAGGAATAAAAACAGAAGATGCTGCAGAGACAGGCCTTGAGTCTAAGACCAAGACTCTTAAATTGACTCTACCACCATGACAGTCAAAGCTGCCTGAAAGAAACTTATCCACAAGGTTTCAGGCACTTTTCTTGCACATGAGTGCAGAAGGCATTTTTACAGATAAGAAAGTCTTTAGGCAGAAATGTAAGATGCCTTAGACTTCTTTAAAGACCAGAAGGCATGTTTTGGCACTTTGGCAGCTCTTAACTCAAAGCTAGCTGAATGTCTTTGACATACAAAGTCTTTCAGAGGTACAGCAACCTTCCCAACAGCCTCTTTGCTCCATAGGAAATTTTTCTTCCTTCATTCCTGTGACCTGCCTGTCTGCTTCTGCTGCTGCCAGCATCCTCTCTGCTGGAGCCAGAGACTGGCAGCTCCTTGCTGCAGCTGTAACACAGGAGGAATGCTCCAAGGGCAGGAGTGAGGTCCTGAGCTTCTTGAAAAGTTTCACCTGACATGGTCACTTCTCATAAGGGAAGACAGCCTGCAAGCCAGGAGCATGCAGTGCAGCAAGCAATGTCCTGTTTGCCATATCCACACTGAATTGAAATAAACCCCTCACTATCAAGGGGACCAGAATGTGGGAATTCCACCTCTTTTATTGTGGAGTCTTAAACATGACTGTTTTACTTCTTCTGTGCCCTCTTTCCCTGTGCCTTCTCTTTTACAGATCCACACAGCTTCAGTGGGAGGGTTTCAAGCACTCCACTTCTCCCAGGCCTGTTGTACAGCCTGGTGCCTTCCTGCTGCATGTTTGGAAGCATGAATTTAAATAAAGTGAAATGAGTGGTGTGGCCAGGTGTGACCACAGCTGTCTCATCTGTTTAAATTCATGCTGTAGTCCTGTCAGAAGAAGAAGTTGAATGGTTTTCCTGGAGCTTGCAAAGAAATAGGAAGGAAATGAACCTGTGTGGAGAGGGTGGCAGAGGCGTGCAGAAGCAAAGAGCCACAGCAGGGATCCAGGAACAGTAGGGAGGACACGGGTTGCACAAAGGCAAGTGGCACACACTCAACTTTGCAGTAAGAGCCAGAAGCAAAGACACTGTGGGCCAGATGAAGAATTGTACAGAAATCTTTCTGCCTTGTTCTGTTTACACCTCACCAACTGAAGCTTTCTGTCATGAAAGATAGTGATCCCAGCCATTTTTCTAAGAAAAAAATTGCTTTTGCGAGCTCGCTATAAGAAGAAAACGAAGCAGATCCATCACAAACCTCTGGCCGTCTCAGGGTCTTAATGCGCTCAATGCCTACATGGGTGCTCCAAGCACAAGGTACTGAACACAAGACTTAAAGTGACTGCAATTGTTGCTTGTTGTCGTGGTTTAACTCCAGCCAGTAACCGAATACACACGGCTGTTCATTCACTCACTATGCTGCTTCCTCCACACCCACCCTGTGGAATGAGGAGAAGAATCAGAAAAAAGTTAAGAAAGTAAGTAAGTTTAATAACGAAAATAAATTTTAAAAGTTATCACTATAATAATAACAGTAATAATAATAAATACAATGAAAAGGAGAGAGAGAGAAATAAACCCCAGGAAATAAAAGTGATGCACAATGCAATTCTTCATCACTCACTGACTGATGCCCAATGTGTCCACCAGGAGCAATTGATAGCTCCCAGCAGACCACTTGCCTCTCCTTCCCCCACCCAATTAATATACTGGGAATGACATTCTTTGGTTAGAAATATCCCTTTGTGAAGTTTGGGTCAGCTGTCCTGGCCATGTTCCCTCCCAGTTATTTGTACAGCTTCTATCTGGCAGGTTAGCCAGTGAGACACTAAAGAGTACTGTTAGCTATGAGTAAAAGGTGCTCAGTCTTGGGGCATTTTTAAGTGATCTGAGTTCTTAAGATTGGAGATGCTGAAAATCACTGAGCAGATAGTTGGATGGCTCTTACTCATTTTAGCTAGTGATACCAACAGCATACTTCTCAGTTATTTTCATCTGCTTTGTTTATTCTTTTTTATTAAAACCAATTAGAAAATTTTCTAACTGTAATTTATTATCTCTGATATAATTACCAGTAAGTCATGAATACCAGTCATATGACTGCCAATGAAAAGCTGTTCTGTTTCTTAAATTAGCTATTTTAATATTTTCCGCAGTAAATTTTCTTCTTTATTTTCCAAACCAAGTTTATAAGAGTGCAATAGAGCAGAAATGGGACAGGGGTGCTATAAAAAAATCTTAGTGAACAGAATAATTGTAGCACTTAAAACAGATGAGATGTTTGTAATTAATTTTACAGTTACCATTCAAGACACTATTTCAGGAAATAAAATACTTTACTAACTTAAATTAATACTCTTTGTAGACATTTCATGTTGGAAAACATTGGGTAAAAATTGACTCTTCTGTTTCCCTTAGATAACTAAAAGATGCATGTTACTACCACCTCATTAAATTAGCATCAGCTCTGTGATTTTACCTCTGATATTTTCTTAAACCCTTGTTTATATTTCTAATACAGTTTGAGGTAATGGAATCAAATTATAACCAATACAAAAATTTATCTCTACAAATGTACCAAAATATCACAAATGGTCATGCTTTTAGTGGGAACACCTACCAAGCTTTATACTGTTATATGCCTGTAGTAAAGAAAGGTATGTAGTAAAAGAAAGAGTATGATGCAGCCACTGAGAATGGAAGTTGTTTTCTGTAGTAGTAGCTCTTCTGTTAAATTTTAAAATTATCTCACCTTACAGGCAGACAAAAAGTGTCCGTGCATAAGGACATGGTTATACCATAAGGGCTGAAGTGGGGAGGCTCACATGGCACTAGCTAAGATCTAGAGAGTGAAGGAGATGAGAGGTCTCCTTCACATGACATGCCATTAGGCTGAAAATGCTTGTTAGAGTCTCTCTTATTCCTCTTAGTCCATGTCATTCTTTTTTATTTATTTATTTTAAATCAAATCCCTGAAATCCCTTGCCTGGAACCAAAACCACCTGATAAAATTAAGTATTTCCCACAGTTTTTAGACTCAGTCCGTTTCCTCCAGGCTCCTGCAGTCTCCAGGCCAGCTGCATAAAAGCAGCAGCTATTTGTCTTCTGTATTCTGGAACCGAATGATATGAGAGACTCCCAGTTTTGTGAAAAATCAATGACCAGAACAGTCCAAATAATGTTATCTGATACAATGGTCATCCAATACACTTTCTAGGTCTTTATATTTTCATTAAAAAGATGATTTCTGAAGGAAACCCACCATACTGAGACTATAAATCTGATATGACTTTAAATCTTGTTCCTTTCTATGAAAAGTTAGCAGCACTGAAAGCCAAGCTTCACTGTGTAAGTATTACATATGAGGACTGCAGCCCTATTAAAACAAAAGTTCCAAGGAGTGAAACTAGCTGGGACTATTGCCTAAAGCAATCCCATCAGGCCTCCTGCTGAAGGTATACCTTCTACTTAAAACTACTATATGTGCTTTCTGCTTTGTAGCAATGCTTTTCATTTTAATCTAGTTGTATTTGTTCTTGTGCTTTTATTCCAAGCGAACAAAAATGAATTCTTAGCAATCTGGGAATATATTTCCTAATGCCCTGTAGCAAATACACTTTTTCCAGAGATACAGGCTACTGGAGAGGGAAAATGAACACTTTATGTTGTAAGCAAAGACAAGTAAAAATGGAAAAGTGCAAGGGATGTTTTCTGGCCATGAGTAATTACAGTGAATAGAAGTATTTTCTATTCACAGAGCAAGTAAGCCTAACTCCCCTCTTCTTCAGGTTTGATCTAAAGCAGGAGCTGGAGCGTGTGATCTCCATGGAACTGAAGTGCAAGAAGGTCACTCTCAGACCTGGCCTTAAGGAGAAGAAACAAGCCTTTGAAACTTGTTTACTGACCCACTCTCTGTGTGGGACATATATATATTTTTAATGGCTCCATGTGGAAATGTGCATTAGCAGAATATATAGTACAATTGTAGAAGCATCAAGTAAATCTTCATCAAAATACTGTAAGTTGTAGCACTAGCATAAATCCTGCAGGTCCAATCCTGTGAAAGCCTACATTAACAATAATGGAGTTTTATAGGCCTAAGAAGGAGGCCTACACAACTGGCATGAGGGGGTTTTTTGTTGTTCTACTTCATGGTCTAATGCACTGAATATAAAACACAACCTGCAATGGGGCTGGGGCAGGAGTAGAGAATGTGCTGCCTTGAACAGCCATTCGTGTTAATCAAGTTAATGCTCCTCTCCAAGAAACATCACTTGGACTAGTGTGTGAAGTGTGACTGCATACAGACCCTTCTATCCAGCAAAGGATTTGCAACACTTCAGGATAGACACTGACACCTTTTGCTGTGTTCCGATTAGGCTGCCCATAGGTAGGCACATGTCCTCGTTGTGTACCTCAAATCTGCTACACTGTTCTATTTTGGCAAGATCTTTGCTTTGAGGAGCAACTCAGAGTACCCTCAGTAAGCTTTATTTTTAGATAAGAGAAGAACACAATCTCTGTTTCTCATATTACAGTTCAGTGGCTGGAACATCTGCCCAGGAGGTGGAAAACGCCTTTGGATCCCAATGCCATTGAGCTGAAATGTTTGAAACTCACTTCCCTGCCCTAACCACAGCAGCCTGTAGCACAGGCAGAGGGGATGAGGGCTTTCCTCCATGCCTTTCACTGGGACTATGTCACTGCAAAAAACAAGAAGTCACAGAAACTCAGAAACCTGGAGTAAAAAACAGAAAGGGGCTTTGAGGCTTGGCAGTAAGCCCACCAGCAAGAGTAGGACTTAGTAGCAATGACTCTTCCATTCTGCCATATTCATAACCCTCAGGCACAAAATGTCTATTAGTCCATGGACTTCAGGAAATGAAATAATCTGTTTGAAGTTTGGTCAAAACCTACTGTATTTGTGTTACAGCCTGGTTCTGAAGCCTCAACCTCTACTGGGTGTTACACTTTAGTTGTAGGCTTCAAGAGAAATTCCCTCACATGAACTCTTGTAAAGTTACTGATTCTCTGGTACCTTGAATTGACATCTAGAGAAAAGCTACACACTTTTCACTAAGAGATTACTTTTAATTTGGTGAGAAAATGGGCATTTTGGCAAAAAGGGTTTTACAAAGATAACATGCAACTCCACAAAGGCGTTACAACAGATTACCAGGACTAACATGCATTGCCATAGTAGGGAACTTTTGTTACACACAGCAAACACAAGCTCAATTAAGCGCCTCTTAAGTGAAGTCCAGAACATAGCTGTTTAGGTTACCCACAAGGGGAAGAAAAGAATAAAGGCAGAGAGATTAAAAGAAAGAATATAGAGGGGAAAAGAGGAGAGGAAAACCACAGTCAGCACTGAGAAGGTCACATGTTGGCAGCCTCCAGGAGAACAGTCCAAGGCCCACACTGGAGACCTGGTGCTGCCCCCTCACCTGCTCTGCTCACTGTGGGTAACAACGTGCTAGGGGATAATATGGGGTGGTTGTGCCCTGCCTTGCTGGTGAGTAGATGCCTTGACGGTGTTTGACTGTATGGGTTTTATAGCACAGCCACTCTCAGTGGCTGTATTTCTTACCATAAATGCTGCTTGTGGACACACTGCCTCATCTGGCTGTTCCTGGGGTGCTGGAAGAAACTGCAAACTGATATAAACTGGACTCAGTCTGCAAGTACTTGTTTAAAAGACACCTTTTGCCTAAAGGTGGTTAAAAGCCCTCATACTTCCTAAATAAAGAAATTCTTTAAATTACCTGGATCTCTTCTGTTGTTCCTTTATCTTCCCTATAGTTCTTGAATGTGACAAATTACACAGCCATAGAGAACCATTATGTTTTCTTGCTATAAGACATTCTACGATCTCTGACAATGAACAGTTATTTAACAAGAGGTAATACTGATCTGCCTGTGTGTATACATACCACTGTGTACTACTGCAGCCTGGTACAATTTATAGTGTTGGATTAAAACAAATAGATGTATTTTACCTTCTGATTTTGTAGTATATGATAAATATATACCACTCTTGTATTACCATAAGGTTGTTTTTGCAAAGTTTGGGCAGGAAAAGGATTCATATAGAGAAAGTTCATGTGGCAATTATCAAGGCTTTCCATTCCTTTCACTGATGTTTCTCATTTTTATTTTTATGTTTATTTTTATTGAAGGTTTATACTGCTATTTTCATTTCTGTAATGACAATCCTTCTAAATAAAGAGGAAATAAAGTGTGATAAAACACCAGTCAGTCATTTTCTGGTAATTTTTTTTGAACGCTAGAGAACCTGACCTACATTATATAGGTGCAAGGTAAGATGCAGTAAAATGTAACTGCTCTCCAGGATGCTGGAGACAACTGTGACAGTTGTGTTGCTGAAGATCTTTGTACAATTCTGAATGTGCTCAGACATATGGTTCATTTCTCTGTTTCTCACTTTAACTGGGCATAAGCACATACGGACTATTTTTGCTCATCCATATAAATCCAGCAAAACCTCACCAGCAAGTTGGTTTAAATAATTTAGATTGAAGTTCTACTTTAGGAAGACTTGTGACTTTTAGAATCTAAAAGAGGATTAGTGTCGTGTCTCACCTGTTGCATGTCTTTCCGCTGTTCCATCATCTGTATCTCTTCCCTGTTCCATCACCGCCCTGAGACAGGCTTTTTAAAGGCTTTTACCCTGTGTGTGTTTGGAGATGAAATTTCTGAAGCTGTACAAAGATGCAATTAAAACTGAGAAGTTTAGATTTAGGTTTGTAGATTTCTGTCTGCTCACAATTCTGGCTGAAGCAGAGCCATTTATTCTTTTTCATGGATGTCACAGCTAGTCAAATATTTTTTATTTTTCAACTAGTTCATTTTCACTGAAAATAACAGTTATAGCTACAGCATAATAAGCAAGAAATATCTGGTTAAAAACACTCTTAATTACCTCCCTGTGGTCTTTTCCATAACTGGATGAATGTTAAGCATTTTAACCAAAATTATGTATTTACATTCCACTTCAAATTCACGGTTGAGCTGAATTTGTATGTGGAACTTCCAGTACCATAGTTGTCAATATACTCTGGTTTTTGGTTATTAAGCATGTGATTTAAAGATTTTGTGTTTTAGGAGCTCCTACTAGTACTACATATACTTTTCTTTGTTACTGCTTTGTATCATCATTGCTGTTGACCATGAACTCTGGAGATATGCTCTGACGAAGGTACCATCGATTATACCATATACATCAGATTTTCACTGAGTCAATGAATACTTGAATCAAAGTGTTCTACTCAAAAGAAGAAAAATTAATGAAAGAGTTGAAAATTAGCTATAAACCAAAGGTTTTGGAAATTGGTTTAAAATACCAGCCTTGAATGGTGGCTTTGTTTGGATACAAATAAACATTTTCGACATTCTCATTCTTACAGTCTGGTTGGGAGAAAAGTCCACTATTTCTTTTGCGTTATTATGTATTTTTACTAGTAAGCTTGGCGTAAGAACTGTGGCCCATGCATTATTCTTGGCTCCCTGGGAAATTACATTTTTCTGAGGTAGGATTACAGGACTGCCTCTGAGTCCTAGCAGCCTCTTGATTTTCTGGGATGAAGCAGGAAAACGAGGAGCTCAGTGGGTTCAGTCTACAGAAACTACAGGGTGAGCCACCTACATTGCCATATTATAATACTGTAGCATGCATCAGTGGGAAAAGGAAAACCAGCCAGTGCCTTCTAACCTCATCCTTAGTATAATGCTGTGGTTTAATTTTTTGCAGTGAAAAAAATGCAGTAAACTCAAAACTATATCAACTCCTTTGTAGCATGCATACAGGCTTTGCAAGTTCAAAATAATTCTGCAGAGTTGTAGTTGCAGATGGGAGCAGAATTAGAGTCAGATCTACTACATGTGGTAATTAATGCATGCTAAATGATCAGGTATTGGAAGAGGCTGCCCAGGAAATCACTAGCCCTTGAAGCATTTAAAAGGTGTATGGATGTGGCACTTGGGGACATAGTTTAGTGGTGAACGCAATGGTGGTGGATTGATGGCTGTACTCAATGATCTTAGAGGTCTTTTCCAAGCTAAATTATTCTTTGATTGTATGATTCTATGATAAATGCCTATCAGGTACCCAGGATGCATGGCTGAACTTTGTTATCCTTGGGATTGAGCTGGGAGAGAATCCAAGGGGGAGGTATGAGGTAAGACCTGAGGCAGGGGCTGGTGCCAGCTGGGTACAGGAATGGTGGGGCTGCTGGAGGCTGCTCTCAAAAGATGGTCTGGGAATCCCCTGTGAACTTAGCAGGTCGTTTTGTTGAATGTAACTGTACAACCTTTATCATGTTCCTTCATGAAACTGGCAATTTTTTTAATTTTTTTTTTCCTAAATGATAAAAAATCCTTCATGTACAAGGGATTCCAAGTGAACGAGCCATCAGCAGTAGCCATGCTGCCATTTGAGACACTGTTTTGTGAGCACAGCCAGTGAAGCCTGAGATATTTCACCACAAAGTGGTGGTGAAAGAGGGATTCTTGATCATTGCAAGAGAACGTGCAGACATCTTGCTGTCATCACGATGGTTGTGCTGAATGTGTACACACAGCAGAAATTAAATGCATCCCTATTTTAAATATGCCCCCATGCTGGCTACATGTAAAATAGCAACAACTTGCTTGAGATCTTCAGCAAATACAAGAGTTACGGAGCTGTGTGCAATTGACACAGTGTCTGAGGGTCTTTCACACACAATCAGTGGCCAGTGCCATCCCTCAGACCCCCACAGGGGTTCTGGCACTTCTTGGGGCCTGTTGTGAGGTTACAGCTCTTGAACTAAACAGCAATTTCTAATGCCTGCTGTCCTCCTTGTAACACTCAAAGTGAGAAATGAAATTTCTGCCTATTTACTATCATTTCCAATTTTGAATGAGTGTTCCCTGCCAAATACCTGCTGAATTTTTACACCAGTGGTGTGTTGGAATAGGCTTCCTGAAAGTATAATATGGTGCAGGCACTGCACTATTGATTGCATATCTTTTCTCAAGTAGTACATCCTTTTGCTAGGCAACCATTAAAGTGTTCTCAAACACTCCATTGTTGTGGTTAACTCTATATTTTTGCTAAAGCAAACATTTAGGTCATTTCTGTTTCGGTTGATTCAGTCCCCTCCAGAGTCACCTGTCCCTGCCAAGGGGGATGCACAGCATGTAAAGTTCACTGATACAGACCTCTTGAGGCCTCTGGTTTGGCTTTAGGATGGAGAAAAGAGAGTTCACAAGGCACAATTTTTGGGTCTAAGTTAGCTTTTCTTTTGCCTCTGGAGAATAAGATCACGGCAGATACAAACACAACGGAATGTACACTAAACCAACTGAAACCTGCTCCATGCTTTTTCCTTTAAAACAGAGAGTAAGTGCTACACTGAGGAAGTCCCACAGGACACTCTTCCCTGTAGCAGGCATTGTCTGCAATCTCCTATTGATTCCTTCCTAAGGGAACTGCATACATACACAGGCCCCAGCAAAACAGGAAAGGATGGATATAGAATCCCTGGAGAGTAGTAAGCTGATGTTGAAATTAGGGACTATCCTAAAGATACAGGACAGTTCCAGACTATCACAATGATTTCAGCAATATGTGTCTTTTATATCTGTGAGATGTCCTTGATACTGCACTGAGGTTACTTGTTAGTTTCAATCAGGAATAGAGGGTTAGAAAATTGGTGCATGTTGTCCTGCATTAGTAGCAAAATTTGTTCCTGAACATTATTAAACTTCTTTAGAAAGTCAGGGAATCTCAGGTAAAGTTAAAATGTCTTCAGGCAGAGCCTCAGAAGTATTAAAGAGAGCTGAGAAAATGTAAAATAATTTTTTGCATATTTCATCTGAAAAGGAGTTTTTTAAGACACTGTTACTATACATGCACACACACACATATGTGTGTAAATACATAATTGCACAGTAGGTTCTATGGTGATTTACTGAAAACCAGTCAATTGATGAAATTACTTTAGTGGATTCAAATAGCCTTTCAGAGAATATAAAAATCTTTCAGAGGAAAAGCAGAGTCCTTGTGGTGATGTGCAAAGTGTGCTGGGGTGTGCTGTTTCCCATCATCCTCATGCTCCTTGAGTAGTACTACACACAAGGAATATATATGGAGTATCCACAGAACATAACATTACATGCCTTGATGCCCTTTACTTCCTGGAGACTGCGGTAGGTTTTTCTTGATTGCAAGACACAACACTGCAGTGTACATTATAGACCTGATCTAAGGTCCTAAACTTCTTGAGGCAAGGAGTCCTCCTATGGACACTCAACTGTTGCCTTTGTGGCTCCCCACACATCCCAAAGAAACACAGGTGTAGAGGCAGAGTCGGTATGCAGGTCTGTCTCCAAATCTGTATGTGAGCAGGGAATATGTGGGGACCAGGACTGCACAATGTACAGCAGACTCCTTTTCCACTGCACTCTACAATATCTGAAAAGGCAGATACTAGAGAGAGGGGAGGTGCCTCTAGGGACACTCGTGATTCAGGGTATCATGACAGGAATTGATTCCTTGCTTTAGTGCACTTAGTATTCACCAGAATGGGTTACATTTAATTATATAAGAAACTACACTCCTAACTTAGGCATTTTCTTTTAGATAACCAAACTTACCTTCTCCATCCAGTGAGGAAGGAAAGCAGAATCTGGTTAACAATCACTGTTATGTGGGATGAGGTCAGTGTTAGCAGCATTAGAACTGAAAAATTTCAAGCATTTTTCTTGTTGGCATTTATATCGAAGTTTGTTTGTCATTTGCATTTCTTTGTATTTCATTGTGAGTCTAGGATTAAAATGCACACTGAAACTCAGCTGAATCCATAAAGCATCCACTATAAAAATTCATGCTCGGTCAGAAACTGCAAAATTTTAATGAAGCCATAACTAAATTCAAAGTTGAGTTAGCTGTGCTTTGTTATTTTGTAATGAAAGTTCTGTGCAGCACTGCTCGAATGGAGAGGACTGCTGCTGCTGCTGTGATTAGTAAACATGGGAGGCACGCTGAGCCAGTGCTTCCCTGCGGCATTCTCACTGAAGTCAAAGTCACCCTCGAGATGAATTTGACCTGTTGAACTCAGTGTTTTTAGAACTAATAGCGTAATTTCTTCAACATACAGTTACAAGGATAAAGATTCCTGCCTTGAAGGCCGAGTAGTATGAATTCAGTTTAACAGTGTGGAGAAAAGGTGTGGAAGACAAACCTGTCACAAACTAGATTAAATTCTACTTTTCTGAACCACTGGCTGCAAAAGCCCCCACATGGTACCTTTCTGATCTGAGGCTGAGTCAGAAAACAGGACAAGGAGGCCAGTGTATACAAAGGTGTCTCTTCAGCTCATACTCTACTGTATGAATTCTTCAAAATTATTTCTGTACAACCTTCCAGGAAAACAGGAATATCAGAAATTAGAAATGTTAGTGCTGAGTAAGAAAACCTGGTCAGCCTAAGGGAAACCTTCAGGAAAAAGCAGATAAAGCTGATCAGTAAATACTTGTATCTGGAGACAAAGAGAATCAAGAGCAATTAAAACAGGCATGACTGAGCAAGCATCCTTGAAAGGATGATCTTGAATTTCCTTTTCATGTTCACTTGAATTTACTGGTCAGCCAGGGTGAAAGAACCAGTGTGTGTTATTTTGCTGGATTCTGTGGTATCCTGGAGAAAAAGCAGATGTGATCCACCATAAACATCTGGCAAGAACAGAATGACCAGCATTTTTTAAAGTGTAGGATGGTCAAACGGAATAAAGAGCCCCTGCCTATTTAGAGAGGTTACCCTTTTACTGTATATGGGATAATCACATCAATATCTTTTCTCAATTCTGTTAATTGTTTGTACTTTATGTGTTCTGAATTTGAAGTCCATTGATCTGCACGTATCTGTCAGATCACATGAATGCTATTTTCCAGTTCTTGTACTGGATGGACCACTGTGCCTGGATATTGAAGAAGACACTGAATGCAGCCCAGCTCTCAGTGTTAGCTCAGGCAGTTCGGATATGTCCTTTTTATAAAGCATAAAGCATAGCCCATGGCCAAATCGGTAGTGTGAGACTTAATAATGACTGTGTATGATAAAATGGAATTGAATATAACATGTATGTGGTTTCTACGTATATAGACAAAATAGTTAATGAAATAGAATACATTCACTTTCAGAAGCAAATTAATGGGGTAGCAAACTGGTTGGTTTTTTAAGACCTTTCTAGCATATTTGCATTGCTTTTAAACCACAGAAATGGCAAACTTCTGCAGAAGAGAAAAAAGTATGATTCTACAAAGGGACACATAATCATAGTGTTATTTTATTAAACTATATTACATTGTAATCAACTGGAAGAGCTAGCAGGTTTTAATGACGAGTGTGTTTTCTTATGATAAACACTTGTCAATATAACACTATCTCGTGCCTGCTATATCTTGTTTCGACCATGACCTTTCAAACCACATGCATGTTCTTTTCTCTCCCTCTGAGAAAACCTTAACAACATTCTAATCATCATGAAGAGCAATTAACTGTCTTCAACCAGCTGTGCTACTCAGCTCATCTGGGAATGGGATAAAACCTGCTCCTTAGTGCAGATCCGCCTACCCAGGCATGGCAAACAAGACTGGCGCAAAAGAGTTTTAAATATGAAAAATTGGCACTTTCACAAATTTTGGAAGCTTTGGGTGAAGAGCAATGGTATCTCTTCTAGTAAAGGGAAGCCCCTTTCCTTCTTGCCCTACAGTCTCTGTAAGATTATATATTAGTTTTAATAATGTGCCTTTTAAAGGTCAAAATTTGAAGAACAGCACTTATTTGCTGACATCATTGCAGAAAGCACCCTTGCCCTCACTGAGCAAAACTTTGTGGCAGTGATATTCTCTGACTGCTGAAGAAAGAGGAATAGCTTCTTGAATGTGCAGTTGCTGAAACTGCACTGCAGTGACTTACAGAAGCAGTAGCTGGAAAATACTTGTATCAAGTAGCATTTGGCTTCTTTCTTTTTACAAATTTGTGCCTAAATTCTGTTGTGTATCAATTCATTTCCTAGACCTTTTGCAGTTTTTTGTCTGTTAGCAAATGAAACAATAGTTAACATAAAGCAAGTAAAATTAACCTGTATCCAGAATATTTTAATAAATAAAAAGATTTGATAACTGGTTTTTTTGAGCTGAAAAATAAGACTTTAAAAAAATCAAGCTGACCATATGCTCTTTCCTGAAATCATCAGGCGGTTTGTTCTGTATAACTGGAAGTATGTATAAAAGAGGTGTATCTTCATTTCTAACATATGTATACTTCGAGCAGAAGTAATTTTTGTTTCAGTTCTATGTAGTCACGTTATTAGCTGCTCTTAACTACCCTGCAGATTGCTCAAAAAACTAATCTAGCTAAACAAAATGGGTATATATATACATATATATAACGAAAACACAAATATAATCAACATATAGTGGGGTGGATCCTACAGAAACTTTTTGGAGTTCTCTGAAAAATGCAACTTTATTTAGTTTAGTTTTGTTTTCTTTCTCATTGTGTTTCTATATATACTGCTGGAAAAAATTGTTGTGATTAATACAATTTTCACAAATATCTGAATTATCATGTTGTGAACCAGAATTAAACAGCTGGTGGGAAGTGTTGACTACATTCCTTCAAGTCTGAACCTTTGCAAATTGCTGATTTTTTAAAAACTCAGATCTGTGTTTATCCTCATACTGTATATTTTCTAAATATTACTTATTTATACTGACATTTTCTGTGAAATAAACTACACATTATGGCCCACTCTGTTGTGCAAGCTTAGTTGCCTACAATTTAGTTCTTGGAAGCCTCAAGTCACTTTTCTTTAGCAGCCTAACCATGGGTTTAAACACAGAGGTATCAAGTGGTTTCTAGTTCACCCAACCCTTTGTGTTCATGCATTAGAGTAGGAAACCAGGTGTAAATTATTCGCCAAGTGTCAGAAGTACAATTGTTTAAACCATCCACCTTTCATTAACTACTGAAGTCCAAACTGCATGTCAACTAAATTGAGAATAGGATTAGCAGTAGGCAAACTAAGAAATTATCTTGGTATAGCTTCCAGTGAAATTTCAGTTTAGGAGATCTCCAAAAAAACAGTTTAAAAGAACTGGAAAAAAAGCAGATAAAAAAAAAAAGAATGACGCATACTTTAATATGAAAGAGCAGGAAGATCCAAAATATATTATATGTGGTGCAGAGAGAAAATCTGCTTTTATTACACAGGGAACTAAGAGTAATTGTTATTATAGAAGTCTTTTAACTGTTCAAAATAAGGTTGAGGGGTCAGTTGCTTATAATTTTGCTATATTGAAAAAATTGCTGCAGTTTTGTTTTTTTTTTTTTTTTTTAAGATTTGACTGGACTTTCTTGAAGACATCTTTAGTGAAAGCAATAGATCTGCTTCTGAGACAAATGGGTCTACTGCAGGATGTCCTGTACTGAGTCTGGCTGAGATGAGGTTCATTTCCCTGTAGCAGCCCACACCGTGCTGTCCTTTGCATGGGTAGATAGAAAGGTGTTGGTAACACACCAGTGTTTTGGCTGCTTCTGAGAGCGCTGGCACAGCATCAGTGCTGTCTCTCAACATTCCTCGCCTCCCCAGTCGAGGGCAAGATCCTGGGAGGGGAGATGACCAGGACAGCTGACCCAAATTAACCAAAGGGATATTGCACACCACGTGACATCAGCTCAGACATAAAAGCTAAGGGAAGGAGGAGTAAGGAGGGACATTTGTTTTTGCAATGTTTGCCTTCCAGAACAACTACTGCATGTGCTAAAGTTCTGCTTCCTAGAAAGGAGCTAAACATCACTTGCTGGTGGGAAGTAGAGAATAAACCTTTTTTTATTCTCTTTGCTTGTGCACACAGACTTTGGCTTTTGCTTTAGTAAGCTGCTTTATCTCAACCTACAAGACAAATTCCATCCAACTTCCTTCCTCTGCCTGGCTGGGAAGGGGAATGATAGAGCAGCTTGATGGGCACCTGGCATCCAGCCAAGGTCAACCCACCACCTAACACCTGAGTTGTACAGAGTCAACAGCATGAAAGAACCATTAATAACCAGAGGACGAGCTCTCTGCCTCCTTGAACAAATGGAACATATTCTGCTTAACAGGATTTAGGAGGCTTGAGCAGAAAGCGTTGTATCCCCTGCATGCTGTGGGGAACAGCTCTCCATCTCAGTGGATAAAGTGTAACAGCCATCTGCTTGGCCAACTGAGCTGACAGCCAGTAGAGTAAATTGTTCAAGTTTGAGAGTCATAGTTATATGTCTGTGAGCTATAACAATTCATATCCTGTGTGGGGTGAGGACATGCTCGCTGCAGAGACATGAGGATAGCTGCGGATGAGATGAAGCCCATGGACAGTGAGCTGAACAGAATCCACAGGCTGTTGCTTTTCATTTCTGTATGGTGCTGCTGGAAATTAAGGGCTTCTTGAAAGCACATATCTAACATGCTTACTCCAAGAGCATAGCAGACTAAAGCACAAGAATCCTTTATTTTTGAGACCCTCGTGCAAAAGAATGTATCTTGTATTTTCCCTGTGGATAGGCAAATCTCACTCTGCCCTTCTGGTGGGTGAGGAAATGGTATTTGACTGCATGAAGGAGGCTACACTAGATCACTGGTGTGTGGAAAGAAATGTCTTGCTGATACTTTAGAGTCCCTTATCACATTCAATAAGTCATTCCAAATATCAGCCCATCACATTAACACAAAGCCAAGAGTGCTTGGCTCTCTGCAGCCCTGTACAGAGAAAATGGCATTCATCACAGTGTGGCCTGAAACAATAATAGGTCTGTAAAATCCCAAACTGAGACATTTGCCAGTGCCTGGGGAATGGCAGTGTGCTTATGAAGCCTGGGCATTTGGATATGAGCTCATGGTTCAGGATAGTGCTGAAATCTGCAAAATAAAGGTGGAATAAATTGTTTTGCTGTTGACTCAGAAAAGTGAATGGGAGGAAAAATCCTCAGAAAAGTTGTGGAAGATCCAATTCCATGGTTACACAGCAAAGTCCCTGGACAAAGACCTGTTCCTCTTCCAAAGTTTGCTTTTTGGGCCTGGATGGTCCTCTTTCAGAAGTATATGGATTGCATTCTGACTCAGGATACTGGCCTGTGAACATCTGCCCCTGTAGACAAGGATGCAATCTGTACCTAAAATGACAAGTGTCCATTGTAATGGCAGTAAGCACAGAGCTGCTATCTGTAAAGCACCGCTCTCACTGTCAACATGATTAATGTGCTGCTTTTCTTTGTGAGATAGCCCTTTTCTGACTCAGTTGCTGACTTATCTCATTGTGCAATCCTGAGAACAAAAAAAAGCAGATAGTTTTATTTCTGGAGATTGTGAGACTAATTTAGACAGGTTATTTGGAACACTTCCACCCTAGCTACCCTGGCAATAAACTTCATTAGGGTCCTGAACACATTAGTTTAGAGGGTGGCCAGAGCATAAACTTTTATGATGCTCAAAGAGAAACTATGTCCACCTCTACACAGTGAGTTGTTCAACTGGACATACAGAAGAGAGAAATGCTGGAAATATCAACAAGCAGCCTTCACATTGCAGGGAAGAGTACTGAACATGTGATTGTTACATCATGGGGAGAAACTTCAGCAATTAATAAAGCTTATCAGGAAGAGGGTCTATACAGTTATGCAAGCAGCATCTCCCAAGTAATTACTTTGTTCATTGATCCTGGATTATGCATTGCTTTGATGAGTGGCAGATTTCTGAAATGCAACTCTTTGTCTAAGATATGTCTCAGCATGACCTGAAAGGGCATTTTGTGGCAGACTGAAACTGATAGCTAAAAGGTATCATAGAAGCATAGAACAGCCTGGGTTGGAAGGCACCTTAAAGATCATCTAGTTCCAAACCCCCTGCTGTGGGTAAGGACACCTTCTACTAGACCGGATTGCTCAGAGCCCCGTCCAACCCAGACTTGAACACTTCCAGGGATGGGGCATTCACAGCTTCTCTGGGAAACCAGTTACAGTGCCTCACCACCCTCACAGTTAAGAACTTCTTCCTAGTGTCTAATCTAACCCTACTCACAGTTTGAAGACATTCCCACTTGTGATGTCACTGCATGCCCTTTTAAATAGTCTCTCTTCATCATTCCTGCAGGCTCCCTTTGGGTACTGGAAGGCTGCAACTAGGTCACTGTGATGGGTTGTTTTTGTAGGCCTTCCTAGGTAACCAGGATCAAAACAGGAAGTATTCCATCCCATGTCTTTACGTAATCAGGTGTATAAAAACTGAAGAGGGAGATGTTCTCTCTCTCTTTTCCTTCTCGGGCAAGCTCAGTGACAGACCTTGGTGTTTAGGCGTTGCTTACCTGTGTGAGCGAGGCCTGTTCCGAGAGCTGTTTGTCTCAGCCAGCAGTGAAGGTTAAGAATCAGCTTTTCCTAAGGAAAGTAGTGGGTTTACTATTGTGTATGTCATTTATTGAGTTAAGTCCTAATTTTAGGTGGTATCTATATTTGTTTGTCTTTTCCCTTTTTGCCTCCCTTTCCCCTTTCCCTTCCCCTCATCCCTTATTGGGGTTGTTTGGGGATCCCTGTCTAGTTGTCATCATCATCATCGTGACTAGGCTTTGTGAACGAAGATTTGGGAAGGGCTCTACCCATGCTTGCTGCAAGCGCACTGATGGCTAAAAAGGCCAATGCGAGATAGGCAAGTCCAGTTGCAAAAGGCACAGTGGAAAGTCTCCACAGGCGGGATTGGCGAGGCACGGTTCTTTCTGTGTTGTCTTTTTTCTTCAACACTGATCCTGCATGTGCTCTCAAAGGAAGCGGCAGCATTATGAATGGTGTGTCTCCATGCCTCCCGATTGGAGGCCAGAGTGGACCACTGATGGTGGTCAATATGGCCAAGGCTGAGAGACTGTTTCAGGGAGTCCTTGTATCTCCTTATCGGGGCTCCTCTCTTGCGGCAGCCGGTAGCAAGCTCACCATAGAGCACAATCTTGGGGAGGCAGTGATCCTCCATCCTGGAGATGTGCCCTGCCCAGCGTGTGTTCCAAGAGCTGTTTGTCTCAGCCAGCAGTGAAGGTTAAGAATCTGCTTTTTCTAAGGAAAGTAGTGGGTTTACTATTGTGTATGTTATTTATTGAGTTAATTCCTAATTTTAGGTTGTATATATATTTGTTTGTCTTTTCCCTTTTTGTCTCCCTTTCCTTTCCCCTGGGGTTGTTTTGGGGTCCCTGTCTAGTTGTACATAGTATATAAATGTAATATATGTAAATATATATATATTTCTACAATTTTTCTCTTGCTGCTTTTTGCCGTTTCAGGAGAGGGAGGGGGAATCTTTTCAGTGGGGTTTGGCTTTTGGAAGAGAGCCAGGTCAAAGTTTCACAGCCACCCTGAAGCCTTCTCTTTTCCAGTCTGAACAATCCCAATTCTCTCAGCCTTTCCTCATAGACGAGATTGTCCACTCCGCTGATCAACTTGGTGGCCAGCCTCTGGACTCACTCCAACAGGCTGATGGCCTCCCTGTGCTGGGGACCTCAGAGCTGGATGCAGCACTGCAGGGGGACTCTCACCCAAGAGGAGTAGAGGGGCAGAATCATCTCCTTTGATTTGCTGGCCAGACTATGTGGAAATCATGGTACCACACTGATGGGCCTTACAGTAGCACATTCCCAGGCAGAGTCAGGTATAGCATGCAGTGCGCATGACTTGGAAGGTATGACAAAAAATGTCCACAAGGAAGTTGCAACTGCCTATGAGAAGTCTCACTGAAGGCAGAGCAGGCACTTGGCCTGGATGAAATCTTAGCCAGTGGCTCCCTGGGACACAGTATAAAGCATGGTCCAACAGACGACATACAGAACGACAAGTCTTCCTGTTCTGGACTGCATCATTCCATGGTTTTTGGTTCATCTAGGGTGGAAAAATGTCTATAAGTAGGAATGAGAAGAAACATATGCTTGAGGTGAGGCTGAACACGTATCAGAACAAATCCTTTACAGCATGCAAACAGAAGATTAGCTTTTCATTTTGAAAGCAATCACCTCTATAGTGTACTTTGTATGGACTAGTCACTGAGAAAATAAGGATGAAGATGTTCTAGATTTATTTTATTTATTTTTAGAAGGTATCTGGTTTGTACCACCTTGGGGTTTTGCTCATTGATTGGTGAGATTTGCTTATGGGGAATGAAAAACTGGAATAAAAAGTGATAGCAAGTGCAGAACTGTTCACAGCATGCAAAAAAGTGCTAAACTGGAAGAACAGTATGGTTAAGTGAGGACAACAGAAAATGGACAGAAAAATAAAGAAATTTAGTGAGGAAGTGTTATTTGGTAGTAGCTGAGAGAGTAAGAGTCTTTTTAATTTCTCAGTTGACGTAGGCCCATGGGTATGAACCATGAGATGGGTCCATGTTGTACATAAATAAATGTGAAGAGATGGCTTGTAATAGAATCTGTGTATGCAAAAGCATGTTGTGGCTTCTTTGCAGTTGAAGTCTAACAAAAACTTTATGTGAGATAATTTAACCAATGTTTCCTTCAAGCTGACAGCTGGTTTGCTTTCCCTTGAGGCTAAGATACATTACTTTTTTGCTTCTCTTAAGTCTTGTCAAAAAAAAAAAAGCCAAAACACATAAAACCTAAGTTGCTTGTATTATTACTGAAGTAAGTCCTTTCCTTTTCATTCTTTTGTCTCCAGTGGGAAATTACAAGCAACAACACCCTTTCACAGGAACATAAAGAAGACTATGGATCCTTAAAATCCTTTAAAGAAGCTAATTTCTTACTTTGACAGTGACTTACCTTTTAGCATCTCTGTTGACATAATTTTCAAAGTCTGTAAGAAAGATATAGCTGACCTTTTTCTGAAGCAGTACCAGTGCAGGGACATCTGTGTAATGTTAATTTTATCAATAGTGGGCACAATCAGTTGGTTCCTCAAAATGAACACATTTTCTGAGCATTGGAATACAATAAATGACAAATAAATGCAGCCCATTTCACAGTGCATTTATGCAGTAACTGGTTCTTCCACATATTCTTGGGACTACTCATAAGCATCCTCAAAAATGTCAAATGAATGCACTCATATATTGCTTGCTAGACAGGAGTACTCTTATTTAATTTTCACTCCTTGTTTTAAAGAATCTTGAAATACAGTATAAGCACCTAGAAAGAAGAAGTTTTTTAAAAAATGTTTCCTATTATATAAAGCAAGAAGAGCATATTCCCTACTGATATCTATTTGGCATTTACGTCTCTTTAATTGACATGATTTAAAACACTTAATTTGGACTTCCATAAGGTCTTTAACATGGTCCACCACAATATTCCGCTCTCTAAACTGGAGTGAGATGGATGGACTGTTCGGTGGATGAGGAATTGGTTGGATGGTTACATCCAGAAGGTAGAGATCAACGGCTCAATGTCCAGACAGACATCAGTGACAAGAGGTGTCTATCAGGGGTCTGTATAAGGCCCAGTGTTTAGTACTTTCATAAATGGCATACACAAAAGGATCGAGTGCACCCTCAGCAAGTTTGCAGATGACACCAGCTGAGTCGTGCAGTTGACACACCTGAAGGGTGGAATGCCATCCAGAGGAACCTGGATAAGCTCAGGAAGTGGGCCCATGGGACTATCCTGAGCTTCAATAAGGTCAAGTGCAAGTTGTTGCATCTGCATAACCACCAGTATCAATACCCGCAGTATCTATACAGGCTGGGGGATGAACAGGTTGAGGGCAGCCCTGTCGAGAAGGACTTGGGGGTGCTGGTGGATGAGAGGCTGGATATGAGTCAGCAATGTGCATTTGCAGCCCCATATCCCAGGCTGCAGAAAAAGCAGTGTGACCAGGGTCAAAAAAAAAAAAGCAGGTCAAGGGAGGTGACTTTCCCCCTCTACTCCACTGTGGTTAGATGGGGAGATCCCACCTTCAGTACTGTGTCCCGTTCTCAAGTCCTTAGCACAGGAAAGTCATGCATGTCTTAAAGGGAGTCCAGAGAAGGTCACAAAAATGATCACAAAGCTTTAGTTCCTATGAACATGGCTGAGAGAGTTAGGGTTGTTGAGCCCGGAGGAGAGAAGGCTCCAGGAAGACCTTATTGTTGCCTTTCAATAGTTGAAGGGGACTTTCCAGTAAAGTTGTTCAACTGAATACACATCATGCTAATTTCGTTTTTATTCATTTCAGTGCAAGCTCAAGTAGGTCTCTTAAACCATGGACTAGAAGCACAGTCAGTTACCATGGCAGAGCTGGGAGCTCACATATGGCAGATGCCTCTATTGTTGAGTGATTATTAACTTATTCCCACTCAAATTAATGACACAAGTTAATTAATCCATCATTGAAAATGTTTGACCTAACTTTCCTGACCTTGCTCTGTGAGAGTATAGGATTATATTTAAGGAGCAAGATACATCTGAAAAATTATTTTAAAAGTTGTGCACTGTCTCTCCACTGCTAATTTTTGGTTCCCAGTGTTTAATTTCTGATGCTGTTAATTTCCTCCCAAGAGGTGTAATACCAAAAAGCATTATTTATTTTGTTGGCATTTGGTTGTGATAGTCACAACCAAAAGCTTCAATTTTAAGGACAAGGGACAAGAAAGCTTGACAGTGTGAACTGCAAGCAAAGTGGGCTCAAACCAAAGCACCTACTTAGGAATATGCAGAACAGCACGTCCTAATTTAGCTCTGCACTCTAAGCATGACTTTGGGTGTTGCACCTTGGGTCTGGTAGAGTCTTGAGGAGGGAGGGTGCTCCTTTCCTGAGAGCACCTGAGCACAGGAGGAACAGAAACAGCCAGAGAGCTTGGGAGTCCAGGACATTCCCAGAGATAAACCCACAGACATTTTCAGAAGTGATAGCTAAATCAGCTGAAGCTCCATATGAGGATGTTGAAAGTCCATTAAGGCAAATGCCATCACTAGTGGTAATCATTAACAATTGAACCAATTACCCACTGCTCAGCAATAATGTCAGCAGACTCTGAAGCCTATCATTTAAGAGGGTGTAGATGTTTTGGGCTTGACACAGAAAGTGGACTTTCACTACAAGTAGGGTCAGACTCAATCATTGTAAAAGCCTCCTCCATATTTGAAGCACATGGGTTAGTGCAGTCTCCACTTAAGTGATTTCTACCCTATCTTGTCTAGGGCCAGAATTTCATTCTAGAACTGTAATTTGCTGTTTCTGCACGTGATATCTGCTGCTTAGAATGGCTTTATCCTACATGGGGGAAAACAATTTCTTCACAGGTGTTCACAGAATGAATTCTGGTTGGAAAACTTTAGCTTTCTTAGCAGTTAAAACAACCTATCAATAATAGAAATTAACCTGCTCTTTGTACTGCCATCTTAACTTACTAATGTCTGTAGAGCCATTGCTTCATTCCAGTGAAGTATTACTCTCTTATTTCACCACCAAATATTTTTTTTTTGAAAATGCTAAATTTTTCTGGCAGATGACTTTAAACGTATATTCAGTTTCTGTCCAAATTCCTTAAGACAGCACAAGACCCATTCTTTAATGAGCATACAGATCTTTTTAGAGTATATGGCTGGGGAATTCTTAAAACATCATCATCAAATTGAGTTACATAGCCAATAAGGTTTCTGTAAAAACAAAACACATTATACTCCTGGTCTGGATTGAATGTGACACTAATTGCAGACACTATTGCTTCTGGCCCATTGCCTCAGGGTGCCATTGTTTTAAAAGCAATCTCAAAAGACAATGGTGTCTTCAGACTAGGGAAACTGGGATTTGAATTCCTGGAAGAAGAGTGACTATCCCTTGGCTTTCTTACTCTAAAGAAGGACAGAACACGACTCTAAGC
>JAWWEU010000111.1:98191874-98227791 GCA_035583155.1 Acropternis orthonyx | reverse complement strand
AAATTGTTTCACCAAGGTTTTCTTTTTAATCCCGTTGGTTTTATTACTTTAAAGAAGCACACAACACGACTCTAAGCAATCCTAAAAGCAGACCATAGTTAATAGTGTCTCAACAATCTCAAAAGAAGTTGAAAAAAAATAGTCACAAAAATGTTAGAAATTCTTAGAGCTATCACGAAAAAGTAAAACTGTCAATGATAGATTTGTTATAGAAACATGAAATTAGATTTTAACATAAAATGGACATTTTTATATTAAAAATAACCCTTTGTCAACTTTTCTAACTTTATAACAATCCTTTTGACTTATATTGAGATTTCCAGTTGAGGTTTTTTGATTTCTTCACAGATATCACTCATTATCCATATGACTGTGTTGTATGACTGTGTACCTCCATGTATGTATGTACAGGCACATATGTTGGCATATGTATATGCAGTCATATGCATATGTGTAAAAACTCACACACATAGAGTTTCCAAACACTCTGGGCCTATCAGGCACCTGTATTTTATATATTCAATCAAACCAATTTTCAATTTCAATCGAACTAATAATGAATATTACTGCATAATAAGGAATCATGGACACACTGTAGACTGCTAACCCTTGCCCTTACAAAACAAGAGACTACTACAGTCTAAAAGTATTGCAATATTACTGAATCAGAATAAGAAATTTATTTACAATTACAAGATAATTTAGAAAGCTGGTGTCATTTAGTGACTTGACTGGTAGACTAAATTTAGGAGGTATGTGCTATATTATGTGCAACTGTCTGGACAAATCAGTTCCTTGTCTTTTATCTAATAACAATTTTGATCCATCTTGCAAAGTGTTTTGAAATCTACTAAATACCGAATAAGCATAATTCAGAGATAAATTGGGACACATGTATTTAAAGACAGGGAGGCTATATTTCATAATGGAGAAAATAGTTATGCCTCCTTTTTTCCTCTGCAAGTCTTCCTTTTTAAATGTCTGTGGTTTCTCCTCAAAAGCTCAGAAAAAAAGATTTTAAACTTGCCAGATCAAGTTTTATGAGCTGCAAACATTTAAAATTAAGTAGATTAAGTATGTTCTAAAAAGGGCTTTTTAGCACTAGCATTCAAGATGAATTGCTGAGCTTTCCCCCTGTAATGTTGTCTGTAGATGAGTAAAAATCCTTGTGAACTAAAAATGCATAAATAACTTGGGAGAATAAGTCTTGTAGTTATGAAAAAATCCCATATTTTCAAACAAAATTTAGTGTGATAAAATATTTTGAAATAGAAATATTTCAAGAAATTATTTCTTTGAAAAGCAGTTGTAAAATTACTGCATTTGTCGATAGCATATCTTCCTCCTTCTCCCAGGATGGAAGTATTTTAAAGAAGATAACATTCAGTTCTCAAAAATTTACCCAAACACATTTTTACAACAATTTATTTCAAGACCTTTCAACTAAAAGCAATGGACAGAGACATTTCAAGCAGCTCAGTATAAACATATGGTTCTTCGTACAGAAATTGTTGGCCATTGTGGACTTTGTTGTCCTTCACTCTTCCAGGAAATTATAGATACTCATATTTAAAAATGAAAGGGTCAATAAACAGACAGTAATTATAACACCAAACTGAATGGCCATATTTCTATTAGAAAAACAGTGTAGTTCCAATTTTTCTCTCTATGACATTGTATTTACTTACAAGGAATCCTAAAAATAAATCTAAAATTTCAAACAATGAATGGTAAGAAATTACACAGGGAGCAACCATAGCAATTTTGACCTAGTAACAACTGTTCAGCAATAAAAACTATGGGGAAAAAAGTTCAAAGGTGCAAAAGGCATAACGACAGGCAGTCATGGAGATCTGGGCATCTGTTTTCACCCTTCTCTTGATAAATTCTCTCCTAAACAAAGGTAAAGAAAAGGCAGGATAAAAGCACAAAGAGAAAAGCTAGTTAACATAAAACAGTTGGACTGGGTCAGAGCAAAGGTCCACCTGACCGGTTTTTGACAGTGACTGCTAAAGGAAACTTAGGGATTCACTGTAAGAGACCAAGTATAGTTCTACTCGCATTTCCCCCACTTTCCAAGAATAAGTTGTTTAGGGATGTTAAAGACTGTATACATAGTTCTCTGTTTAACAGCCTTCTATGCACTTTCGTCCAAATGGATCTGATTACAATTTGATATTTTTGCCATGCAATAGCCACTGAGTTATAAAATATGTTCCAGAGCATAGATATGCCCTCAGTGAAAAGGTATTTTCTTCTGTTTACTCTACAAGGTTTGGCCGGTATTTTTATTGTCTTTCATTGGTATAAGAACTAGACAGTAATTATTTCATGAGTTGTATGCATTGGTCTTTTTAGCCATCAGTGCGCTTGCAGCAAGTGTAGGTAGAGCCCTTCCCAAATCTTTGTTCGCAAAGCCTAGCCATGATGATGATGATGATGATGATGATGATGACGATGATGATGATGATGTATGGAGCAGGTGAACAAGAACATACAGACCTTCCCCGTATCTCTCCTTATGAAATCCTTTTTGAAGATGTGGAGTCCTAAGCTGTTTAACAAGCCTAGGCTGCATTCTTGAGGAGTGTGCCATCACACTGTGAAATTCTCAGGAACAACACCGGCACATTCTGTGAAAGGTTATGTGTCTTCCTCATTTATGTGCTACTTGTCTTTTCCTGCTTGGGATCCTAAAGCAATGCTCAATGAATAAGTACATCATCTTTCACTCTGGTTTAAGAAAGCCTTTGAGAGTCATTTTCATATAAAAAAAAATCACAGTTTTGTGCCTCTTGTCTCTTGTGACCTCATTTTCTCTCTACCTTTTGCAATATATGAAAATTGTAATAATAATAACAAATCTGCTTTCCTCAAAAGGCTCCCACACTGTGTTTTCAGCCTGATCTCAGTATCTGACTGCTTCTGGTTGGCACGCCAATGGTCCTTTTTCTAAAGTATAACCTCTTCATATTGCTTTTACTTCCACCTTTCCAAGTCCTTAATACCTAGAATGTCAAGCTCCATGGACAGAGTAAGAAAGTGCTTTCTGTAACCTGCTTGTGATATGAGAAAAATCAGGGTCAGTGTGTTCTTATTTTTCTCTGTAATGCTTCATTGCTGTTGTAGCCCAACGCCATTCCCACAGAGTTTTGCTAAACAAATTCATTAACTCTTACAACTTCACTTTATTCCAAAGCCTCTAAAGTTAAAGAAAGCAAATAAGTTGGAGTTTTGGTGATTTGTCTGCAATTTTCAGCTAATGGTGTAGTCCTCAGTTATCCTGCATTTTCCACTGACAGAGACAAGATAGGGGAAAATTATTCAATCTTTTACTTTTTTTTTTTTTTTTTAAAAAAAGAAAAAAAGAGTATTCTTCTCTCAAGTATAAATTTGCAGCTAGTCTGCTCCTGGGTTGTGTATACCTCTATGTGTGGAGTTACACATTTGAATCATAGATTAACCTGTTTCTGCAGAGGTTGCTGGCTGGCACTATTTGACTTTGATCCTCCAGAGGAATAATATTAAAAGTTTAGGTGAAGACACATTAACATTGATTTTCATTCAGTTTTGCTGAGATATACACCGGAAATTAACATCCATTCACCAACTCTGGCACCTATCACAGGAGCACTGAAGCAAAATTTTTTAAAAAAATAATTCATTTCTATAGTATAAAGTCGGCACAAAAGCGGTATTCTTTGTTTACACCTCTTTCTTTTTACTATAAGGCTATTGGATTTAAGGGGGTTTTTTTAATAACTTGTCAAATATCTCAAAGCCAGGTGGGATAAAGGCCTTCAAAATATTACAAAACCTTACAGCTTGCATGTAAGTAACATTTAATTATGCCTGTGAAACAAAGAGAGCTTTAAAATAGTATTTATAATTTTGGAGAAGAACATGTAAATATAAACCAATAACAGGTTCTTGCATATTATGGCATTATATTTGCCATCCTTTAGGCACTGGCCCTCTGGCATTTCAGCTTGACCTTGTAACTTCCCAAGAATTTTATTCCTCCATATGTCATCAGAGACTTCATATGTGTTATCTTACATCTTCCCCAGGGAAGTGGAAAGAAGCTATGGCATACTTTGTTGAAAATGCCCAGTGCCTGAGGGACTCAGATATAAACTGAAGGCAGAAAACAATCTTTCCTAGGTGGTCCTATTTAAATATATAGGGAAAGTCAAATTTAATTTTTCCCCCTATACCTATGTTATTATTGACAAATTAAATATAGACCTTTAGAAATATATGATGTTTAGCAGCTGGACTCAATGATCTTAGAGGCCTTTTTCAACCGTAATATTTCTATGAGTCTATGATTTTATATGGCAGAGCTACTTCGAGTTGTGAGTGGAAAATACTTTCTCATTCTTCCATAAGTTTGATCCTTAAGTGGAGGGAAGAGACAAAAAAAGTGTATCAAGTTGTCACAAATACCATATCTAAGAGCCAAATGAATGAACAAAAAGCTTAGAGTAACTGAAGTATTTTCTTTCCATTTCAATCTTCAAACTTTAAACTCGAAAATAGTGATAGATTTACTTCTAGACACGTTGCTTTAAAATAGAAAATGCATTTTTCTAAAACATAAGAAAATGAAACATTTAAACCAATGTTTTACAAAAAAAAAGTTCCAACTTATAAGAAAATCTAAATGTTGCAGATAGAGTGAAACTGTAGTTGTGACATGTCAAGGGTGAAGGTATCTTTAGTGTCTCCTTTGGATGCTATTTTTAAAGTAAGAGATCAAGAAAAAACTTGAAAGCCTCTAAACAACTTGCTCAGTTAGAGAGAGAGATGTAGGAACCAGGATCAAGAAAAAATATCTATCATAATGGTTCATTGTCATGCACTGTAAGGTGCATGTGGAAGAGAAATTATGGCAATTGGACTACCATGCAACTTTGAACAGTGGGCTCCTACGGATAGGGGGTTTAGGGAAGTCACAGCACTAGGACGCAAGTATTATGTTTGGATCTGAAAGTAACTACCTGAAATATTACAAGTAAGTTTCTTCCTGATGAGAAGGAATGTAAGCATCACGACTGCCTGGAAAAGTTTGACTTGCTGCTGGCCCACAGGTTTGGTGTAGGCCCTTAAATTGGTCATCTTTAACAAATGAGTTTTCACCTATCTGTCTGTTTATATATATATATAAATATTTATGTTTGCTTATATATAAATATATGTTTATTTTAATCCATTATTCCTTTGTTAAATGTGGCACAAGAACATAAACTGTGACCACATACAGCCTGCACAAAACTAATGCAATGTAAATAGCAATACAATAACACATGAAACCATTGATTTTTAATGATTATCAAATTGATGTTACCTAACCTATGGAGCACACAAGAAATTGCAAACAAGGACAGACATGAGAGAGAAACATTAATCACTTAGAAGCAAAAGGAAGGCAAGGCCAAAGCCCAGCTGAAGTTAAAATTGCCTAGTGACACGAGGAGTAACAAGACGAAATCCTGTCAGCTTGCTCATAGTAAAAGGTTCAGAGCAAAAAGTCAGGAGGAAATGTGGCACTGTTGATGAAAGGGAGGAGACAGCCCAGTGATGGATGACATGGATAAAACTAAAGTACTTGATGTCTTCCCCTTCTCCCTACCTCAGCCCCTCTAGGGAAAGCCTGAGACCAGATAACTGCACAAGCCAGTCAAGCTTGGGAAGGAGAAGGGCAATCAAGAGTGGAATTGTTGTAGGTTAGAGGCTACTTGAAGGATCCTGATGTGCTAAAATCCCTAGGCCTGGGTGAGATTCATCTGAAAGTGCTGAAGCACACAGCTGAGGTGATTATAAAGCTTCTACTTACCCATGGCCAAAAAAATTGAAGCAACCTGGAAAAGTCCATTACAAATGAAAAAATGAAAATACTATGCCCAGCTTTGTAAACAGCAGGAAGAGCCATTTGGGAGTTACAGACTAGTTCAGATTCATCTCAGTCCCTGGAAACAGATTCTTAGAGGACTTTTCTAAACAATTGTGCTAGGTTTAGCTTGGATAGAGTTGGGGTTTTTTTCAGAGTAGCAAGTATGGGGCTGTGTTTTGGATTTGTGACCAAAATAGTGTTGATAATACATGGATGATTTTGTTACTGCTGAACGGTGCTTGCACAGCATCAAGGTATTTTCTGCTCCTCACTCCACCAGCAAGGAGGCTGGGGGTACACAAGAAACTGTGAGAGGACACAGCCAGGACATCTGATCCCAAATGACCCAAAGGATATCCCACACCACATGGCATCATGCTCAGCATATAAAGATGGGGGAGAGGATGGCAGAAGGGCCAGTGCTCAGGAATTCAATGGGCATCACTCAGTTGATGGTGAGCGATGGCTTTCATTTGTACGACTTTGTCTTTCTTGGGCTTTATTTTCTCTCTTCTTGCTATTTTTTCCCTTTCCTTATTAATTGTTGTTATTATTAAACTGTTTTTATCTCAACCCACAGGTTTTCTCACTTTTTTTCTTCTTCTCTCCCCTATCCTGCAGTGGGGGGAGTGAGTGAATGACTGTGTTGGGCTTAGTTGCTTGCTGGGGTTAAACCATGACAACATTGAAGGACAAGTAAGTAACAAAAGTTGACCAAGGATTGATCATGCTTATTATCTCAGTTGTCCTCAGTGATAAAGTGACTAGTGACGTGAATGAAGTGACAATAGTGGATGTAATACACCTTAACTTTCCTGAAGCTCTCAGCAACACTCTCACATGTAAATTGAAGAGGGATGGGTTGTATGAATGTACTTCTGGGTAGGCTTAATACTGGCTGGATGTCAGTGCTCAGAGGGTAATAATCAGTCATGTGATGTCCAGTGGAAGCTGGTAATGAGCACTACTCAGTGGGGTAACTGGGTAGTCTGTTTGGTATCTTTATCAACAACCTCAATGATGAGACAAGAATTCTCAATAAATCAGTAGAAGATATTAAGTTGAAGTAAATGTTTCATGAAATAAATATTAAAGCTTTAATTCAGAGAGATGCTGGAGGACTGAGCCAAAAGAAAGCCCATAAAATTCACATATGAGAAGTTCAAATTTCTGTTTCCAGAGTGGAATAACTCAATACGGCTGTGAGCTGACCAAAAGGCCATGAAGGCGTAGCAAATACCTTGCTGAATCTAAGGCCTCACTGTATTATTATCACATATGAGGCAAACTGTATACTCAGTTAAGTTAGGAGAAATTTTGCTACTAGATCAAATGAACTTACTATTCACTTCTACTGTGTGAAGCTTCACCTCAAATACTGTATCCAGCTTTTGGTCCCCTTGTTCAAGGCTGATGTGGAGAAACTGGAGAGTTTCTGTCAGAAAGAACGTCCCCCATGAAGACAGGCTGAAAGATCTGGGGTTGTTCAACCTGGAGAAGAGAAGGCTTGGGGAGATCTCATCGTGGCCTCCCAGTTCCTTAAGAGGGCTTATAAGAAAGGAGGAAGAGGAAGTTTTTATAGGGGCAGATAGTGATGGCACAAGAGGGAATGGTTTTAAACTGAATGTTGGCAGGTTTAAATGAGATGTTAGGAAGAAATTCTTTACTCAGAGGGTGGTAAGACACTGAAACTAGTTGTCCAGAGAACTTGTGGGTGTCCCATCCCTGGCAGTGTTCATGGCCAGATTGGAAGGGGCCCTGAGCCACTTGATCTAGGGGGTGTCATCCCTGACCACTGCCAGGGGGGTTGGTACTACATGATCTTTAAAATCCCTTTCAGCTCAAGCCTTTCTGTGATTCATTCTGTACCTAGACTTGCTGGCAGGCAACAGACACAAACTGCACCTTGGGAGGTTCAAACAGGGCATTATGAATATATTTTTCAGCTCTGGAATGCTGGAAAATGGCAGTTCAGCACAGCACTAAGATTACACAGAGGAGTTGTGAAGTTTCTACTCATGGCAGTTTTCAGCACATGATAAAGTCAATCTTATTTAAGTGTTACTCCCGCTTTGAGTAGGAGGTTGGATGAAATAATCCAAACATCCTTCCAATGATTCCCTTGTTCTGATTCTAATTTCCTGCTTCTTAATGCACTGGAGTTTTATACTGTTTCCATGTTCTTAAGAATGAAGAAAATGTACTTTGACTTGTATCTGTGCAGGCAGTGTTGTTGTCTGTGATGGTGGAAGTGTACTTTTATTTTGAAGAAACAGGAAAAAATGCTGAAGAAGTTAGAGCTGATTTGATATTTATTTTAATAAGGTGATCTCTATTACTGCTAGTAAGAATCAGACACAAGAATTTGGGTAAGAAACCAGCTTTTTGTGTCCTTGCTTCCTTCAGTTCATGGATCAGGATCACCTTGGCACAATTATCTAGTAACTAAAAGAGCTATGGATGTTCTCATCAGTAAGATCTCAGTAAGTAGAAGCTGTCAAATAGTAGACTGCAGAGAAGTGTTCTATATTACCAGCTACTACAAGAACACTTTGAGTTATAAATATCCATAAGCTTTAATGGAGAAGAGAACTGTGCCTGTCAGCAGAAAAAAAATACTATCAACCTGTGATGCCCTACACAAATAATGTCAAACCTGGGGCACGATGCAGATTAAGGTGCACTTTAAGCCATCTACTAAATGGAGTATTAGCTGGAAACTGGATTTTACCATCAATGAAACATAATTTAATATATCTGAAGGCCAGTATTGGTTCACCTATCTCATCTGCAGTTGCACTGAAGGGAAAAAAAATCCTTTTGACTGTAAGAAAGTACTCTTTTCTATTACTGAGCTCAACAGTGAGTTTAGATCCTGATTGTGTTCCATGTCAGCACCTTAAAAGGAAAATATTTTTAGCCTTGAACACAATAATACTCCCTGCTTCTCTGAGTATAATACCACTGTATACCAGTGAAGGATGAGCAATAATTTCACAACTTGCTACCTTAAAGTAAAAAAGGATGTATTTAATTTGACATGAACACCTGATAGGAAATGTTAATCTGGGATTATCCACCCAGGTAGATAATCTAGGCTTGCAATATTACTTACTATTCTAGTGTCATTTCTGCTGCTATTTTGTCATTTTAACCTTAACAAGATATGAGATCTTGCTTGACCTTACCATTATCTATGCTAGGTATACCCTACTTTAGCTCTGTAAAAATCAGGCTAACAAGATCTACTCATCTTTTATAACACCATGAAAACTATAGAAACCAAAAATGTTAAGTACTTTAACTGTGCAGAAAAGATAAAAGGGAGTGGGAAGATTTCACTCTAAGATTTTTAATGATTTTCATGACTGTTCCTGATGGAGAGTTTATTTGATGGCAAGCACTTTCCCTCTTGGCCTATTGTTCACCCCTGATTCAGACATCCAAAGACTCCCCAATGTTTAGGGCTTACAGACAAGAGGGAAAGAAAAAACTGAAGGAGACATGACTTAGAGGAGACAAGGACAAAGTTAAGAAACTGCAGAGAAAATTGCCAATAATGAGAATGGAGTTATGCAGAGTTTGGAAGTCAGAAATGAGGATAATGAGATGTTAATGAATAGATCGTAATAGAGGTTGTCCATAAAGTAGATGATTACTAGACCAGCATTTTGGATTAAATGAATAAAGGAAAAGCAAGAAAGGCCAGTGATGAAGCATGCAACTGAAGCAACTCAAGATCAAGTTTTGACCATTTTTTACATTGTTACCAAAAATCCCATCTAATTTTAAAAAAGAGAAATGAAAGCAATGAAAGGAATTAGAAACAATTTTAAAAAGATAGAACATCTGTCTTACAGAAAATCAAAGAAGAAAAGTAAATAGAGAGCTTGGAAGAACTGCTTAAGTCAGAGTATAGCTCAAGCATCCAGTTAGGGGTCAGTTAGAAGGTCCAGTTGTCACCACGCTCTTCTTTTCTAACTGAGTATGTACTGCCTCTTGTTTGCATTATGAAAGCATTTAATCCTTACACATGCTGGTTCAATATTTGGGGAAGGTTTAGAGAAATGCTTCAGATGGCATTCCAGACCTACACCTACAGATCAGCTTCCCAGTTGTCCCACCAAACTCCTACTTTGATCATATTTTATATAATATATTAAACAATACAAAATATATACATTGAACTCTCTATATTTCATGCATGTAATATATAATAGTTAATAATATATAATAAATTATACACACATAAATATATTATTTACATATAATAATGTAGATGTTTTTCTGACTTACCTGATTATTCCATCTGGAGTGAAAGCTCTCCTATTCCATTGAAGAAATCTACATACAGCTAAGGGACAATCAGAAACTACAAATACTAAACATATACACAAATATATATTTTCATTTTTATATATCCTTGAATATATCATCATCATCACCATCATCATGGCTAGGCTTTGCCAATGAAGATTTGGGAAGGGCTCTACCCATGCTTGCTGCAAGCGCACTGATGGCTAAAAGGGCCGATGTGAGATAGGCAAGTCCAGTTGCAAAAGGCACAGCAGAAAGTCTCCATAGGCAGTACTGGCTAGGCACGGTTCTTTCTGCATTGTCTCCTTGAATATATATTACATATAAATTCTTAAATACATCGACTTATGTTAGCCCTAAATTAATACTGCATAGATGAAGAAAAAGTACACTGGAAAGTTTTTTACAGCATATCAGGATGAAAATGTATCAAATGGAGCTTTTGAAATTTTTGTGCAACAGGCAAGGTGTGAGAGTTGAGGTGGTGCCAGTTAGGCAGGCTGTACAGTAACACAGTTGTACTAGAAAAGGATATGGGTGTACCTGAAAAGCTGTATTGTATTGGTTTTATGTGGTAAGGTTTTGGTAGCAGGGTGGGCTGCAGGGTTGGCTTCTCTGAGAAGGTGCCAGGACCTTCTCCCATGTCCGACAGAGCCAATGCCAGTCGGCTCGAAGACAGACCTGCCGCTTGCCAAGGCTGAGCCCATCAGTGGCAGTGGTAGTGGCTCTGGGATAACATAGCTAAGTGGGAAAAAACCCCCTGCACAACAGCAGCCAGAGAGAGGAGTAAGAATATGTGAGAGAAGCAACCCTGCAGACACCAAGCTCAGTGCAGACACTCCCCTGCACTCTGTGGTGCAGACCATGGGGAGGCAGGCTGTCTCCTGCAGCCCACAGGGGTCGAAGATGGAGCAAAATCCATCTGCAGCCCAAGAAGGACCCCATGCTGGGGAAGGTGGATGCCCAAAGGATGGCTCTGACCCCATGGGAAGTCCATACTGGAACAGTCTGCTCCTGGCAGCACCTGTGGCCCTGTGGAGAGAGGAGGTCACACTGGAGCAGGTTTGCTGGCAGGACTTGTGACCCCATGGGGGTCATGCTGGAGCAGCCTGTGCCTGAAGGACTGCATCCTGAAGGGACATGCTGGAGAAGTCTGTGAAGAACTGCAGCCCACGGGAAGGATACAGGTTGGAGAAGCTCATGGAGGACTGTTTCCTGTTGTGGGAACTCCACACTTCAGCAGGGAAAATGCAAGGAGGAAGGAGCGGTACAGACAATAATGTAATGAACTGATGACAAGTCTCATTCCCCATTCCTCTGCACTGCTTGGGAGAAGGAGGTAGAGCAATTGGGAGTGAAGCTGAACCCAGGAAGAAGAGAGTGTGAAAGGAAAGTGCTTTTAGATTTGGTCTTATTTCTCATTATCCTACTTCATTGTTATTTGGCAATAAACTAAATTAATTTCTCCAAGTCACGTCTATTTTGTCCATTATGGTGATCTCTCTGTCCTTACTTTGCCTCACAAGGCTTCTATCATATTTTCTTCTCCCCAGTCCACAGTCCAGTTCAGAGGTTTGGTGGGCATGTGGTGGCTAGACAAGGTCAACCCACCAGAGGTAGCAAGGGGTTTTCTTAGCTATTTTGAGTGAAAAAAAGATGTGACTTTTGGGTCTGTTATAAGGTATCCCTTGAATTGTTTTTCTCCTTTGCATCCCATTGACTCTAAAGGAAAACCAATTTTGCTCCAAGCTTTCAGTTCTCTTCCCTTAACCCAACACATCTATCATCTTCCTAGGGAAAAATATTTTGTGCACAGGAGTAGATAATGGTAGACACCATTAATGGCACCTGCTCAGAGTTTTACATTAGGACAGTGGAATCACCTTGCTAGAACAGGTTATCTAGGTCCACCATTCAGAGTCTGAGGGCTAGCAACAAGCTTCTCGCAGAAAGATGCGTAAAGTAAAACCATAGAAAAAAACACTTCATTAAATGGCTCATCTCTATTCCTTAAGCCTGTGATTTGCTTAATGCCTGAAGTATGAATTTTGATCTCCCTTCCAAATATTCTATTGTTGTTAGTAAATATTCTCCTATTAGATTTTTCCTTTGCTGCTAGGCATATAACTACCCAACTACCCCCTAAAACTTGCTCAGCTATAACCTTCAACAGCATCCTGTGACATTGATGAAAATTAAAGCCCTGTTACAGAGTGAGAGAATGGTTTGTTTATCAGTACAAAATTTGCCCCCTATCGAATTCATCGAATATTTCTGTTCTTGTGCTAGAAAACAAAAAGTGCAGTCACAAAGGACTTCATGGATATCGTGAAGAATTCCCGCATTTGGAGCTGACTTAAGAGATGAATGGTAGTTAAAAAAATTTAACAAAGTTACAGGCTTTTCTAAAGTTATCTATTTTCCCATTTAACTTCTAGTAACAAAGAGAAAAGGAGTACAAATTATACTGTACAACAACAGAATGATCAGAGACAAATGTCTGTCAGTAAGATTACCACTGCAGATAGATTATGTAAACATACGTTTCAAAACCAATTTTTCCTTATGCATTCTGTCTCGTCACAAAGATGCCAACGGGATAGGCTGACTTTGCAAATAAGATGAGCATGTTTAATAAAATGAGAGTGAAGGAATGATAACATTTTATTACCTTATTTTAGAACCCTTTCTTAGTTCAATTTTTCTGTGGAAAAAAGATTAAGCACAGTTAATCAAGGTCTGTCACTGGGTTCCTGTGGTGACTTTTTACACAGCAAAATGAAAAGCACAGAAGTAGCACAAAAGTAACACAAAAGAAAGGCACATATGGAGTTGCTTGTGGTTTCTTACAGATTTCAAGCAAAGAACAGATTTTTACAGACTTTTAATACACAGAAACTTAAAATCACGCTATTTTGTCTCTTCAGTTGTTCCCTAAAGCAAATAAAAATATTACTGTGTGCATACTGCAGCAAGGAGTTGCTCCATACACAAGAATCTGTGCATTACTTGGAAAAAAATTATATTTTCCTGTTTTCTAATATTTTTAATCCTTTGCAGTACCGTGGAACTAATTTAGGTTCACATTTTCCTTCGTGTTCAGTTACTGGAGCATGCCTGTTAGTTTGCACATTGCCTTTGTGAAGGTGTACCAGCACAATGAATAAACCCCACTGCAATGAGACAGTCATGAATTTGAGTCCAGAAAACTGTTACTGACAGAAATCCAACTTTTACCTCAGAGGTTTAGCACATTTATTAATTACCTGAAAATCAATTACATGCTGTAGATGTGAAAGCTCAGGAGGCTGTATCTATAGGAAGACCTTCAGATAAAGCTGTCCTTTAGTAGTAGTATAGGTATCTTGGTTAAGTTATTTTTCTAGATTTCCTCAGTGGGCAGTGGAAAGACTGAAGATGGGACAAATTAGTCTTTAGTGGTGTCTAAGAAAGGAGTTTTAGAAGAGTGATACTCTGGACGCGTTGATTTCTATCTACTAAGGGAGAATCTAGACTAGACTTACTGGACAAATTTTCTTAGGAATTAACAAAAAAACCCCTAAGGTTGTTTTGGCTTTTTGTTTGTTTGTGGTTTTTTGTTTTTGTTTTTGTCTGAATCAAACCCTAATTGATTACCTGAAAAGACTTGTTTCAAGAATGCAAAACAGAATTAAGAAGTCAATGTGCATTGGATAGTCGATGCCTTCTAGGAAAAGTGTATTTTCTACTTTCCAGTGAAGATTCCTTAATTATAAAATATTTCAGATCTCTTCTTCCTTCTAAAATGCTGGCCCTCTCAGTTTTGGGGAGATCCTGTGTTTTCTTATTCTCCAAGTTGCTATTTCTCCATGGTATTTCCATAATATATTTTTCCTATGACACTAAATAGAACTGAAAAATATGTTGGTTTCTGGCTTGTCTCATCTACTGTGTTTCTTTCCAAATATTTTTTTTTAAAAATCTATATTTCACTTTGTCTTAACCTACTTTTCTGATTTAGATTTAATACAATGCTCTGAATCGTCACATCTCTAGATAGCTTCACTGAAGTGAGAATGATCGCATTTCTTCTGCAAAGTCCATGCTTAGATGTGCACAGGCTGCCATCTTTATCACCACTCATTGTGTAACTAATTGTGTTGGCCCTTATTGTGAATTTCATTATTTTCTTCTCAGGTAAGTTCACTCACTGTAGCAGAGGTGCAAGTTCACTACTGTTAATGGAAGTCTCTCTTACTTATTCTGCTGTGCACAAAAATAGGATCAATAATATGTGAGTTCTGAAAGTTCTATAGTATGAAGCATTATATTAAACATATGATTTCAATATGGCAGGACTTATTTCATAATGCTTTAAATCCAGGTGATTATTTTTCCCGATTAACATTAACAAGTTGAAAATTCTTTTCTATTTAGACTTTTAAGAGTTGTCTTATTATTCCTCCTTTGGTGGCACTCTGTTTCAGTGAAACGTATTAAAATTAAATAAATCTACATTAGAATAACAGGAGGTTATCTACAGGATAGCAAGGCTAGACAGAAAGGAGCTGCTTTGTATTCTGGTACAAGGTGAAGAACCGCCTGTGCTTAACTGACCTGGAAAGAGCTTATACACTGCCTTTCAATTTTATATGGATGGTTAATTTTTTTTTTCTTAGAAAAGCCTTCTTATTTTTAAGAGGGCAAATGATTCCTATTGATTACAGTGTTATCTAAGGGTGAGGAAGAAGCTTGCATCCCTGCTGCTGACTTCAGCTGAGAAGTCAATCATGACTGCTGCAGCTGGATCTGGAGGAAAACTACAAAGCATTTTTACTGACTGAAAAATGGAAACAGGAGGAAAGGGATTATGTATTACTCCGGGCCAGGAAGCAAGTAGTAGTGAATCTTTATTTAGGAAACGTCCAGTTTCCTGATATTTCATTACTTGGCACAATCTATTCAAATTCCAGCTTTCAAATGCAATATGCTGGGTGTCCGTACATCATTTGTTCAAAGATGGGGCCAGCTGCTGTAGAAAAAAAGAGTGCTACCATAAATAAGTAACATGTTTCAGTTGTACACAGACTTTCTGTATGATTTACTATCTTTAAGCTTGTCTCTAAATACTAGTCAATGAGCTTAATAACTGGTAAAAAATGAGATGAAACTCTTAAAAAAAGGCAGGCCAAGCATGAACACAGCTAGAGGAGTTTGAGTCACTGCCAGCTATCCATGTATTTGTTATCAGGTTGCAGCTTTCTCAAGCACAATGCCAGGAATAAACCAAAGGAAAAATATAAGAGGTCAGAGAACTACTTGAGAGATTTAGTGCACTCATGTCAGTTTTCAGGTTTTAATGAGTCTTATGTTTGATTTGAATATTTCACAAATATCTGAATGAGATGTAATTCCATTTGAAACACATTAAAGACTGTTACTCTTTGAAGCAGACTTTGAATAATAGAACCATAAGCCTGGAAAGGACCTCAAGAGGACATTTCTTCCAGCTCCCAGCTCTAATGCAAACTCAACTGTGCTTATATCCGTCTGACTGATGTTTGTTCTAAAAATCTCCAGTGATGGAGTCTTTAGAATCTCCCATGCCATTATCTTCCTGGCTCTCTCTATCCTTAGCACTGGAATTTGCTTCCTAACACCTAACTTTGCTGTAATTTAAGTCCATTACTTCTCATCCTCATCTATGGCTGATACAGTGAAAAATTGTTCCTTTCCTCTTTCTCAGCTTTTCATGTATTTGAAGTCTATTGTCATACCTCACCTTTAATTATGTACTGAGAACCTTTTGGCCGCAAGAGAAACATAGCTTACCAGCCGTAAAGGCAGAGAGTTTACTTAACAGAAACAACAGTGTGATCAAGAAAACAAGAGTCTTGGTAAAAGTGGGTACCCTAACTGATTGGTTGTTCCTTTGGTTAGCCTGCCAGTCTGCCCTTGGAAGGTCCGGGATCATGAACAATTTTTTGTAGTTCTCTTCTTCCTGCAATATTAACAAATCAGAATTCCTTAGCTAATTTTTCTTTATTTATAAGGCCTACCACTTGGGAAAGAGGCTGTGTTAATTTGAAATATTCCTCTGTTGGGCAGTATTTGTCATCATAGCTAAATATACAGCTATATGTAAGCCAGACTAATCTACTAACAGAACCTAAATGAAAATGAAACAAGAGTACATATTCATTTTGCTGATTACATCCTACCTTACACAGATAGCATCTACAATACTTTCTCAATTAATTTTACTGCAGATCTGTTAAACATCTGAGTTTTCTCTGGCTAAATCAGGAGCTTATGATAGTTAGTCTAAGGTTTAGGTCTCTAATCCCCTTCTTACTGGCTGCATGACCTTCTTGCAGACTGGTACACTGAGTTGGCACATTTCACTATCTCATGTATCTAATTTCGTAATAAAGTAGAAAGAGTTTATCCCTGCCCTTTTGGAAAGTATTTTGAAGTCTCTAAAGTACTGCTTGGTGTATTTAAGAGAATGTTTTTGTGGGTTTTGCCTTTCTTTATCACATTTTACTTCTTGACAAAAATGGCGTGGGCAAAGTATTTAGGACACTATTTTACCCTTGGATATCAAGTTTTCTACCAACTTCGATGTACTCCAATTTTCTCACTCCCCCATGGTAACAGTACTGAAAAACCTGCCTTTGAAGAATCTTGAAAGGATCTTGCTGCTTGGACTCATAAGACAAAGTGGACTTGGTCTAGGCACCTTGTGTAAAGCTTGTTCTGCATCCTCCAATAATTTATTACAAAATAAACAGCATGCCAGGTGTCATATAATTACTTCAGATAAGCTGATGGCAATACTATATTACCTTAAGTTTAATAGTTTTGTGACCAAAGACACCATTCTAACAGAATTTTACTAGCAAATGCACCTTAAAAAGTTGCTTGGAATTTTTTAAACCATTTTTTTTCATGAATCATTCATTTATTAAATCTTGAAGAAGTCTCTGCTGATTGCTGCCATTCTGATTTATTTGTTTCTTATGCCACTGATTGTTTACTAATAGGGATATTTAGTCCACAGTATTTTCAGTCTAATTCAAAACTGCAGTAGTACTTTAACTTATGGATTCTTGTAGTTTAACTCTTCCATGTAAAAGTGGTTTTGTTCTGATCCTTGCATGATGTCCTATTTATAAAGTGAGACTTTAGCTTATTCTTATGGAATAATGTGGTAGGACCTGTGATCAAAGCAATGAGGCATGACAAGATAGCTTGGGTGACTGGAGTGGTAGGATAGATTGATCCAAGATCTTTAAGAAAGACAGGCAGAGAAGGCAAGGAGTATCAATGCCTATGTGAAGGAGCAATTCAAATGCATGGAGATGGACAACAGCTTGTGGGTCTCAGAGAGGCCAGTGAAGGTGACATTGCTGAGAAAGCGTGTTACTGACCACCTGATCAATGTGAGGAAGTGGGTAAAGTCTTCTTGAAACACTCAAGGAAGTATTTTGATCCTATGATGTTGGTTCTTACAGGAACTTTACCATCTGTTGGAAGGGGGACTGTGGTGAGAAGCAAGCTATCCAGGAGGCTTCTGGATTGTATTGGGATAAATTCATGATACAGACACTGGAAGGCCAACCAGGTGAATCTGCCATTCACTAGTTAGTGGTAACTGTTTGGGAATGTGATAATCAATAGAAACCTTGACTGTAGTGATCATGGAGTTCAAGATCCTGAGGAGGTAGAGGAAGACAAGCTGTGCAGTACAGAGCCTGCACTTTAGGAGGGCAGACTTCAGCTTATCTGGGGAGTTGAAAGGTGGGATTTCATGGGAGACACCTCTGGCAAGCAAATGAGTTCAGGGAATCTAGCAGATCCGTAAGGACATTATCCTTCAAGCACATGAATGGTTCATTCTGATGCTGAGGAAGTCAAGTACACTTAGCAATAGACCAGACCAAGACAGAGATCCACCAGAAAAGGAGCAGAAGGGAGATGGAAGCAAGGACAGTCTACAAAGGAGGAATTTCTGAAACACAGCATTAGTATGTAGCAAAGGTGTTGGGGAATCCAAAGCTCAGACAGTGTTGAGACCTGCCAGGGACATCAAGGCAACAAGAAGAGCTTCTACATTACTCATAAAAGGCTGAACAAAGAAAATCTGTAATAATTGCTGAATGAAAAGGGTGATTCAGCAACAATGGACACTGGTAAGGCTGAAGTGCTCAATGACTTGTTCTTTGCGGCTGCTGTGCATAATGAGAGGGAAGAGAGAAGAGAGGAACCACCAGTTGTGGATAAGGATCAAGCCAGGAATTACTTATGAGAACTCAACTCATAAATGCTCATGGACCTGACAAGCTGCATCAAAACTTTATGAAGGTTCTAAAAGGACAACCCAAAGGACTGATGCTGCTCAGGCTTACTTCAACCCCTGGTAAAAAAAGCCAGAGCAAATCCTCTAGGAAGATATTTCTTGCAACCTGAAACAGAGTAACAATGGAAAGGAGAGCATTCTCATCAAGTTTTCAGATGAAATCCATATGGAGGTTGCAGCTGGAGGGCTTGAGGGGCAGGTTGCCTTTTGGAGGAACCTATGGGATGGACCAACAGGACCAACAGGGGATAAAAGCTCCTTAAGGAGAGATGGAAGGAAACAGGATTGTCCAGTTTGAAGCTTTCGGGGAGACTAAGAACAGCTTTACAATACTTAGGAGGAGGTTACGAGAAGGAGGAGGCAGGTTTTTCCAGTGATGCATTTCAGGAGAACTAGAAACAATGGACATGAATGAGAAAACAAAGTGTTTCCAGACGATTATAAGGCAAAACATTTTTAGCATGAGGACAGCCAAGAAGTGAAGTAGGTTACTCAGAGAGGCTACAGAGTCTCTACTTTGAGACTTTCAAGACCAGGCTGTGTAAACCTTTAGGCAACTCTGTTTAGAGCAGGAGTTTACACTAAATCTTTCCCGAGGTCCCTTCCAAACTGAAGCATCCTATGACCTTATGTAAAAAAACCACACCCAAAAAACAAACAAACAAACAAACAAACAAACAAACAAAAAACTACCCCAAAAAACCCCCAAAACACAAAACCCCCTTTGATTTCTGAAACAAGTAGAAACATATCATTTCAAGTAAAAGAATGTTTCATTGGTGCTATTTTACAAAAGTGCTTAATCCCCTGATTTTTCAAACTATTTTAACATGTTGGAACCATCTAGGTTGTAAGAGTGTAAGTTTAAACTTCCCAGCCTTGATGATGGAGTCTTCAACTATTATATGTGGTTGTTTCTAAAAGAAGCACTTTTTATCTTCTGCAGTTGTGGGATACAGATTTCATGGAACTACAAGACAAATGTCATCTTAACTACATGAAGAACATGAAGAAAATCATACTACTTTTAGCAGTTTCATGAACACTGGTTCAGACTTCACTTATGAGAATTCTGGATTGTGTTCCAAAATTTTATGTTACTATAATGTTCTCTACAGTGCTATGTAATACTATTTGTCCTCAAGAATATATTAATACCTATGACATAGTTTGTCTTTTGACCATCACCTAACACATTTTCTAATTCTGTGCCAACATCACTCATTACCAAGAGTATGCTTGCTGAATGAAATCAGCTAAATCCTTGCTGGGTTTCTAGTCTTGATAGTTTAGCTTGATGGGCTGATAGCTTCCTATTAGACAATATTTCTTTTACAAACCCTATTTGCAAACACTGTAGTATTGCAAAAATTGCTTGTTACATGTGACGTGAATCAGAAGAGATTTTATCCTTATGTGGAATTTCCAGAACTATGTGCATTCCCAGTGTTTTTATTGCTTCTGCAAAATGCAGCTAACATACTTTGGTTGAGACTAAACCTGGCTAAATATTTCCATATCTCATATAAAGCAGGTAATTGGCATCACCAATATTCTTACAGCTGTATCCATTTAAACAGAATACTGTAATCCCAACTTTTTGTGGGATGATGTTTAAGGTTGTGGAGTGGTTTGTTTGTTTATTTTCTTCCCCCTTTTGAATATCAGATTTATCTGTGACATGGAAAGAGGGAAGTTGTATAGTTTCATTCAACAACATAAACTGCATAGGAAGGTCTTTGTTCTGGCTCTGTGGTTATACTTTTGTACATCAGCATGAATATCCTCCTAGTCAACTGAGCATTAGCTGCCTGATTGTGATTTCTCTGGAGATTAAGTATTTTACTGTTCTGTGACAAGTCTGTAGAAAAATTCAGTTTATCCCACTGAGATGTTTTGGTGCTCTAAGGCACAAAGGGAAACAAACATTTGTCTCTCATATGGTCTATAACTTTTTTTAACCTTTCTGACAAATATATGAGACATATGCCATTTGTCTTAGTATTCCTTCTTTCTCCTGGCTCAACACTGCACTCATTCAGTGTTTCATAACTTTTAACTCAGAGGGTCTTGTTGGCTATATATGTCAATAAATAAAAAAGGGCTAAGGGCTGTTTTCTGGCCGTGAGGCTAAATGTCACAGAGTGACTGCAGGGACACCACATAACACTTGCCCTTGAGTGTCACCTCAGGGGACAATGTGTCTGAAATAATGTGAGGGTCACATTGCAGCTTTTTAGCACAAGGGTTTTTCTAGTATGAAACAGATAGAATTTGCAGGGTGCTGTGGTGTGTGGCAGGAGGAGTGTGTCAGAGTGCCAAACTTTCAGAGACAATTTTGAAGAAAACATGAAGGGTGATGTTGAGTATTGGGAATGATTCCTGGCAAATGTTATTCCCATGCCTGGGCATTGTATGGCAGGATGCTTGTTAGCACCAGGTAAACTGAGAAGAATGAAGTCAAGCAGTGCAAAAACCAGTGGTCCAGTGCTGGAATTCAAGCTCTGTTCACTTAGCATTATGGCTATATAGGCTAAATTCAAGTGCATGCACAGACCTTATGTCTGTGTTTGTGCATGCACACTGAAGCTTTTTGTATAGTCTCTGCCCCTCCTTGTTGTTTACTGTATTTGGTACTTCTCAAATAAAATGTTGTGTGCAGTCACCTTTTCTGTACAGATTTCAATGAGATGCTTGCCCAGATCTTGTCCCCAAAAGACCTCAAAAGTTGTGACATATGTAGGCACTGTAAACCTCAGTGGATCAGAGATAAAGAAAGATAAGCCTATGGATACTGTTTTCTACATCAAAAATTACATCAAACTGTGATAATGTACATGTAGACTTAAGAACTGTTGAGATTTTGTTTCATATGTAAACACTGTGCATAAATTTATTTGTTGGATCAGAGTAATTTGCAGGAAGAACTTCATGTGAACAGTTCAGATACTACAGGTTTAATTAGCAGTGGAGAGAGAGCTGCATCCTACACTAAAAGCAGACCACACAGCTATGAACAATTGCTGTAGGCTGTTAGATTTGAAGCTCATTCTGTAGAAGCCTTTCTGTTGATCAGCTCTAAGCTTATTTAAGCAATAACAAACAATGGCATAGTAGCAAGGCAGCAGACTGAATTCCCTAATGCCATGGGACTTTTGCTACTGTTACTCCAAGATGGGTAAATATTGTATTCCTAGAACACTAGAATGGGTACAGTTAGTGTTAGAGATTAAAGAGCTATCAGCATATGAATATAACGTCACTTGGGCGGGAATCTTTTATGTCATCCCGTTTGCAGGCTCCATCAACCAAAACTACCAGTGGAATAGCTGTAGAAGTTGGAGGACAAAGGCTCTGGTAATCAGGAGGAACAAAAGCAAGCATTGTACCATTAATACTGGATAATAGTAGATCTCAATAACAATGGCACAAGGGTGTTTCTGGGTGGACATACTAACCTTTGAGGAAAACCAGAGGCTTGAGTGAATAGTGGAATTAGATTCTGATTATGTTTCCCCAAAAAGAAGAGCAAGCATATCTTGGACCTCCTGCTGCTCAAAACCAACAAGGAGTGAATACAGTGAACACTCTTCTGGAGCTCATTGACCCTGAGAAGAGAAGTCCTAAGGCAAACAGCAAACTGCATGTTTATATATGCTCTTTATGGGAGAATGGAAAACAGGGTAGAAGAAGGAAACTAGTGCATGTATTTCAGTTAGAATAACTAGATACGGATTCTTCCCAGCCATGGCCTGCTGTGTAGTGTTTTACTGCTTATAGTGCAGCTGCCTCTATTCCTGATTTTTAATCCAGGCTTTATATTTTCAGATGGTAGGTTCTTCTGGAGATGGAATCTGTTACTAATATCAAACCCCAAACACTGACAAGTGTTAGCCCTTTTAGGAATTTTTTGAAATGAAATAATTCAACTTCATGCATTTATTTTTGGGAACAGGGAGGCTAAGAGGTGAAATGCCAAAAGGAAGTCTATTTTAATTTTGTATTCCTGCTATTAAATGGGAAGAGAGTTATCCCATGAAACTGTCCCTTGTCAAATTTTATAGAGATTTTCCTGAAGCGTAGGGAACATGTCTAAGCTTTTGGGCTTTTCTGACTCTGATGCTTCACTCATTGCTAATTATAACACATGCCATTAGTCAGGGAGGTAAGAAGCAGGCACCTGAGAGCTTAAAACAAAGAGAAGTAGTGCTGTTACATTCATTTTCCCCCACCTGTAATTTTTCCTTTGATTTCATTTAATTTGATAAACCTGGCAAGTTGCTGCCAGGTGGATCTCCTACACAAGTCTGCCTTGAGATTTCATTATCCTTTTTATTTCTAGCATCATCATTCAGACATCTCTGTTTTCTCTAGCTAATTAGCCCGCTGTTTACGAGGTGCACATTTCTTAACATATGGTACATAGTTGCATTGCATGTGTGCTGTATTTTCATTTTCTAGTTTGAATCTTATATTTCTGATACAGTATGTCAAAAATATCAGATGCCCATCTTACAGAACAGGACTCACAGCTTCACATTGAAATGTGCCCTAATTATACTTTCGAAATCCTTACATCCCCATGTTTTCAATTAAGGCATCACAGCCATTACAGTACTGTGACAACAGATTGTGATTTAAAGATGCTAGTATTTGGAGGTCACAATTTAGCAGGAGATAAAAGTCACAGGAATTAAGTGTTTAAAATAATTAAGATTAAAAAATGTACCTTTCCAATTCAGTGGAGCAAAGTTAAACCCCATATGAAAATCCTCCACATGGCGTGATACTGTCTCTTTGAGACACTGGCATTGCATGCAGCTGTTATAAATCTTCTTCCTGTGTAAGACTGCAGAGGGAGGACCTGACTGGCAACACAAAGGAAGAAGAAGGTCTGTTCGCCTGTCTGGGAGAGACAGAGGGAGAGGAGCGGGTGGAGGGGGAGCGAGACGCGCACACACACGCACAGCTGAATACAGAAAGATTCACTCCTTCTGTACAGCCCACAGACCATCTATGCCTAAATGACTCTGGTCCACCATTTGCATGATATATTAGCCTTTCAAGCTGTCTTCTGGCATTATCTGAGAGACTGTAGCTTTTGCTTTCAGCTAAGCTCATCTGCAATTGGTTTTATCTCCAGCAGGTCTCCATTTCTAGCTAATATTAACCTTATTTCAAGGAAAACAGTATACTCAGGGCTGTGCGCATGCTGGAAATACACCAGGACACTGCAAGGGCTGAATTAAACAGCTTCAGTTACATAAAATTAAATTTCTGTGTCATTTACTGTACTGGCAAAAATGCTTCTTTTTTTCCTTTTTTAAAAACAACCAACCAACCAAACAAACAAAAAACCCTAAAAAAAAAAACAAACCAAAAACAAACAAACAAACAAACAAAAAACAAAACAAAACAAAAAAAAAAAAACAACAAACCAAACCAAAACCAGCTTTACATGAAATTTATGTTAAATTAGAAAAAAAAGACAATTTTTAATTCTGGAATAAGAGTGTTCACATGGGTTGCTACACTCACATAACCATATCAGCTTCACTGTGCTGGTGTAGCTGATAATTTGTGCTGTACTGACTAGCTCTCAGGCTCCTTGAGCTGCAGAGAGATGCAGATGTAACCTTAAATTCTCTCTAAAGCAAATCCCTCATGCTTTCTGCCTCCCTCATCCTCCCTCGAAAAAGCCTTCAACTCCCTCTATAGGATTAGCTTTTTTCTGTACCTACCCCCTCCATGCCGAGTCTCGCCTGAATCGCTGTCAGTCATCTGGTTACTTCACAGCTTCTCCAGACATCCCCTCCAGCCAACGCACATACCCCTGCAAGCTCGTGCCTGAATCATGAACTGACAGCTGGAAGACAGGTAGTATGAGGATCATATCCAAGAGATGAACGAACATTTTCAGCAGAAGTAGAGCACCTATCCACTAATACACTATTTGCCTAACAAAAAGCAAAATAACATAATGGTTTTCTTCTTGTTGTATAACCAGTTTTATATCATACACTGAACAAAACAGAATTATAAGATTTCTAGTAGTTTTGTGACAGCAAATGTAACCACAAAAGATACAAATGTCTGTGAGATGTATAGTTATTTCTAACATCTGGGTCAGCCATGAAGGCTCCAGTGTTCTTATACCAAAGGTACAGCATGATAGCAGAATTTTACTTAACATAAGGAGTATGCTGCATAGTGAAGGTAAAAATTACACCAAAATGGCTGCAAACATCTCCCAGCTTGTGGGTAGAGTGCTGGGCTATTTTTCAGTAGTAGTGAGAGGCCACAACCGCTATTGACTGAGTGTTTGGCTCATTTAAAACACAAGCCTTATTTAGATGCTTAATATAGATTTAGGCGTCTGACTGTAAACACTTGATTAAAAATATTGGCCTAGCTTTACAAATAAAGGTCAAATGAAACATACATTACTGAGCATTGGAAAGCAAAAGGAAGACAAGGAATTAAGAAAAAGGAGTTCCAAGGATTTGTGGAGGACAAAGGAAAGAAGACGCTTGGATGCTATTTATTATTTTAGTATTAATTTCCACTTTAATTATTGAAATTATATGGTTTTTATATAGCCAATGCTACTCTCCGTCTTGTTTTTATTATCCCTTACTGTTCTCTGTGCCTATTCAGCCTGAGCGAGAGCAGAAAATACTGTATAGAAATCCTGAGAGACAGCCTGTTCACATGAAACTTTCATCCAAATTTTAGTAGATACCAAAGGGTGAACCTTTAATTAGGCAAGGCAGAAACTTACGGGTACCTAGTGAAAGCTGTACATTTTCAGATGTTCACCTATCATAACGATGTCCTGCTGCCATGCTTTCTACTTTTTAGCCATCCAGCATGAAAATAATAAAACAGAACCACCAGCAACCACCAAAAGAACAAATGCTTTTATTTATTATTCACCTGGATGTAGGATTTCAGTCAGACTTCTAAAGCATGTATGTGTAAATGCTGTCTGTATGGTGGTAATTTAAGCTTCCTTTGAATTCCATCTATCCATTTAGTCATCCCTGCCAAGTCAGTCTCTATTACCTATATCTACTAAGATGTGTTTTAATGGTGAAAGTAACAGGTTGACTTAATAAAAATGCTGGCAGTGACACCAAGGAATGATGGGAATTTACTAATCTGAAAAATAATGACCTTAGGGGAGCTTTGTTCCTCTTTCTCATGGGTCCCTGCTAGAAACAGCCAAATAATTATAAAAAGGAGTCAACTCAATAAACACAGTGGGAAGTATTGTGGATGTTATTACATAAATGCATTATAGATATTTTTCAGCTTTGATTTTTTTTTAATATGAATTTACTGAAACTTTTCATGCTGTTTGGATTTTTTTCTTTATTTTTAAATTTTTGTACCACTACTTCAATTTGTATTATCAAAGATTTTTTTAAAAAAACTCAAGCAAACACTAAAACAACCCCCACCTGAACCTTACAGGTCAAATACTGTATGAGTTGAATTTATAAAATGTTTTGAACTGCACAAAAAGCAAAGCTCAGGTACATTTTCTTATTTGATTCCACACATATGGACGTTTTCAGGGTAGATTTAACTCCCTTACACTAGGGACAATCTACTCTAAGCAAAGGCCAGATTTGGATTTGTGTGGCTTCTAGGGACAGTGGAGGCCACAGTTTGTATGATGAGAATATGGCTGTGTTCATGGAGATTAGGGCAAATGTGGATGCCAGACTGAAAGAGTTGATTGGGTCAGGTTTTACTGTGCAAACACATGCTACTTGTATAACATTCCAGTAGTATTTGTTCACAATTCTGACTTCAAATAGAAGTGATTCATGAAACGTTCCCCAAATTGATACATCTTTTTGACTTTGACTGAAATCTGTTTTCCTAATAGCACATGTCCACAGAACCATTTGTCTTGCTCTCAAAAGAGCACTATGCCTATGGTGCAAAAAATGTTGCCATAAAAAGCATGTTCTCTGTTATCTGTTCAGTGAAATGGTGTATGTGTCAGATGTACAGAGGAGGCAGGGCTTGGACATGAAGGATTTTGCCCTCTTAAGCCCATCATAGTAAACAAAACAGAATGTAGGTGCTCCTCCATCCTGACTATGCATTTGGTTGACATTTTCTCTTCCGTCTCACAGCAGCATATCTGTCACAGGTATAAGTAGTCTCAGCTAAATCAGTCAGTTCAAAACAGGAAGTTTCTTGTCCTCTAAATTAAATAGACCTGCAATAAATCACTAGTTTAAAAAAAAAAAAAAAGTAATATATGTAGATACAAAATGTAGTTCTCTCAGGATCTGGCTTATTTATGTAAAGGTGAATTTTAATCCAGTGGGCAATTCCCTAAGAACTCTTTGTCACAGTCTCTAGCTTCTCTTTGGAAATGTTTTCACTAGAAAAGTAGGTTAAAGGAAAAAAAGGGAGCCATGTTAATTATTAGACTGAAAATCAGTGTAAACAGGAACAATTTGAGTTTGCCATCAAAATGTGAGTTGATTGTGATTAACCCCATAATTCCCATAGTGTTTAATTTCAGTTGACTGTTTCGTGCTATGTATGTATCTTTTCCATCTATACTGATTACACAATTATGATTAACACTGTGTTAGTTGAAATGAGGACTCACAATTCTATTTTGACATGACAAACCAAGACACTGGAAACCGAGTCTGGCCTGCTGCATGTTCAGAGGGAAATCTATGTGCTTAAAACCGTAGTTCAGTAATTCAAAAGAATTCAGTTCATCAACAGTTGCCGCTGTATTTATTGAGTTGGCTCCTTTTAATAATTATTTGGTTGATCCTGGCAGGGACCCATGAGAAGGACAAAGCTCTCCTAAGGTCACTATTTTTTAGATTATTAAAATCATAGAATCATATAATGGTTTGGGTTGGAAGGAACCTTAAAGATCATATGGTTCCAACCCCTCTGCCATGGGCAAGGACGCCTTTCACTAGACCAGGTTTCTCAGAGCTCCATCCATCCTGGCCTTGAACACCTCTAGGGATGGGGCATCCATAACTTCTCTGGGCAACCTGTTCCAGTGCTTCACCACTCAAGCATTCCTTGGTGTTACTGCCAGCATTTTTATTAAGTCAACCTGTTACTTTCACCATTAAAACACATCTTAGTAGATATAGGTAATAGAGACTGACTTGGCAGGGATGACTAAATGGATAGATGGAATTCAAAGGACACTTGAATTACCACCACACAGACAGCATTTACACATACATGCTTTAGAAGGCTGACTGAAATTCTATTTCTGAAGGCCAGAAGCAGTTCTGAATCAAGGTTCAAGGTTGAGCACGGTATCTTCTCAGGGTATGTCACTAAGGGTAATATTTCAGAAGCCAAGGTCTATAGTGAATCAAAGAGAAAAGTAATGTAGAGAGAAATTAATTGTTCTTTTATCTTCTATGTGAAAACATCTAAAAGACCTATGCGGGCTCCATGGTATCCTAACTTCCTTCATAATGGTAGCTCAGAACAACTATCAGGAAAGAAATTTCTTATATCATGAAATTCTTTTAGTGCTGGGCATGATGCCTTTTACTAATTATGTTGGTGAGGCTGTAAGATGTGGGCAAGGCACAGAGTGACCCAAAGAGGCTCCTAAGTGACTTGAGGTGATGAAATAGCTTCATGTTGCACTTTGTTTGATGACAGAGTGGGCGTGATTTTTCCACAAAATCTCTTAAAGTTTTCACAGAACACATTCTTCGGCATGAGAACATGAGGCCAAGAAGGCTATGGAAGACAAAAAGCCCCAAAATACTAACTAAGTAATCTCAATAAATATAATACTATTTAAAGATGTCTTTGATCTCTAATTTCTATTAGCATAGACAAAAATACTATAGAAAGAGAGGTACTGTTCTGGGTGCGAGTGTCCAGGTGCTGGCAGTGGGGGGTCTCTGTGAGGGGCAGCAGACACGCCAGACACAGACAGTTCCAGCCAGCTCCAACCCACCCATTGCAGGGCACGGCTGGTGCTATGGAAATTTATTGAAGAAGCAGGGAAAAATGCTGCACAGTGTGTGAGAGAGTGAGAATATGTGAGACAAACAGCTCTGCAGACACCAAGGTCACTGCAGAGGGAGGGTGAGGAGGTGCTCCAGCTGTCAGAGCAGAGATTCCCCTGCAGACCGTGGTGCAGACCGTGGTGGGGCAGCTGTACCCCTGCAGCCCATGAAGGTCCATAGCGGAGCAGAGATCCACCTGCAGTCCATGCAGTCCCCTATGGTGGAGCAAGTGAATGCCCAAAGAAGGTTGTGATGCTGTGGTAAGCCCTGCTCCTGGCAGGACCTGTAGAGAGAGGAGCCCATACTGGAACAGGTTTACTGGCAGGATCTACAGCCTGTAGGGTACCCATGCTGGAGCACTCCGGCCTGCTGGACTGTTCCCCATGGGAAGGACACACGCTGGAACAGGGAAAATGTGTGGGGAGGAAGGAGTGGTGGGTAGGGGCTGTTATGGACTAACCACAACTCCCATTCCCCCATCCTCATGTGCCACGTGGGGCAGGGATTGGGGCGGGGTGAGGCAGAGGAACTGGCGATGATGGAATGAAATTGAGCATTGGAAAAGAAAGGGCATGGGGTGAAGGAAGGTGTTGTTTTAATTTGTCTGTGTTTCTCATTGTCCACATCTATAGGCAATAAATTAAATTAGTTTTCCTTTAGTTGAGCCTGTTTTGCCCACAGTGGTAATTGCTAAGTGATCTCCCTGTCTTTATCTTGACCCATGAGACCTTCCATCTTATTTTCTTCCCCTGTCCTGTTGAGGAGGAAAGTCAAATAGCAGCTGGATGGGTGTCTGGCAGCCAGCTGCTCAAACCACCACATGTACACTAATAGGTAATGTGGATATAGTCAACCATATTGGGATATAATAGTAAACTGTCTGCTTTTTGTGAGCAACACAAAGCTGAGAAGTATTGTGTGTAGATGTTTAGTATGATTCAGATAAGATTTCATTTTGATTCCATAAAAATCTTTGCTGATTTAAGCTTTTGCAGTAAAATAAATCATGTTACTCTGTCCTGATCTTTTCTCTTGCTCAGCATTCCTCAGCACTTATTCTTTGTAATGTACTGTCCAACCTACAGGTCGGGGCTCCTTCAAGACACAGCCCATAGGAAACTGTTGTAAAGAACAATAATAGAGGGAAGTACAAACAAAAGCAATGAAGATTTGTGCAACTACAGCTGTTGACAAAAAGATAAAAAGACTATCTGGATTAATTAATAGCAAAACATGAAGAAAGATTGAACTTTTTTTCCAATAAAGAGGGACCTGACTAAATAGTTCATCAAATCATAGAAAATAGTGGAATATCAGAGGAATCAGAGAAGCAAATGTGGCATTCCTCTTCAGTGAAATAAAAAGTGACTCACTGCCATACTGTAAGAGTAGTTACCCAGTAAAATGCATGACTATATGTTTAAAAAAAAAAACAACAAAAAACCCCCTACATAAACTAAAAGATGAAAAGTTAAGAATAATCTATCCCATAAAGTCTTTTACCCCAAAACTCTAAATAAAGTAAATACACAGAGAACCTACACTTGTCAATTTGCAGGAAATATCTGTCATTTATTTCTGCCCTAGTCTTGCTCCTAAGGTCTTTTTTCCAGGACCTTAATTTCAAAGAGGCTGTAACACATCTTCCAGCCTGATTGGAGCAAATTGAATCCACCTGACACTATCATTCAGGAATAATAATATTGCCCTTTCACAGAGATGTGAAGCTCCTGAGATCAGAATAATTCAAGGATTCTAGTTCTTACAGCCAGTTGCACCACTGGAATAAATGGTCATGACTCTATTATGGGCAATGAAGCTGTCACTATTTACACCTTCTGAGATTCCTTCCCTCTTACCTGCCATATCTGGCCTCTCAATATAGCTTTCAACAGAATTGCCAAATTGCTAACAGCTGATGTAACATATATACCCTGCATATTTAAGAGGTTCTATTACATATACTTCATGTATTACTGTATTATAGAACAACCCTTATAATGCACTTAATTTTGCAAAGTACTGTAGTAACTCAGAATTCAAGAACTTATATTGTAATACAAGAGACAAGGCTAGGTAGCAGAAAACCCAAATGGAATGACACCATTTGGTGATATTGTCTTCGTAATTCTTTTCTTCTGAATTCAAATCATCTTGGATAGGAACACCATCACATGGAAGACTTAACTATCCCAAGGATCTTCTGTGAATAGGACTATACAACAACTTCTAGCACAAAGTTACTGTGATTTAGTGCAGGTAGTGGCAATTTAGCAGTGAATGTACACTTATTCAGAACCAAATTTGGAAATGCTCACTTTTTGCTTAAAAACAAAACAAAACAAAAAAACTCCTGTTCAAAATAGTCGGAAAGGGAATGAAAACAGAGTCAAAAAGTGATCGGAAGATCATCTGAGGATGATACTTCACATTTAGTCTTAAAAAGCTTCACAGATTTAGCCTACCAATAAATATTTTTCTCAGTGCTTAGTTACCACCCATGTATAAAAACACCATGTACAGATGGTGTTTTAAATCAGCAGAGGAAATCATGACAAGACCAATGGCTGAAAGTCGAGCAAGGAAAGTCCAAACAAAAGAAATTTCAGAAGGAGTCTGACTAACTTTTTAAAAGATGCTAAGGCAAATGCTGAATTCCCTACCTCTTCATGCTCCAAACTGATACGTCTTTAGAAGAAATACCTCCAAACTAAGGAGCAAGCTAGTGGGCTTCAGGCAGCTGAGGGGAGGGTGTGGCACAGGATCTCCTGTGTGTACAGGAGATCTGACCCTTTGGCCTTTGTATCTGATATTCAGATCTACAAAAATTGTCAGTAGATTTAATTCCTGAGAGTAGTCCAATTATAACCAGAAGATTATTTTTTAAAGTGCTATTCATAATACCAGAATTTACAGATAATATTAAAAGGAAAAAAGTTAGTATCAAGAAGAGAGATCAAAGGAAGGAAAACAGAAATAAAGAGCCCAGTTCAGCAAATCAAATTCAAGTTGAGGTGAAGAGTACAAAGTAATTTTCATGGAAGCAATATCAAAAAACAAGATGAAATTTCAAATTGAAAATGAAAAAGTTATATTTACTGTGCTTTTACTAAAAGTCAGGGGGTTTTTTTGTCATTTCCCACAGTAAAGTGTGGGAAATCACAAATGTAAACTTTTGAAAATAAAAAAGTATATACTAAAATACAAATACTACTTTTCAAGTGTATGTCTTTATCAAATTGACCAACTGTAGCTAGAAAACATTAATACTGAATGAAATATAAGGACAGTCACAGATGAAAAATTTGGCACAATGATAACACAACTTTCAGCTTGCATATGTAAAGTCATATCCAGAAGTTGGTTCTTTCTTCCTATAAATGGTTAAGTGGGATCACTGACATGAGCTCTGAGGCAATGGGCATCACGAAATATCAGAAGTCTACAAAGTGTTTGGAGAACACCAGTCAAGGCAGTGGAGAAACTGAAGTGTAAGACAAAAAATATGAAAAGAATTAGATTGCTAGTCCTAAAAATGCAATGAACTAGAGAAATTTTTCTCCTTCTAATGTGAACAATCAGTCAGTATTTTAATTTTACAGGTCAGTTTTATAAGTTGAAACTGTATAGTCACATTATTTCTCTTGTGACACTGAAGACAATGGGAATGAAACTGGGAGAAATACCTTTTCCCAGCACTCTCAATAGTTGGGTTTTTTTTTAATTCCCCCTCCCCCCCCATTCTATCAAAATGGTCCTGAGTTTTCCCTGTGTCCCACTCCCATGTTGTTCAGGCTCTCTGTATACCTTTGGGAAGCTATACCAAATAGGACTAACTCCCTGCCTTTGCAATGAACGTCAATACAGCATGACACAGACCTGCTTCCAATCAAACTTGTGTTTGGGCAATGGTTTATTACATTGCAATATCTTACTACAAAACTCACCATAACTATTCCTCACATTTATTCTTCGGAAAAGCTTTTTCCAACTTTCTTCAATGGTTTCAATCAATCACTGACAAAAGAGGATAACCAAAAAATCCTAAGATTTTGAAGAGAAGACAGGATGGAGGAAGGAGGAATTTTTAATACAATCTACAAATATATACAATGAAAAGTTGAGTCTAAATTATGTGTTAAAAGGAGACTGAATATCGGAAAATACATGTCTTTTAAACCTAAAAACAAGAACTTTTTGAGGAGGTTGTAAAAGCTGTTGAAATGTGGATGAGAAAAAGTATTAGAAATTATACAGCATCAATTAGCAGAGGAAGCCAATTATTTCAAACTATTTATTGCTATAACTTATTTCTTTGTTTCCTATCCTTTTCATGTTATGACATTATAAGGTCACACTCCTATAATCTCAGTTTGAGTACTAGGTGGGTTTTGAACCTTTGAACAGTGGCTGTGCTCAGCTAAATGGAAGAAAGAAGTTTCTACCTCTCTTTCCTCCACAGTGTGTGCTGCTCATACATGTTTTAGAAATCTGTACTTTATTGAACCATCTCTACATTTCTGATTGTCTCCAGGTATTTTTTCTAACTGAGATTTTACCAAAACTGTATCATGATTTTGTATTATTTTACCCTTTTTATAATTGTTGTTCATTCTGGAATCCCTCACTCTGGAATCTTTTTTTCCTGCTCTGATTTGCCTTGTTATATTTTAGCAACCTCACAATTTCTCTGCTGTGCAATTTACTAAGATGTCTTATGCAACTTGCTTACTATTTTCTGTGAAATTTGCAAACACTTTTTGAAAGTGTGAAAATATGAAGAAGAATGGTTAGTTTTACCTGCTAATATTTTCAGAGGGCCATATCCTTTGACTGTTCTAGCATCCTAGCTTCATGGTCATTTGGACATAGAAAATTATTATTTACTTTCCTAGTATATATTTTTTCTTTTTCAGTTTTATCTTTCTCAATATTTATATTGCATGCATTAGTTTCTTGCCCTAATATCATTTTAAGTGCTTCACATTTACCAGGACAGTTAATACAAGAGCGTAATGGTTAGCACTCTGAACTCTGAATCCCAAGGCCATGAGTTCGAGTCTCAGTAGGGACCATCCCCTGGGCAGTTATATGCCTCCCTGCCATATGGTTCCGCGTCAGATCTCAGATGCCGAGTGCAGGGTCAGCCCCGGTTGTTAGTACTGGGTGCTGTAGACAGTCCCGAGGATTTCACTGTCACTGTCCGAGCTCGCTCGGCCGTGGCAAATGAACCTTAGGACTTAAACGGTGGGGCCAGTTCTGCACACGCTGTGCCTCACCTAAAAAATCCACTGCGCAGGCTGGAAGGGCACGCCCACGTGGGGAGAGCCCTTCTCCAGATCTTCGTTCACGAAGTCTGGCCATTATGTTATACAAGAGCCAACAGGCAGAAACTGATGCATGGGAAGTTCCACATGAATATGAAGAAGAACTTCTTTACTATGTGGGTGGCCATGCACTGGAACAGATTGGTCAGAGAAATTGTGCAGTCTCCCTCACTGCAGATTTTCAAGAACTATATGGACACAGTCCTGTGCCATGTGTTCTAGGATGACCCTGTCTGAGCAGGGAGGTTGGACCAGATGACCCACTGTGGTTCTTTCCAACCTGACCCATTCTGTCATTCTGTGACAGGACACTCACCATACTGAAGAGAATAGAAAATTGCTATACTTAACCTTCTCCCAGATACAGTTCACTCCATAATATATTTAACATATATTGTAATCTTTCAGAACTTCCAATCAGCCACAGTAAGACAATTGAAAACTCTAAGATTCGAAGTCATCCTTAAGGAAAAATATTTCCATTTGTATGACTCAAAGAAACTACTATCTACACATAACAAAAAAGCATGTATACACAGCTAGTAACCACATAAGCTAATATGATTGGAAAAAGGGGAGAGAAACAGCCCATTAACTGTGATAAACCCCCCAAATTTGCACTTGGATGATTCAAACTTCCTGTTAGATCTTCATGCTCCCATTCTTTCTATTTACTCTAGTCTCTCCTCTTCTATAATTCACCATAGTCTCTTGTTTTATCTGGTACATTTCTGAAGATGTTTTCTTGCTTGGGAACATACTTCATAAAGGACTATACATTCCCCATTAGATATACTATAGTATTTGCAACATTATTTTCTTCAGCCTGTGTGAGACACTGGATTTGGATCTCACAGAGGATTATTTAATCATTGGGTCAGAGCCAGCTCAAGTGTGTGTGTGTGTGTGTGTGTGAAAGGATCAGGCCGTATCCCACATGGCTGGGCTCATGGATCCCACATCCACATGGCACGTGTCAATCAAAAGGCCAGCCTGGGACCCTGCCCACACCATGGTCCCTTGGAACCTCTGATGGGCTGCATCAGTCCTCACTCCAGCCTGGTGGCACTGAGTGGTCCATGAGCTGGAAGACCCACCTGGGAGGGGCGGCCACAGCAACCAGAACACACAAAACAGCACATGCGGCCTCCGTCTTGCCTGCACTCCCCTGGACCTGCCTCCACCAGGTGAAGCTGGACTTCCACAGGATCCTTTGGCAGTAGCTATTTAATAATCTATTTTTCTCTTCTACTCCTGTCTTCGTCTCTATCTTTTTCTTTCTTTAGTGCTTTAATCTCTTTTTCTTACTTAATATTTTTGGTAACTTAAAACCAGTGGTTTGGTTTTTGCAAAGTTGTATGGGTTAGTGTGTGCTAAGTCATAGCTTGGTGGAATGCTTTGTTTTGGTTCTGTGTCACCCCTTGTAAACTTTTGATAAGATCCTGGCTCTCTTCTGTATTTCATCTAAAATTAAAAGTCTAGGAAAACGTGTGCAGTGTTCTCTCATTATGCTATCTCTAGGTCTTAAAGAACAGAAGGCTTTGCAAAAGTTCAGTAGGTGAACTTTTGGACCCTTGAACATTCTTTTAAAAGTAATACTCCCAGCTGAGCTTGTGGTTTTGGGACTGGGGTCTTACACTCTATTTGCATAAAAGAACCAAAAGGTAAAAAACATTTTTCAAGACTATTTGTTTCAGTAAAAGGAAACTGTTAGCTCTTGAAAAATCAACATTTTCCATAAAAATCAGGCAAATTGAAATAATACTGATGATGGTGAAGACAATGAATATGAAAATAACAGTAACAATAATAAGTTGTTATTATTATTATAGTTATTACTATTATTATAAGGAACACTCAGTAAAAAATATTCAACTAGTCCAAAAAGGAATGAGTAGCTAACTTTAGTTAGTCCCTGAAATTGTGCTGATTCAGACTTCATTAAAGTAATAAGTTTTTTTTCAGGAAGTATATGCAAAATGTATTATGAAAGTTATTA
>JAWWEU010000111.1:98149349-98191774 GCA_035583155.1 Acropternis orthonyx | reverse complement strand
AGGTAAACATTTAGATTTACGTATTTGGTCTAAGAAAAATGCAGCAGGCTTCAAGCTTATCATATGCTACTCATTATTATTAGCACAGTTGAAATTTGGGATAATCTTGAGCTTTGTCACTGTCCATACAATAATATAGTAGAACTTTATCTCTGGCCTGTTTGGCTTCTCAAACTATAGCTATGCAGTCCCCCTGACAATTCCCAGTCACAACACCTTTCCAAAGGTTAGAAGTGTGCAAAAGTCTCATTCTTGTTCCATTCCAACTCTGCTGCTAGTCTTCAGAAAGCAACATCTTGGTTCCACAGAGATCTGTGTTATCCATATTGTCTTTTCTGAGAGGGAGTTGGACGGCTTAGCATGAACTCACCCTCGTAACAGAAAAGGCTGCTGAAGTTTCCATTCAGGCTTGTGGCCGGTGCATCTATCTGGATTTTAAGACTATTTACCATCTGGCTACCTGTCTCCTTTAGTGATCACCCCAGATGATGTGTCTTCTTTCTTTTTCTTTCCTTTTTTTTGGTGATGTAACTAACGGGGAACAAAATCTTGAAGTGAGCAGCGGAAACATCCTATGGTGAAACTAGGGAAAGATGAAGTGTAAGCACTTGGGAAAAAAAACCCGCTTTGCTTACTGAAGATTTTTATTCTGTAGTTTTCCAGATGTCGCCTCTTCTGAACATGAGCAAAACAGCAAACAACCTCTTTCTCCCATTTTGTCAGATTGTAACTACATTTCTTAAAAAGTAAAGGTTTTTTTTTAAATCTTACATCATTGATGCGGACTTTGTAAGAACTTTGGGGTTTTTTAAAACAAAAGAAATTAATTTTAAGAAAGTTTCACCCCTTTCTCTGGATAAATCTAGGGTATTTTGATTTGGTTTAAATATGCAAAAGTGGCACTCCCAATTACATAATTTACCAACCAAAAAAAAAGTAGCTACCCAAATACTAACCAACTACTAACTACCAAGATTGCAATAGCGATTTGGCTTGTGATGATGATGACTTGATCCATAACTACACAGACACACTAGTGCTACCGGAAACCTTCCCTGTTGTGGTGTTTCATCTGTTACTTTTAACTTTCTATAATTTCTTTCAGATACAATTTTTCTATTATTGATTTAGTGGTCAGCAACATAAGGATGTGTGGAAGGTGAGATGGTCTTTCTATGCTAAGGTAATCCAGTCAAGCACTTTTTTAATGCAAAAGGGGATAGTAAGTTAAGAGGTAAGTGATGAACAAAAACACACACACAAACCTGGTAAAGAAGGAATAACGGAGACAATGCCAAAGACCAAAAGCCTCCAGTCAATAACAGATGGCCTGTTAAGAAACTCCAGGCACGGCTTTGGAGCCCTGGAAGTCCACATGGACTTTATATGTGATAAGAAGGGGGAAACAAGAGGAACTTGAGGACTAGGGATACCAGAAGCAGAACTGTGGGACTATAGAAAATTTATGAAGGAATGTGTAAGGGAAGGGGATTCAGAAGAAAACAAGAAGAGGAATAAGCCAAAAGGAACCAGTTGGGTATAACCTGGTGCTGGCCACTATACTTGTCTGACCAAGCCTTGCATCTATACCCACAGTTTCATCTTATTCTTAAATAATTTTTTAACTATCTCTTTGTGTAATCTTACTCTCTGCTTTTGTGTAAGAGCTGTAAGGATCATGTGTCAGCAACTGGGGGAAGTGGGAGAGGGTGGGACTAGCAGCTGGAGTCAGACTGAGCGTTTTGGTGCCTCAAGGTGTGTGGTGCCAGCATGGAGTAAAAGAGAGTCTCAGTGCCTGTAGTCAGACAGGTCACAGCTCCTAGGTGCATCTATCTCTACAGCATTTGGACACCTGAGTGTTTGCCTCTTCCCTGAGCCTGGTGGACACCAGTGTGTGTGTGTCATTCCTTTGCAATTTTCAGGTGGAGTAACTGGAGAGTTAGAAGAGCCAGAGCTATCTGATAGGTGGAGGGTCTGTGCTGATATTAGAGGGACCCCGGAGTGTGGAGTGCCTTTGAGACCAGCGTGTGAGTGCATGCATTTGTTTGCTAGTGAGGATTGAGCTGGACTAGTCAGCAAATAGGAGACCATAAAAGGGCCCGGAGCACATAAAACCCATGGAGCACATAAAAGCACACAGGCAGCGGCACCAGATGGACAGAAGGGCCACAGTGATACACAAGGGACCTCCAAATGTGCATTTACTTGTGAGTACAGACAGTGGGGACATACATCCTTTCTCTACTGAACTTGAGTCTGTACCATCTCAAGAAGAGAAATGAGACTTGGCTTTAGTCCTGTCAGTGTCAGATGTGAGTTCTGTAGAAGGCAGCTGTATGTCATATGTGTGTACTGTGCCTGTGGCAGTCCATGTGGCCAGCCATGTCTGTTTACTCGGTGTGTCTGCACATGTCTCCAGAAGACATGCCCAACCTATTGGCCGAACCTGCAAATGGGACAGAAGCAGCCATATCCATCAGCTAGGGGTGGAGATCCCTGGATCTCTAGCCTGGGATCCAGTGGCCAAGCAGAGAAATCCCTGGCCCTGGAGCTGATGGAGGTGGCATCTGTTTATAATACTCATTAACAAGAGGTAGGTGTGAAGACATATTTTTGTGTTGTTTTCTTTTGTGATGATTACCTCTCACACAACATGCAAGATCTGAATGAAAACCTAAGAGATAAGTTTTGCTGCAGTTGAAGCTTAAGACCTAACCCTCTAAAGTTCACTAGAGCAACATGCAGAGCCTCTCAGTCAGACACGAGCACATAATAAATACTTCATCGTGAGTGATATTTCACATATACTTTCAGTTGTGCTAATGGGTATGCTATTTATATAGAACTCATGGATGCTTTCCTCCAATCTGGAAGTATTTGGAGTGTGCAAGGTAAAAGTCATTAAAGACACGGATGACATGGTCTGGCTGTATGCAGCTACCAGAGAAATGCAGGAGGAAATACCAGACAACAAAACCATACAGTGCAACAACACAGCCTCTAGAAGCAGGTGGCAGAAAGCTAAGGAGGATGACACAATTTACTCTTTATCTTATGCGACTTATTTTTGAGAGATATCTTCATTATATAACTCATTTAGTGTAAGCTGTACATATAAAGTCTGTTGATTCTAAATTTAAATTTCAGTGACATCTGCAGAGCAAACTGATTTTGAAGAAAATAAAGGTTATGCAAGAAATTCTAGTGCACATTGAGGTTAATGGCTTATACAAATAGAAACTCTTCTTTTAGGCCAAAAGGACCCCCTAAGAAACTCAAAATACTTGAGAATGTTCTTAGTGCCACACTCATCTAGGCTGCTTTATTAAGCAGCTTGAAGACTGTCAGCTCAGAATAGTTTTTAATGGTTTGGTTGTATTCTAACCAATTCTTCCTTTTACAAACATAAATTTATGGACTATTCCCAAGCTCCACTTCTACCGAAAGTTCTGTAAAATTTAATTCTTGGCAGATATTTGATACTGTCTTCCAGTCCGTGCTTTCGCTACCTAAATCTGAAGACAGGATTTTAAAGTATAATAATGCAACTTAATACAGATGAAATCACTTACACCATTTTTACTGATTAATATGAACTTTATTCAGGAACAAAAATTTAAAGAAATGAGAGATGCCTGTGAGTGTATACAAAGCAATACAACAGATTTGTTTCTGTTGGACAGGTGAGTATAACTAGAGAGAATGACAGCTACTGTGTCACTGGTATTAATTAACTGAATATGTAGGATATATTTAAACACCACTTACAAAGTACAGAAAGAAAGTATAAAAATAAAGCTGTAGGTAGAGTCTTGCAAATTTTTCTAATGATGCATTTCTTTGTAAACAGATATTAGGCAAGCGAGGGATTTCCATTGCTGCAAAATGTGTACAGTTGTGGTCCAACAGCTGTGTTGCTATCCATGCGCTCAGATTACTGGAGTGCAATTCTGTCTTGGGGGTAACTTTATTTCTACGTGGATTTTTTAGAATGGACTGTTACTTGTTCCTTATCCTGAAGTGAAACCCAGCATCTAAATTCCACTAGTGATAATAAAATGATGAGAAAGACAGAATCAAATTCAACTGTTACATGAACGCTGAAGTTAACATCCACAATGCAAACTCAATTGCAATGCCACATGCATTGATCAGCCTAAGTTCAGCTCTTAAATGAACTTCTCTCCAATTAGTGGTTGCCTAACTTACAGGTTGCACATAACTGGAGTTGGAAGATCCAGCAAAAAGAAATGAAGAGGGGTTTGTACTAGGAATATAAAAAGCAAGCAAGCTTTTTGTGTGCAAAGCAGGCACACAATCCTAAGTTGTTTATCAAGGTAATTGTTACTGTATCCATTAGCATTACTATATTAAATAATATTAATGTCACCATCATAGCTAAGGACAGACACTGGAAGCAGTCCTACAAAGGGTGGAATCATATTTAGCAATATAACAGTACAACTTCTGTGATTCACTTTCACAGTTAAGCAAAATGTTTTCACCAAATTACAAAATCATCATGGACAGAATAGTATTTTTTGTTTGCTTGGCTGTATCGGTCCATTTTTGTTTTGTTTTATCTTGCATGTTCAGTTGCTCTAGAATTCAGCTGTACTGTGATAGTGTAAAAAATATCTAGTCATAGGTGAGGGTAGTGTTCAAGCACAAATGTTACAGATTTAAATACAGACAGCCAGGGTAGTCAGAATAGTTTGTGTTAGAAAAAGAGAGTTCATCTTATAACATCTGCTCTCTACCAGTTATCAAGGCATTTCTGACAGGATTCTAAAAGAATAGACTTTACTGCAGAAAGGGAAGTTTTTTGTGAAGGACTTTCCAAATGCTCTTCTGGAAGCAAAATTGTGTGATCTGAGTGATGACATCATCTGTTGACTGAAGACAGGTATCAATATCCCCGTTCCACGTACAGCTTGAAGTAAGCTAACTTGGTATCTTAAAGCACTCTCCAAAGTGAAAATATTCTTTGAATCCTGATTTCATGCTTGAGTCATTTCATATACACTGAATGAAAGAACTGCATAAAATTTATGTTAATAAATTCCCCAGTCTATATGTATGAGTTTGAGCCATCCTTATATTCACGGGCATGATGTGTATGTTATTACTACAACACATATGAATAGATTTTAATGCATGTGGTGACACTTAAAGAGTTATAATCCCTGGAAGTTGGCCCAACCAAGTGTTTGAATGTGTTCTGAGTCTGTTGATGGTAGATTCAAGTACTTATAACCAAGGTAACATAATTACATAATTGCAATGGATAATACCGCTTTATGTTTAAAAGCTTCCTGGGCAAAGTGCTCTCAGCTAACAAATATCCCTTCCCACAGGGCAAGGTTTTGTCCATCAAGGCACTGCTATGTATCCCATTGTTTTGTTTTGAAGCTTTTTCTAGGTAAGGTAGTTGTACAAAATTAGAATACATGACTTTCAGGGTTTTTCCTTTCTTATAAGATGTTCCAGATAAACCTGCTTGTGATTCCAAGAAACTCCTACTAGATAGCTTTCTGTGAATGGAGTGTCAGCAAAAAGATTATGATCAGGAAGTGGCATTTACTGGTTGCTATCAGAACCAGTGGAATTGCACAGCAGATACCAATCAAATACTGCTGATATGCTTCAGAGTCTGTTGAAAAATGAAGGAGACTAAAGCAGATGGCACAAATATCTGAGGCCCAATATTAGCATCTGTAAGATCTGCATGGGACTTGCAGGGGGCGGGAGATGGCTGATTCCAAGAGTACATCTTACTCTGTTATCAAGCTGTGAAAAGTCAATAAAAATTTTCATAAATAATGTGACCTAAAAAGAGTTATTCAAAATCATAGTCTGAATGCTAACAGGGTTTTCCACATATTCACTGAAGACTAAGCTTACATTGGAGAGGTCTGCCTAAGTTATTTTTTCCAGGGCAGACAGTCAAGGGAGAGAGAAATGTTCCTTCAGTAAACTAATTCAAAGCACATGAAGTAGACTCTGAACTGCCCTTCAGAAGAACCATTTGTCAATAGAGCCTTGGGAGAAAGGCCTGCCTTAGCTAAAACTAGCCTTTAAGACTACATTCCTTAATGCAAAAGGAAATTCTTTACAGCAAAACACTAAGGGGAAAAAAGGGTGTTAAATCTATTATGGGTATCAGAAAAAAAGAACTTTTCTCACACTGGTTATACGTACTTAATACCTTTTAAAACCTTCTGTGATAAGTTAATACCACTTGTTTTCAATGTCTCTGTGCTTCTCAAGATGACCATTTAAAGCTTTATCATATCCTGTGGATCCCAGTATTTGCTCTACAGCTTCTTTGATTCTGTACTTCTTTTCACACAAACACACTGACTTGCAAATTCCATAGGTACGTACTGAATCCATGGAGATGATCTAATGGTTCATACAATATATGTCACCTCATACCCATACTAGTTTTTACACTAGTATGTCATAATCAAGTTTAAAATATAAAATAGCTTAGCTTGCCTCTACTTGACTTGGGGGTTTTAACTTTAAAATTATCCTACATATGTTAAATAACATGAAGCCCTAATTGTGCCAGGGATTATAGAAACATAACAGAATGCATCTGGCCCAAACCGCTTGAAATATTAGACAATTGAAAGAGGTGAAACAACAATAAGAAAATTTGCTGCAGCAAGTCCTTAAAAGAACCCAAGTGTAAACTTCTCGCCAGCTAGTACACTGTCTTCTGGACATGGTTCCTGAAATTTGAGACAAATGAGGAGGCAAAACATCACCAGCTGCATTATTTTTATTAAACTGATTTGTATGAAGTAAGTTTAAGTGAATGTGTGTAGTAAAGAGGTTTCTGAATAATAAAATGAATTATTTTCAATACTCAATGAACATGCAAGATATTAACAAAAGCATCATATCGCCTCTTAACACATGAAAAATATATGACCGTTGAATACTGTTATTCTGATAAATCATTAGCACCACTGTATTTCTTCCAAAAGAAATCACTATCTTTTCAATACCATTAGAAATAAAAATGCAGAAAAAAATCTTTGACCAGAAGGGAAGGACTTTACATGTTACTTAATTGTGTAATCTCATTCTATTTCACTTCTACCTTAGGAATATTTTCTTCTTTACAGTAAATATTTAATAGAGATGTTGTGTTTGTTTCTGTTTTCTCTCTTGGGAAATGAAAATGTTATATGTAGTAGGTCATTCTACATGATTAACATTTTTATGGTAGACAGAAAAATGTTAATACACATTTTTGTTACATAAGAGAGAGACATCTGAAGTCTCTGCATGTGAAATACTGCCTTTTTCCTGTGTAAAGGCATGGAAAACCATGTAAACTATAAGGTCTGGTATTGAGACTATTCTCCACTTGCCCTTTATAGATGGCATCATAAAATTTTTCCTCCCCTTCCTATGGTACAGAAGATCAGAAAGGAAGACTAAGAAAGAAAATTGGAAATCTACACAGTTCTAACTTGAAAAATTTTATAGAAAGAGGGAAGCAGCATAGGAGGTGAAGTGATTTTCCCAAGCATCACAACCTGAGGGGTTACCTGGCCTTCTAGTGTGTAGAGTCACAACCATGGGTTCATAGAGTCCTGCAATACACAAGAATATGAAGGCTTTATCCTCTAAATTTCTCTACTTTATTACTGATTACCATAAATACCAAAAACTACACTAGTAACAAACACATGTGTAATTAATATTAATACATATATATACATCAAGCTATTACAAATTACTGTCAGCAATTGATAATATACTATCAATCAATACTATGTTATCAAGCAACAATAGCATCAATCAGTATTGCAGTACAACCAGTAACAGCAACAACCAAATAGTTACATACCACTACAAGTTTACTACAACTTATCATTAATGAAGCTAACATATCAGCTAGATAACACCAGATATACCTATGATAGGTTACTTACAAGAATATATACACAATATCGATAAGAAGCCAATTAGACAGATTTCAGCAGGGGCCACACTATCCAAAAACAGTGGGGAGGGATACCAGAGGGATCTAGCCACTGGCAAAAGAGAGGAGGACAGACTGAACCCATAAGGTCTCTCTTCAAAACTGCTTCACATCATAAAGTCTCGAGTCAGACAGGTGTTTCCAGTGAGAGCCTGAAAGCTGATAGAAAGTTCACCTGGGATTCAGCTGTGAAATTCTCAGAGACCAAGAGGCTCCATTTTGAATAAAAATTGAGTCCTTTTTGTAAAACACCTGAGATGGTGTGTGATATCCTACTGTCAGCAACCAACAGACCAGTAATTTTGATTTTTTGTCTATAGTAACCAATAGGTGATGCTGTTTTCTGTTCTTTCAGAGCTGTTTTCCAGGTGTTTTTCCACTTGTCAGATTATAAATTGTCATTAAGGTCACTTGTTTTTTTGTTTATCCTTGGTATCTGGTTTCTAGGTACCTTGGCTGCACTTTTCAAAGATGTCAGTATTTTTCAGCAGATGATTTCCTTTGTTCAGTTTTTTTTGCCTTCTTACCAGGCCACCTTTATGGCTGCTCACATCACCACAGCAATTCAAAGAGGACTGCCAAACTCAAAAGGGAAATTCAGAAGTTGTTTTAAGTGTCCAATAGCCTTTCTCATAGAATGTCTTGCTTCCTAATAGTGAGCTACTGTTTCTCACCTTAAAAAATGAAAATACTATCTCCACTTGTCTGATATGACCACCATTCATTCTTTTGTGGTGAAAAATTACACCAATGCAAGGCAGAATGACCAGAGCAGTAAGTCAAGTGTTACTGAGTGAACAGATGGTATAAAATAGTGATTATACTGATTTGGGCATGTATAAAAACTGCCAGCACAACACAAATGGCCTTTAGACACTGCAGCTAAAACTGTCATGTTCCCTCTTCTTTGAATGCTTTGGTCTCGTGCATCCTGCCTGGACATAATAACCTTCAGGTCTTGCTGCATGATACAGTTGCTCCTTTGCTTTGTCTCCCTCTTGATATTGATTAATATTGTTCATTTACAAGAGCTGACTATGACCCACTGAATATAAAGGCTCGCAAAAGTGGCCAAGGTTCCTTTATTTGATACCTGTTACTCTTTGCAGATGGAAATCAATGGAAAAACAACAGAAAATGACAATTCATTTCACATAACAAAAGCAAGCTATTAATGTTAGAAATACTTAGTTATTTCCAAAAAACTACTGACCTCAAGAAGAACTACTTCCTTTCACTCATTGCTTTTGCATCTGGTATTTTGTGACAGTGGTCCAGAGTGGATAAGTTTAGTTTATCTCTAGCTTTTGTGATAACGATTTTGGTAGTTTTTCCCACATAGTGAAAAAACATGAACAGAGCTAAGGTTCAACAAATAAGCAAAAGAGTTCTATGTGAGCAGTGCTGCATACTTACGTAAATCTCACTATATGTCACCTAAATTTGGTATCTGATTTACAGTCTCAGTAGGCAAACCCTGGTAAACCTCAGAGTATATGAATAGTCAAAGACAGATAAACTGGCACGGCTAAGAGAGAATTGTTTATATTGTTCATTTGAGCATCTCATGGACATAAGACATTCATAATTTCCAGTATGCACACATGCACTTTCTGAATCACTATAGCATAATATACTAAAAGTAACAAAACCACATGGATTTTTAAATGTGCTTAGTTTACAATATACATGTATTCAAAGTTTAGCAGACTAATAAAAACAATTTTATATATTTCTTCACTTACTTATAGTCTAAGAATCAGTTTCTCAAGGGCCTTTCATGTATACAAAATAAAAGAAAATATAACACTGAATGTTCCTTACCACATACAAAAATGATAGATGGAGTCAAAAAGAGAGGCAACATCCCCCAAATAGTGCTAAACACATGACCTAAGCCATGGTTCTCTCCCATTCCCTTTTTCCTCAGTGAATGACATGATGAGGAATAATGCAGGAAAGCCTCTCATTCCAAGCTACACTCTATAAGCACCCTGTCAGAATTTTGGTTCATTCATCCAAAATCATTTTAGGTGTTTGTCATTGTTGTATCCCTTCTTTTCCATCCATAAAATACGTAACAGTCTAATTATAAAGCTTTTATGTGATCTTAAGTATGATATAATTCAGTGAGAAATTATGAGAGGGTTCTGCAGACAAAAGGCCAGAAAGAGCATTTTTTTAGATTTTTTAAAAAATACTTTGTTTTTATTAAAAAAAAAAGGCAACTATTTCAAATTAAAAACTTGTACTTCAGTGTAATACACCAGTATAATGATCCATGGCTAAAGATTCCTTCTTCTGAAAATAACTAGGTAACTAAAGCCAACAAGAAAATTAAATACATGAAATCACTGAAGCCTGAGATCAATATGTGCCATGTGCCTAAAGAGATACGAATACTCTGAAGCAAATCTTAAAACACTGTATTTGGTTTGCATGGCCAGGTTTTGGCAGGAGGGGCCACAGAGGTGGCTTCTGTGAGAAGCTGTTCGAAGATTCCCCTATGTCCAACAGAGCCAATGCCAGACGGTTCCTTGATAGACCCACTGCTGGCCAAGGCTAAGCCCATCAGTGATAGTGGCAGCATCTCTGGGATAGTTAAGATGGGAAGAAAAAAAATCATGCTGGGGAGGAGCAGCAGCCAAAGAGAGGAGTGAGACTCTCTAAGAGAATCTGCTCTGCAGACACCAAGTTCAGTACAGAAGGAGGAGGTGTTCCAGGTGCCGGACCGGAGATCCCCCTGTGGCCATGGTGAGGCAGTGGTGCCCCTCCAGCCTACAGGGAAACTTGTGACACCGCAGCCTGTCCCTGAAGAATGACACCCCATGGAAGGGACTCACACCATAGCAGTTTGCAAAGAACAGCAGCCCGTGGGAAAGACTCATATAGGAGAAGTTTCTGGAGGACTGCCTCCCATGACAGGGACTCAACACTGGAGCAGGGGAAGAGTGTTGTGGAGTCATCACATAATGAGGATGGAGCAGCAAAGACAATGTGCAATGAATTGACCATAACCCATATTCCCCATACCCTGCAATTCTGGAGGGGAGGATGTACAGAAAATCAGGAGTGAAATTCAACGCAGAAGGAAGGGAAGGGTAAGGGGAAGCTGTTTTAAAAATTGGTTTTATTTCTCATTATCCTATTCTGATTTGATTGGTGTGCTGGTTTTTGCTGGGGTAGAGTGAATTTTCTTCGTAGTAGCTGGTATGGGGCTGTGTTTTGGATTTGTGACCAAAGGACTGTTGGTAATTCAGGGATGTTGTTGTCACTGCTGAGTCAAGGGCTTTTCTGCTCCTCTACCAGTGAACAGTCTGGGAGTGCATAAGGGGTTGTGAGGGGACACAGAGGGGACAGCTGACCTCAACTGATCCAAGACATATCCCATACCATATGACATCTGCTTAGCATGTACAGCTGAGGGAAGAAGGAGGAAAAGGGGGGACATTCAAAGTGATGACATTTGTCTTGTCAAATCACTGTTATGTGTGATGGAGCCCTGCTTTCCTCAGGATGGTTGAACACCTACCTGCCCACCATGAGATGTGATGAATGAATTCCTTGTTTTGCTTTACCTATTAAACTGGCTTTATCTCAATCCATGAGTTTTCTCACTTTCACCCCATTGATCCACCCCCCTTCCCCCCATTCCACTGGCAAGGAGTGAGCAAATGAATGTGTGGGGCTTAGTAGCCAGTTGGGGTTAAAACAGAGCAATTGGTAATAAACTATACTAATGTCCCCAAGTTGAGTCTATTTTGTTCCTGATCATAATTATTGAGTGATCTTCCTGTCCTTATCTTGACTCCCCAGTCTTTTGTTCTATTTTCTCTCTCCTGTCCACTTGGGGAGTGGGAATAACAGAACGGCTTTGGTGGGACTCTGTCATCCAGCCAGGGTCAACCCACCACAAACAGGAATGCCTAACTCCTGACTGCTAGAAATATTCACAAATGAGAGGATTAACTAGCGAAAGTGGAAGTCAGAACTAAATTGGTTCTGTGACCTGACATCAGGATGGTTGGTGAGCTAAATTAAGAGCTAAACTGATCCTGTGCCTGCCAGAAACAGGACTGTAATGAACTTCACAAAGCTTTGAATCAGACCTTTATACTGGAAAATTAAATCTAAGGTACTCTCTAAAATATAGAGCTGCCAATGGATTCCTCTGAATATTCAGTGTTCTTTACTGAATTAAGATAGATTTTTCTAGGTTTAAAAGCACCATTCTTGTGAGACCTCCACCTTGAGTACTGCATCCAGCTCTGGGGTCCCCAGTACAGGGAGGACATCGACCTGTTGGAGCAAGTCCACAAGAGGTCACCCAGATTATTAGAGGGATGGAGCATCTCTCCTATGAGGAAAGACTGAGAGAATTTGGATTGTTCAGCCTGGAAAAAAGAAGGCTTTGAGGTGACCTAATTGAGGCCTTCCAGCACCTGAAGGGAGCCTACAAGAAACATGGAGACTAATTACAAGAGCATGTAGTGATAGGACAAGAGGGAATGTTTTCAAACTGAAAGAGCGTAGGTTTAGATTAGACACTAGGAAGAAATTCTTTACTGTGAGGGTGGTGAGCTACTGAAACAGGCTACCCAGAGAAGCTGTGAATGCCCCACCCCTGGAAGTGTTCAAGGCCAGGTTGGATGGGGCTCTGAGCAACCTGCTCTAGTGGAAGGTGTCCCTGCCCACAGCAAGATGGGTTGGAACTAGGCAATCTTTAAGGTCCCTTCCAACCTAGCCCATTCTATGATTCTATGGTTCAAATATATACTGTGAATGATGCCTTGTGTTCCCTGTATGGGAGGCAGTAGGATACAGAGTCAGATGAAAGGCATGCTCTTATGCATTAGGGCTCAGGGGTAGTAGGGTGTGCAGTATTAGGCTGCAACAAAAGTGCATGTTGTTAATGAAGGCCTCTTTAAATTGGGGTCCTAGTAGAAAATGCCTCCTTGGTTTGTTTCAGTGTTGTAAGGAGCTGTGGCCTGTCACATAATATATAAACCAACATCCGAGGTTCAGTCATATAAAACACATGCTGAACAGCTGCTACTGGCACATGGCATCAGAAACATGAAGAAGAGTGCACAGCTTTGCTGCAGATGCATGAAATATGGCCTTGACTGTGGGAGAACATGAAGATGGAATCACATGTGAGAGCTGTGCAGGCGCTGCAAACCTGCAGCCACCCACACTGCCAGTTCCGTGCATTAAAGATTACCACGTGGATTTCCAAGAACTCCTCAGAGATGTCACATGCCTCTGATTTTTTAAAACAGACGGCCCTGTGAGCAGTCGCGGACCCTTTCTGTACAAACCCCAGCTCCTTCTGTCGCTGCTGACACTGTCACAGCAGAGACCGCGGCAGCAGCTGCCCCGTCCCGCTGCGGCCGGGCAGGGGGGCTCTGCGAACAAGCCCAGCCTGTACCTGCCATATCGCAGGCGTGATGCACACTGTGCTGTGTGGGTGTGCCTGCAAGGAACCCCGGGATCGCCGTGTTCCCGGTGCTCCCGCGAAATCCCCGGTGGGAACTTCACCCCTGGGTGCGGCCGGCCCTTTAAGGGGAGGGCGCGGGCTCGGCGCCACAGCCGAGCGGGAGCGGGGCGAAAGGAACGCAGGGCTCGAGGAGCGAGTCGGGGAGGCCTTTCACGGTATTTTCAAACATTTGAAGGCTCTCGGGGGACGGAGAGAAGTAAAGGTGTGGGAGGATTTATGGAGCCTCTAAAAAAATGGGGTACATTCCAGGAGAGGCTCAGGCAGAGGGTGAAAGACAAGACCCTCCGAGCGGCTATGAGGGTGTTGCCTCAAACTGTGACGGAGTTGCGACGAGGGAAGGGCAGTACTTCGGGCAAAACCAGCATTTTCAGACTCTCACACTCAAAGATGTAGTGAAAACAGTCTCTACTTAGAAGCAGCGTGGTTAATAGTCTTTTGGTTGACTGTACGGTCCCAGAGATGGTCTTGAGAGATTTCTGTCAGCCGCTCTAAATTTTGTTTCCCTTTAATAAGCAGGACTGCGCTGAGGGTGGGGTGGCCCTAAAGCCACCTTACTCCCTGGAAGCTGAAGGGCTGTGTTTACATGTGACTATCTAGGAGTGCAATCGATTATTATTTTTCCTGGTCTGCCAAAATGGCTAAAATCATACAAGAAGCCTGACCTACTGATACGGGAAGGAGAGCAGGCAGGAAGCAGAAAGAGACTGCATTCCTGTGATCCGTGAATTAACTGATTTGGCAAGTGCTCACCTGTCATTCTAAGGCATCATCTGCCTATCCCTCCTTTTGGTTTGTGTCTTCACGTGAAGCAGTTGCTAGCACACAACCTGTGAAGGCATTCTGTATGGGTTTTCAAACTGATTTAGATATTTTGTTCCCCAAGTTTTGCCTTTTTACAGGGTTTGAATAGGACTTCAAAACGTCATTACTTGTTCTGTAAGGAAGCTGATCTGAGTGCTTAAAGCAATCCATCAGCTCAGTTAGCTCTTGAAAGGAATGATACCTACTTGTTGCCCCCTTTAATTCAGTTCCTGGTGGGCTGCTCTGGGATTCTTTGTTTTCTTTATCTGTTTGTCAGGGCAAGTGATGTCTTCAGCTGCTGACTGACATTCTGTAAGCCTCTTGGGCGGTATATCTCAGGACTCTGTAAACATCTGGGGAACCCTGCCCATGTACGGGTCAGTTTCAGCATAGAGTTGGCTGTGTGCTAGTCTCAGCTAGGAAAAGGTGTTGGCAGCTCCCTGGCCTGCTCCCACAGGCTGACAGGTTTCTGCTGTGCATGTAGGTAAAGCAACATATGGGGTTCTTTTTTGCAGAGTCTTAGGAAAATGTTGCTTGGAGGTACATACATGATCATGTTCTTTTATCCACTGCAAACTTCCAACAGTGCTTGTATTTAGTAGGGAAAAGACAACATATGTTAGAGATTCTAATTTCTACAGAAACCCCAAAAGAAACCTGGTTCCTTACATGGAGAATATTTTTTCATTCTAGCTGAAAATGGTAATAACTGGAAAAAAACCCACAGTTCTTTATTTCTTCTGCACACATGTGAGTATCCTGGAAGCAGTGATAATTATTCTCACAGCTATTATTCCTTAAGTACTCAGAAACCATAAGCTTAAAAGAAAACAAAACATTCCCACAGTGATTTAAGAATTTTTTTATACTTAACTTTCTTTTATTTTCTCACTCCCTATTCCTAGAAACTTAACCTTCTAGTGAGCTGTAATGGCATTGCTGTTTTCTTTAATAGTTATGAGCTGAGGGAAGGGGAGTAAGTAAAGGATGGAGCACAGTTTCAGTGGGAGTTTTGGAAAGGCTTTCAAGTGCCCGTTAGGATGCAGTGAACTGCCTGTAGAACTGGTCTTAGAGATCCTGATGCTCAACCACTGCATAAAAAAGAATTATTTTCAAAGTATTTCAATGGAAAATGGGTTTCTTCAAACACGTGAGACTTTTCATTGTCTACTGCATCTAGCTTTTAAAGTAAAGTATCAGGTATTATGAGGTTTTCAGTGTGATTAAAGCTGGCAAAACGCATCAGTGTTCTAGTTAACATAAGTGCACAGGCTACCTATACCAGTAGAAGTGAACTCTACATTTAAAAGAAATGCATCTTGGCTTTTACTACAGTGGAACTTGCATGCAGAGATGTTCTCTCCTAAAGTTAAAATATTTTTTTTCACAGTTTCACTCCTTAACTTGGAATAGTTTTTTAAAAGGGTGGAATAAAAAAAAAGGTTGATATTGTGAACTAAGAGATTCCACACACAAATTAAAATACAGCTTAAACTATTTCCATAGAAAGACAATAAATTTCCTTTCAAAAATGAGACTATAACGAAGAAAACCCTGATGATCTCAAATATGGACTTAAGGTGCAATGCAGTTTAATTTAAAAACAGTAAGTGCCTCTGATTTTAGTCCATATGAGTAAGTCTAAACGGAGACTGCCAAGTGCTGTATTTTATACCACAGTCTCTCCCTCTCAAGGACATAACATCACATGCAACTGACGCTGGCTGCCTCGGCGAGCCCGAAGGACGTAGCTTAGAACATGAGGAAGGTTCCACCATTAAAGGATCTGTCTTGTGTCTTCATTGATGCCTCTTTCCCGCCACCTAATCTGCTGCAATGGTGCCTCATGTTGTTGCATGACTGAAATACATCTTTTTCACAGTAAACCAGAAGAAAGCTGAATCCCACAAAAAAGTTGCAGTATTTTAAACTGCTATTAAGACACACAAATCTGGAATTTGCATTCTTGTAGAAAATGTGAATTTTGCCTGAGTTTGTGAAATATGTTTGTAAACACGTGGCACTTCTGAGAAGCCATAAATTTACTTGTGGAAAATACAGCTATATTTGTGAAACATATAGTTATAACAAAGATCCATTGATTAAAATGCAGCATATTTAAAGGGATTAATAGGTATTTATTGCATAGTATTATCCTAAGATGACTACTTTCTTCGATACCTCTATTCAAAATAAGTGTGTTCAGATAGAGAGGTTCAATCCAAAGAACTTCCAAATTATTTTTGCCAAGTGAGAAAAAAATCTTTTTGAGGTACCTCGGGCATAGGTTTGGCACTAATGATCTTCTTTACAGTCATACCTGACATTTAAAAAACCCAAACAGTTTTTAAGCATGGTATTAGATAGAGGGAAAGGGGTAATCTTTTGCACTCACTCCTTTCCCCTATGTAACGAATGTCCGTGTTTGGCCTCTATCAAAGCACTACAATCACAGATCATATGGGTAAGGCTTGCAAGCTTTTATGCTTGCTTCCTTTTTAAATGCAAACTTCTACCACATGGCTAAATTTGTTATATAGCATAGGAGGAAGCGTGTGAATGGGCAGAGTCAGAGACCAACTGTAAGAAAAGGAGCTGCTAGACTCTTACTCAGTGTGTGATACCAGGGAAGATCTCACTCTTCCTGCATGCAGTACCCTTGTTCAAGTATCTTACTGGTTTAAAAAGAGGATCTTGTGGTTTGACCTTTTTGCATATTTGTATTCCACAAATGAAGACATAATTTTTCAGTTTGAGATGGAACCAATACAGAAGTGCATTTCTTTTCCTTGCAGATTCGTAATTAATTTGATATATCATGTTCACTTTCTCTGTATGTCACTTACCTTTTTTATGTGCCTCTCTTTCTTTGAAATAGGTTTTAAGTTCCTGACCTGCTCCTCTTTTGCATGCATGTATTAAATAAAGGCAATGTATCTTTAAATTCAGGATTTGTGTACACATAGATTTCCAATGACATTCAGCAGTCAGCAAAGGTCTCTTAATATACGAACTCTGCAATCTTAAGTTTGACAACATTTGAACAAACCCCTGCCAGGAAAAATGAGCACAGTAGAGACGTTCTGTGAGAAAATTCAGGTAGCTAGAAAGAAAATTTCCCTTGTAGAGAAATTACTTTGTAGTAGACATGACCTGAAATGACAAACATATTTCTGCTTAGTATTTTAGCTATTTTTTTAAAAAAAAATTGCCCCTAGAAAGGATGTTTCCAAGCAATAAGTTCCAAATTGCAATTAGAAGTGTTAAGCACAGTCCTGCAGGTGATAAACAGTATGTAGAGAAAGAATCTTGAATCTATCATAGAATCACGGAACAGTTAAGATTAGAAGGAACCCCTTGAGGGCATGTGGTCCGACCACCCTGCTCAAGCAGGGTCATCTAGTGCCAGTTGCCCAGGACCATGCCCAAATGGCTTTTGACTGTCTTCCAAGGAGAGAAACTCCACAACCTCTCTGGGTAACCTGTGCCAGTGCTGGATCACCCTCACAGTAACAAAGTGTTTCTTGATGTTCAGACAGAGGCTCCTGCTTTTCAGTTTGTCCCTATTGCTTCTGATCCTGTCACTGGACACCACTGGAAAGAGCCTGGCTCTGTCCTCTTTTCACTTCAGGTATTTCCATGGATTGAGGTCCCCCTAAGCCTTCTCTTCTGGAGGCTGAACACTCCCAGCTTTCTCAGCTGTTCCTCATAGGAGAGGTATTTCCACCCCTTCATCATTGTGGCCCTTTGCTGGACTTTCTTCAGTATGTGCATGTCCTCCTTGCACTGAGGAGCCCAGAACTGGACCCAGTACTTCAGGGGTGGTCTCACCAGTGCTGAGTAGAGGGGTAAGGATTACAGGCTTCCACCTTGCTGGCTGGAATACCATATGCTTCCTTCGCCCCAATGGCATATTGCTGGCTCATGTTCAACTTGCTATTGTCCAGGAGTGCCACCAATCCTTTGGTGTTTTGGGGTTTTTTTAAAGTGAAAGCTGGCTTTAAAAAAATGCTAAGTTATAACCTGAAGATGAAGAACGTTGTAAATGTGAACATACAGCCAAACCAGTCAGTCTGGTTTATTTATCTCCTTTTTGAAAGTACACATGTATTTTCTGTTCTCCTAGGGATGATGAAATAGGTGCAGCCATCCAAACAGCAGTGCATGCTTTTTGGTGAAACTATTTTGGGGATTGACTCTGAATCTTTTAGTTATTAGTACTAGGAAGCATGGAGAAGAATAGAAATACTGGAGCACGAAGCCTGTCTGTTACACAACACTGACATAACCATTTTCTAATGATACTACCATGTAAGATGTGCACTCCTGCTATGTGTTTAGATCCATATTTTATAGTCCTAAAATACCAGGTTTATTCAGTTGTTAAGCATGGCATGTTTTTACATAGTGTTTTGCATGTGGAAGCTAACAATCCAAATGTCTAATTTCTAGCCATATTGACTTACAAGATACCTAACCTTGTGACAGCCTCATGTCAGGTTTTCATCTGACTTGCTTTGGGAGCATGCTAAATTGGGAATCTTGGCTGTGAAGGCAAAACAAATGGGAAAATACATTTTTTAAGGTTTCTAATGATATTCTTTCCACTTTTTAAAAATGTGAGGTAGTAGAATGAATCATAAAGTTTTAGCATCTTATTGTGAAATATCATGCCATTGCTAATAGCTCAGTACTACTAACCTCATGAGCAACGTAAATGCTGAACATACACATTTTCTTATTCTGATGAGACTCTTGAGTTCGTAACTACTCTGGTACTGTTCTGCCTGTCCCCACCCTGAAAGTGGGTATACACAAAAAACTATTTCTTACTCTGATGAAAACCTATTTTGAGAACAAGGTAAGCAAAGCAGAGAGAAATGCGTCAGCTGGCTGAAACAGAACACAGCACATCTTCCTCTTACCAACTGTGTCGTCACAGGTCGGTCTTTCAATCTTGATCTTATCACGGCAACTTTCAGAGGCTCCCTGGGTGGCAGCAAATTATAGATGATCCTGTGTGATCCCTGGGAAAATATCTTTCTTTTCATCAGCTCTGAGGCCTGATTGTTTTCATGCATCTTTCCCCGGCTCTCTTATTCCTCTCTGTTGTGGACATACTGGTCTTTGTCCCAGCTATGTTAGAAGCTTATCTGTACATAGTAGTCACAGGTTTTGTTGGGGAAGGAGGTACCCCCCATTTACTCCAGACTGTTCCGTCTTCCAGGACAAAGTAAACTGCTGCTTTTTTCTAAACTTCCCAGTTGCTGGCTTGGAAAGGAGCACACATATTCAGGATACTGCCAGCAGCAAATGAAAGTAAATATTTTCTTACACAGCCCTACAATTGTCTTTTCCTCTCTCTGAGATGTACATAGATAAATATTATATTGAATATCCTAGGTGATTGCCCACGTTAATGTCTTCGCAAAAAGTTTTAAAAAACAAAAAATTCCACTCTATTCCCAATGTTACTTCTTAAACTAGATTATGTAGCACCTACCTAAATAATGTCAAAATATAATTTCTGCCTTTATCTGTGGAAGCCAGTAACTCACATAGTATGAAAGGATGCAGGACTTGAAGTGCTGGAGGTCATTGTGAGAGGCAGCAAGACAAACAGTAGAGTTAAAATGTGAGAGATTGAGATGAGAAGTGAGGAAGTATAATCAGGCCTGTGTGACATGGTGTGTTTTGGTCATTGATACTGCATGTGTTATTTGCAGTTCCAAAGAACTGCCTGCATTTGTTCATGAAAGTAATTTACTCTGGCCAAGTTATAAATTGGATTGTGGTGTAATTATTTCAAGATGGGATATTTCAGATTTTTATACAGTAGCAAATGGATCTGGAAGGAGAATTATGTTCATGTTTTGTGCCCATTTCCCCAGTTCTCCAAAGACAGTCTTTTCTAATATTGTTCTTTTTGTTTGTTTGTTTGTTTCCTCTTTCAGATTGTACCCTATATGGTCTATGTTTGCCTGTAATGAGGCTTCTTCTTTTTGTAAGAGACTTCTGACTTGTCCTTCACTTCCACTCATCCCTAGATGAGCATTTAGTCATTTTAAAGAAGGAAAAATGGGAATAACAGAAAAAGATGAGTCAAAAGTTTTCTCTTTGAATATGCTGGTAGATTTCTGGACCCTGTCTAGCAAAAATAATGAAAAGAAGAAGGAAAAAAAGGTTCTGCAGCAGACTGCAGGAAAAAAAGGACTTCTTGTTTTATGCTGCATTTCCCACTTGCCTTTATTTTCTTCACAGCCCTCTGTGAAATCACCCTATTCAGTTGCTGTCATTTTTATTATAAACTATGTAAATGAAAAAAGTTGCACTTTTATATTATTTATGTCTTTCTTAGAAATGGAGATAATAAGAGGGTAAGGGGACTTTATGTAGTCAGTTCATCACAGCTGATTCTTGTGAATGAAATACTGATACAGGCTTCAGGATAGCAGCAAGGTGTTCCTAGTTAAAGGATTTTTGTGTAGTAGAATGTGGTGAGCTTAAAAAAAACACCTGGACATTAATAGGAAAGAGAAAAGGAAAGGAGAAAAATGCCAGCAGCTAGAAAATTGAGGAGAAAATGAGAATTGGAGTTTCTCTTAAGAAGCAAATACTGTGAGCTCTGAAGCACTGCAGGAAAGAGGGTAGAGCCATCATGATGTGTGTGAGGAGGACAGAGGAAAAGAAGGAGAAGGTCGGCACAGGGCAGCCCCAAGAGTCACATCATGTGCCTGAAACTGTTGTCCAAACACTTCTTGAACTCTGGCAGGTTTGGTGCTGTTACTGCTTTCTTGTGGAACCTGTTCCCATGCCCAGCCACTCTCTGGGTGAAGATTTCTAATATCTAACCTAAACCTCCCCTGAGACAACTTCAGGCCATTCCCTCAGGTCATGTCATCAGTCACTCTATGACTGTCCATTTTATTTTTCTACATACTACTTGACCAATTAATTAGTTTTGTAATAGGTCTCTTAGGAGAAGAACAGTCACATCCCATCCAGCTTCTTTCTTACTTTCTTTCTTTCTTACTTTCTTACTTTCCTTGTGGCTGACTTCCCTCCCAGTAACACTTCACCTTCTGTAAAATCAAATTCCTGTCAGTAATTTTAGACTATGTCAGAGTTCAGGTGCATGGAGTTACAAATAAGTTTCGTATGTCAGACATTACAATGTATACTCCAAGTACTGGTTTACATGAGGATTATGTGGATGAAGCTTTATAAACAGGCAGATTTCCAGGCTGTTTACGCCTGTTTTCCTCATGGATTGTTCTGTATTGGATAAGTTGTATTTCACTGGGCTCTAAGATTTTTAATGTTTTTTAACTTGAAGGTAATGAATTTGCTTAGCAGAGACTGTAAAAACTTAAAACAATTATACAATTCCCCAAATATAATAAACTTTTTAAATTCTCCTAACAAAAGCTCCAGTCACCTTGCTATTGTCTACACTTTTTGTAATGTACAAGGCCATTATTTGCAGCCAAACTACAAAACACAATGTGATGATGGGATAAAGTAGAATATTTTCATGCCTGGTTTGACTTTGTACTAGAATACGGAGTGACTTGCATCTTCTTGGTAGTTCTTTGTTGACTAACATGTTTTCAGTGTGGAGTGGGTTTGGCTCAGAGTATGGCTGTGCAGAAGCCAGCGGACAATGCATATCTGTTATTCTGTAACTGGGACACTACTGATACTAATAGCTCTGTGTATCTAATATCCATGAGTCTGACTGGTGTGTTCCCACCTGCATGGTCACCTAGAGACAAGATATGTAGCATACCTGAAGGTAAAAAAGAGATACAGGCTCTGCTTAACCTATGAAAAAAAATTGAAATGTTTAGGTAGAAGAGCCTGGATGCCACCCCACCGCCAGAATGACAATGTCAGCTTAATTGGAAGAGCTGTATATTTTTTCCTCTGTGTGTACTATTTTGCAAAAATTATTTGTGTAATTTTCAAGAAAACAATAGAAATTATTTTTATTAAAAAAGATTACTCTTAATTCTCCAGAAATTAAACAACTAACAAATGTTTCCTTGAATAGTTTGCACTTTTGTCAGCCTAACCACAGGTAGATTTCTGAAGTTTTATACCAAAACAGAAAATAGCATAAAATTGAAAACTTATGGGGAATATCTCTACTACTTTCAGCCTCCTTATGCATTTTATAATGTTAACATCAAATTGCACTTGGAAGTTACTAAAAGAGGGAATCTGGAGTCTGTGCATGATACTTTCTGTTCTAGAAATATCTTTAAAGGGAGTGCTGGTAGAGGGTTTGCTTCGAAGTTTATCATAGTTGCATTTTTCTAACTGTACACTGTTGATTTGAACCATATTTGTCTTGAAATTTTTGTGAAATTGCCATTGACTTGTGAAGAACTGCAGATAGAGAATACTTCTTTAATATGACACTATGTAAGTCTTTGTTTCTGAACATGTACCTTTTAAAAACAGATAAATAAGATCAGTTGACTGTAAATTCTCTTATAGCTTTAGCAAATTATTTTGTTTTTATTTTCATGCTTTTTGTAGACACATGTATGATGCACAGGCTTTGGACAGGATGTATTTAGAAAACAAAAAGCAGTTGAATGCAATGTAGAAATATGCTAATCTCTCCAGTGCTTTTGAAAATTCATTCCTGCTCCTTCAAGTGATCTGAGAAAATGATGAATAGTCATCTTGATTCATTGTGGGATTTCTGCTGATGTGATTGCTTCTAATCATTGTATAACCTTTCTTTAGCAGAGAAATGAGAGCTCTTGTACAGATGGACTTTGCTAAAGATGAAGTGATAAGGAACATGAGAGGGGTTTTTTTCTAGCTTGTTAGTGCATCTTCTGTTTGGGTTCCCCCTGAGTTCCATTCTTTTATCTGTTTTTCAGTCCATTCCAAAGGAGTCCTTATTCAAAATATTCCTGTTTTGTTTAAGAAAAATGGCATCCTGTAACCTATTGACACTTGTAATTTCTTTCAAAGGAAATAATCTTCCTAATATATATGAGTAGGGGAGTAATAATTTTAGCATACTCTTCACTTTAATGAACAGAACTTTATTTTCTATTAATACACAGGACTTTAGTAACTTGTGCATCCATCCCCTTTCCAGGAGTTGTACGTCCTTTCTTTTCATGCTCCTCTTCTATCAGATCAACTTTCATCCATTTTCCTTTCTCCTTGTGCTCAGCAACATACATATCCATACTTTTCTTTTAACCCAGTTGTGAGCCGCATGCTGTGCACCTGTCTCAGAGAGAATATGCCTCCTGAGCCTGTTTTGTACAAGACAGGTGAGGGAATAGTAACCAATATATTTGTGTAATAAAATATATTTATGTAATAAAAGGAAAACATGGTTTAACTGTAAGGACATTACACAAGATATTCATATAGTAGTATGTTTGCTTGACCTTATCCATTGCTGAACAAACACGCCCAATTTTGCTACACTTCCACAGTAAACTCAAAATGGTATTTGTGACATTAAGCTGCTTCTGCTTTTGTTCATCTGCATCTTCAGCTTCTTACAAACTTCTGACCTGGTGGCAGTCTAGGTCTTACTAGCTTCAAACAAAACATGCCCAATTTTGAGCTATAAATAACTGATTAATTTTTTCCTTAAGGGTTTAAAGAAATCCAGGAATTCAGAAATAAAGTTTGGATGTGCATTTGTTTCTATGTATTCTCAAAATTCAAGAACAGGGTCTACCATGGTTTTCCTTTTGCAATGCCAGTATGATGGTAGATTGGGAACAGCTGTGGCAACAAAAAGCACCATTTTTCTTAGCACCTCTGCCACTATTAATACTTGTTAATTAATCTGTGTTAAGGAGACTAGTAAAGAATTTTTATATACCATTTTACAGATAGTCGATAATAAAGCAGAGCTTGGAAATAAGCTCCTTATTCACAGGCATAAAAAGTTAGTTCAGGAGAGAGGGTTATAACCTGATCTGTTCACTTTGAATTTATACGTATTTCAAACCTGGACTTTAGAAAAATTTGCTTGTCTTTCATTGTAAAATTTGCTATTTTAAAATTTTTTTAGGATTTTGCTTCCCTGACTGTTTAATGAGTTACTGAAACTAAGCCATTGTTGTTCCATTACACCACCTGAAAAATGGTGTAAACTGCTATTTATTATTTTTGTCTTAATTTCTTTGAGGTGGGGAACAGTGCAGTGTGAAGTAAGTTTCATTGCTTCAGCTTTGCCAAAAACACTTAAATATTCTTCTGGTACAGCAAATTCTTGATCAAATTAATACAGGTTTTGTTTACTTTATAATTATATAGCTATACTGGATACTTGAGTTAATTACAGAAAATACATAAATTAAGAAATTGATGAAAATTGCAAATAGTGAAAATACTTCAGAAGCATAAGAGGGAGAAGAAATGACAACGACTTGCTGCGGATCATTTGCACAGCCTTAGGGTACAACTTAACTAACAAGTCGTTTTCCCAGAGCTGAGAAAGTTAGCACTGCACTGACAGTCCAGCCAAGAACTGGACAGGAACAGCATTTACTCCTGGGCAAGAAAAGGAGAGACTTTCTAATACAGAGAAAAACGAAGTTCGGTGAATGGAGAAAAGTGTGTCTTCTGAGCCTCTTTGTGGCATCAGATTTTTAAAACCTGTATAAAATAAGGCAAGATCTTCTGTAAGCGCATATTGCCGTAATTGTTGTAATTTCAAATATCTGCACTATTTTCACTTAAACTGGGGACTTAGCACGTTTTGACAGTCTCAGTGACAGAATATGTTATAGATATTTGCTTGACAGAATTTGTACAATTTAGACTTGGCTTGCTTGATTAATTCTTTGTGCATGTGTCTGCCCCCTCTGCCGACCATGCTGAGGGTACTGTCACATTTAGCTTGACTCCATTCTATTCAATTGAGCAGTGGCTGCAGGAGGCCAGACGGCACATGTCCTAGGGCCATACAAGTGCTATTTAGCAGGATGTACTCTGCAAAGCCACAGGCACTCAGGGGACTACAGAAAGAGTCACATTAATGACATAATACTGAGTGCCTGAGCCATGTTATGTAAATGCTCATTGTGGATGAAGGGTGTGGTGTTTGTTCTCAGATGGTTGTGCTGTTGTATGTGTATAGTATGTTTCCTGCCGTTTTCAATAAATAATTTGCAGCTAATTCTGTTGACGGTGTTATGGATGAAGTTTAAAAACCTGTTTGATGGCTGCTATTCTCTTACCATCCTCTTTACTCTATGGGCAACTTTTGTAATGTGCCACTAGAAAGGAGAATGGAAGGAGTTGTTTGAAGTATACAGAATTAAGGGATGGGCATGCATCCAGGGAATCTCAGAGGGAAATATGGGCCGTGTGCCATGCACTGAACTTGCTACATATGCGCACATCTGATCTAGCACGCGCACACTATACAGATGGTTAGCAATTGCACAGATCAGCTCCACAAGGCATGTCCAGATTCCACTTATTCAGGGTGTCTGGAAATCCTGGTCATATGGCTAGCCTGTGATTTGTCTTATCTTTCTTCTTCCCAATCCTGAAATTCTGCCTAAGGAGGGAGGAGGAGGAGGAGACAAAAAGAGGACATACCGAAGAAGAAAGACAAACCAGATTCACGTTATCGTTGAACATGTTGAAAATGGTGAGGTTACCATAAAGTAATGAGCTTCAGGACCTCAGATGAGCCATAATCTACTGTGTGTATTTTTAGTTTGCTGTTGGAGGGTATTCACTTCACTTAAGCTATGTCATAATAACTTACTGTGAATATTGAAATAAAATGCTAATTAGATACAGTCGGAAGAGAGCACATGGCAAATTACTGTAATACTGCTGATGGCTGGTAACTCATTTGCCTATGGTGGCATGATCAGTTTTGATCAAATGCTTTCCCTCTTAGTCTACCTGCGCTTTAATAATGGGCTTTCTCTAACTAAAACCTGCACCAGTTTAAAGTTCAGTTAATTTAACTTTTATTAGTTACAATGTTTTTCTCAACCAGTTAAACTATAACTGAATGTAATTAAAAGTAGATTATTTCTTAAATCTTTAAGGTCCCTTCATTAAATCATAGAAAATTGTTTTTCACAAAACTCTGGCTAATCTTATTTTTCTAAATAAAAATATAGTTCATGTTCGCAAATAACTTCTGCCCAAACAATCTACTTGATACTGTTTTAAAGTATTGATTTAATTTTAGGTAGTCTGACTATTCTCCCATTGGTAGGTAGAATTTTTTGCTAATATTTTTAATTGAAAATTGTGATTGATCAAATCAGAGCTTTGAACTTTGTGAACCTGATGCCACATATATACATCACAAGATAACTTTACGGGTTTTGTTGTTTGGGGTTTTTTTGTGTGTGATGCAGTTAAGAATCCATCTTTTTCTGTGATCTTAGGATTTCTGCAACAGATATAGTTTTACTGATACCTGTGACACTCTCATCTTTTTGACAGTACAGGTTTATTAATTTTCTTAAGAGTTACATGTATGAATTATGTATGCATTTCATAATCCCAAGGTATTATGTACCCAACTGTGATTGACTACCAAAATTCTCAGGTTCTACCTGTATAAATGGCAATCTACATGATTAACTTCATTTCTGTAAAGAGTAAGACTTTTTTATCCACTAAAAGTTTTGATTTTATAAGTCCTAAAATACAACCAGAGCACCAATTCTTATGGTGCTGTCAGTCTCTGTTAGATTATCATTCACACTTTTTACAAAATATAAAGATAACATCCACAGGACAGAAACCAGTCTGATCCTCCGCACTGCACATTTACCATTTATTTTGTTAGAATCCTATTGCTTTTTTTACCCACTGGTCTTTGAATTAATTACCTAAAGGTCACCTGTAGGTGTCTTAGTAGAATTTCTTCAGTCCTTTTCTGAGACAGTTTGAAAAATAATGGAAAATTATGTTTAGATGAGAGAAAAGCAACTATTTCTTCAGGAATTGGGATTTCCTGTATATAAGTAAAAATAAGATCAGACTTGGCTTTCTCCCATAATATAATATTTCCAATAGAAAATACTAAATTAATTCAAGAATTAGTGTATGAATATTTAGGGGCTTAGGTCTTTCCTGCATTACACTCTACTTCTATTTAATTTGAGTGGTAAACCAGAGTTTCTTGACACCATCACTACTCATGTTTGGGCTTAAATTGGTGTGTTGCATAGATGTAAGTGAAAAAAAATAATTTTCAGAGTTTGGAGCAAGCATCTATTTTCTTCCCTCTTTATTTTGCAAGGTAGTCAGTGAAGAATAAATCACCCTATCATAGTGAAGGTGGGTTAAAAGAGGGAGTTCAACCAATAGAATTAATAATGTCTTACAGAAATGTGATACCCACTGTAGTTTTCTTCTATTTTTCAAATGCCATCATTTCAACCACAGAAACAGTTTGAAAATATTTCTCACTTTACCTAAAAGGCTTATGCATTTGGATTGTTGCTTGTATTGGAATCCTTATACCTATGCCAGAGCACAGTGTTCCTTATATCTTCATAAATATTATCTGTTGTTTCACATTGGTCTTCTTATTTGCTTTAAGCTTCTTTCGCTTTTGATGCTGCCGATCTCTTTTTACTTTAAAGTTCATAGATTTTATCCCTGATTGATTTCAGAGAATATCCTTTCCTTACAGATTTTTGTTGCCTATGCGTCTTGATTACAAAAATTACTTTTCATTGCATTTAATAATGTCATAATTTGTAAATTACATAAGCAATATATTCTTGTGCTAATTCAGCTTTTGTTAATGCATTATTATTTGAGGTATTCTGAGTACAGACATGAAAATTCAGGTAGATGGTATTTAGTGTGTACATATATAAAAACTTCATCAGGTTACAGCAGACTCAGGCCACTTTTTTCTTGACTATACTCAATATGCTTAGTTTGGGAATGCGCAGTCAATGCTGTCTTTTTTTTTTTAATATCATATGTGTTATTACTACTAGCCTGTAATCTAGCAAGTGCATTATAGTTAAAAATGGTTGTACATCTTTCTGAAGCTTAACAAGACTTTCTAACTGGAAATTGAACCTTAACTTTGAAAATGCCCATGCACTTCAATGTTAAGTATGTGATTAGAATCACTAAACAATTTAGGTGGGAAGGGGTCTGTGGAGGTTAGCTGGTACAACCCTCAGCTCAAAGTTCTCCTAGCTTCACAATTAGGGCAGCATGCTGAGGGTTTGCCCAGTCAAGTTTTGAATACTTTCAAATGTGGAAATCCTATGATGTTTTTGGGAACCTTTTGAGGACTGACTGATGTCATGATGAAGAATGTTTTGCTTAGGAACTTCCCGTGTAGTAACTTTTGACCATTGTGTCTCATGCTATTTTTCCATCTCTGGAGAAGAGTTTGCTTCAGTCTTCTATATAACCACCTGTAATACTGTTGAAGACAGCAGCTTCTGAAGACAGCCTTCTCTCCTCTGGGCTGAACACACACACACTTCTCTCAGCCTCTGCCCGTATGTCATGTGCTACAGCTCTGTAAGTTGGTGGTCCTCCTTTGGACTTGCTCCAGTTTATTTATGTATTTCTTGGAGAGTGGAATGCTCTAGATACAGTCTCAGACATTCCAATTATAAGTGCATAATAATTCTCATCATCCTGCTGCTTATATTCTATGTAGTACAGCCCTGTGTGCAGGCAGCCTTCATTGCCTCAAGGGCCTGCTAATGATTCCTAATCACTTGATGTCCACGAAGATCCCAAATACTCTTCTGCCCAACTTCTGTCAGCCCTCAGTTTGTTTATTCTTGGGCTCAGGACCTTGCATTCATCTTCATTTGAGGGGTGGGAGAGTGAGAAGGAGAGGAAAGGAGATTGTGGTCAGCCAGCTACCTGGGTTTAACACAATGGCTGACAAAGTGATACCACAGGAAGGAGCAGGAGTTGGGAACTGGTTAAGATGTGGATTAGAAGGTGTATCAAGTAACAGGTTAATCACTGATGCCACTTGTATGCCTGCCTTCTATTTCAGCCTCTTCGTAATGATTCTTGTGGAGTTACTAACTTATTTCAGGTTTGAAGTTTCTTTTTTTCAAAGAAATAGTTTGGAAACAATTCATTGGCTTTTTCCTGTTCTGTAAGTTCCTTTGCAACATTTTTGCTATGATACCTGTTTTATGCCCCATCCTTTTCTAGTCTTCTGTTTCTCCCATGTTTTTTTCACATCCTCTTAGGAGACACACTTATTGTGGGAGGTCTGTTCTCCTCGGTCCTGTCACAGAAAAAAGTTGCCATAGCAAAAAATTGTGGAAAATATAGAAGAAACAATGAAACTCTAATCTCTAATTTCTAATCTCAGTATTGAATCTATCTGTCTATGAAATTCTCTTACAGACCTTTCTTTAGCTGTTTTTTATTTAATTGTTCATCTTCTTTAAGGTGTTTAGAACTTCAGATCACAGTTTTTTGCCTTAATCAAGTCTTTGATTAAGCTCTGAACTGCTGCAGTAATGCAAATAAGTAAAATATATATGAGTAGGCAGCAGAACTTCCTATCAGTATAGAATTGTCCTTTAATAAAATGTTGGTAGCATTTTTAGGTCCAAATTCAGCAAAGAATTTAAACAAGTTTATATGCTCAAGTCATGACTGGGAAAAGCAAAGCATGCAGGTCTGACAAGATTTTCAATCGAAACTGCATGACTCTTTTGTACTTGCTGTAAAATAGCTTCCCCTGTATGTAACACATGCATTGGACTGTAGCCCTTTCAAGTACAGTGAAAGCCTTAAACTTGTTAATTTAGTAAAATAATAAAAACACTTTCTGCCAAGTTTATGTATTCACTTTTAAGTTGAAAGAAATCTAAACATTCTGTAAGGGGTTTTCTTCATATAATTTTTTCTCCATTTGTGATTTTTAAATTCCCTTTATGGATTCTTACTTAGTCAAAAGTGTTTACAGTGGGGTTTATCACTTAAGTAAGGATAACAATAATAACTAGGAATCATGAAAACTAGAAGCTGAAAAGACCTCTTACATTGTTTAAATCCCTCCCCTGACATTTTGGTCCAGTTTTACTTCCTTCCACTATTCTCCTGAGAGCACTATCATAATATTCAATGCCTCCTTGTCATTCCCAGCCCTGAAATTCAACTATGACATCTCTAACAAACCCTGACTTCTTATATATATATACATATATATATATATATATATATATATATATATATATATGAGGTATCCCTTTTTGGTTCCTTTAACTTTCCCTTTTTTTGCAGTTTTGGACCTTCCATCATCCTCGAGGTGTCTGCTCTTCTTTCAGTTTGTGTTAACGTTCTATGAGTTCAACTTTTAATCTTTTCCAATAAGCTGTTCCCTCCACTTCCCTAATTGTTTTTATTGTTTGGTTTTTTTTATGGAATTCTCCAATTTTTTAATAGCTCTGTGGACTTGCTCCTACTTCCTGCTGAAGTCAGTGGGGAAAAAATGAAGGCATGTTGCTGCTCAGAACTCTTTCCTGCAATTTTTATCCTATATCCATAGTAAGTTCTTTTTTTTTTTTCTTCAGCTGACTCAAATGTTTGAGTTTCTATATCCAGTGGGACTAGGACTATGTCTATCCTGCGTGAACCTGGTCACCACCTAGCTCAAATGATTTTTTCTGGCTGACAGGCCTTTTATTAACTTGACTGTGTCTAACTGGCTTCTAGACCAGCCCAGTTTACATTCTGCCCGCTGGAAACACAGTCAAAATTTGCTTATAACTTGACATGCCTTCATGGAAACACTTTGAGGACATGATCAGTAATTTTGAGCATCTGAAGCCAGTAACACTAATGAAAATACTACTGGAGTGGCCCCAATGACCACATGAACACCAGGCAGTTGTGGGCTCAAAAGGGCGGAGTTTATTCAGGGATGGGGTTTATATAGGGTGTGGGGGAAGGCTCTGGAAAAAGGGGTGGTAACTGGGATGGGATTGGGCAAAACTAGAGGCAGAGCCAGTAACTACGGCAACTGGATAGCCAACCGGGAATGGCCCCACAAACAACCAATGAAAACCCAGGGTTCGGGGAAATGGTGGGAAAACTGGGCAAGAGGCAGGAAAGCCCTTAGGGGGAAGAAGACAAGATGGCGGGTTGTGAGGGAAAAGCAACAAGGGGATATAACACAACAAGGGAAAACAAGAACAACCATAGAACCTTTGAAAAACAACACCGTGAACTGCAAACCGTCATGCCAAATCCCAAATAAATCCCAAGCCACCCTTGCGAGTGGCCAGCCTCATATCCGCGTTGCAGGTCCATTACAAATCCATTACTACACTTCTAACAATAATGGTAGTCAGTTTTACATTGTCAGCTGTCTCCACAGGATCTTCTTCGTATGTCCATCGGGTAAAGTGTCTCTTCCAGATCTTGTATTTGGCTTGACTCCCAACAGAAACACAGTCAAAATTTGCTTACAACTTGATGTGCCTTCATGGAAACACTTTGAGGACATGATCAGTAATTTTGAGCATCTGAAGCCAGTAACACTAATGAAAATACTACTTAGAGTCCTTTGCAAAATATCAGAAGTACTGCCTACATACACATGTGAAAACGGCAGTGTGAATATTCTGAAGCTGTCATCCTTGAGATACCTGCTATTTCAGGTACTTTCTCTCCAAAATAATGCTAGGTGTTTGCGTCACTCTAGACAGTAAAATGGGTTCCTCATATGTCTGGCTCCAAGTGTTTATATGGAGCCACCAACATTTAATCTGGGACTGGGCATTTCACCATTTGTGATGGCTTCTGACATTTTGGACCATGTATTTGAGGAGAAGAGATGCTTGGAGGCTAAAACCAAGCAGTTACTCAATATTCTGTGAGATTCCTGCACATCATGCAGATGCAGTCCTATGCATGTTTGTTTTTTTTTTCGCTCAGTGGTTCATGGGAACACACACTAGACAATTTCAATATAAAAACGTTGTAGCTGCAAGAACAAAGTAGTGAATGCCCACTTTACATACTAAAGAATATTTATGCCCCACTTGCCAGTAAATTATTAGTTTGGGTACAGTGTGAGCAATATTTTGTGTAGAGCCTCATAGCTGAGACAAGGTCTACTTGAAATAAAATAATTTATTTTCCTCTGAGTCTTAACCGTGGTTATGTTTTGTGTGGGCGAAGCCCACTTACAAGGTGTACTTTCCACCTCGTGCTCTGCTGGAGCAGTATTTGCAAGATATTCTGCTGAGTCTCATCAGAGTGATCTTCACACCTCCTTGCTGAAGGGTCATAGTGGCACAGAGTCTAGTTGGAGGCCTGTCACTAGTGGTGTCCCCCAAAGTTCAATAGTGGGGACAGTATTGTTTGACTTATTCATCAATGACTTGGATGAAGGGGCAAAAGCCTCCTTGGCAAGTTCACTGATGACACTGAGCTGGGAAGAGTGGCTGATACCCCAGAGTGCTTTGCAGCCCTTCAGAAGGACCTCGACAGGTTGGACAAATGGGCAGAGAACAACCATGTGAAATTCAGCAAGGGCAAATGCAGAGTCCTGCGTGTGGGGAGGAATAACCCCAGGCACCAGTACAGGGTGGGGGCTGACCTGCTGGAAAGCAGCTCTGCGGACCTGGGTATGCTGGTGGACAAGTTGTCCATGAGCCAGCTTTGTACCCTCGTGGCTTCCTAAGGCCAGTGGTATCCTGGGGTGCTTTAGGAAGAGTGTTGCCAGCAGGTTGAGGGAGGTGATCCTGCCCCTCTACTCAGCCCTAGTGAGGCCACATCTGGAGTGCTGCATCCAGTTCTGGACTCCCCAGTACAAGAGAGACAATGGAGCTCCTGGAGCAGGTCCAGTGAAGGGCTACAAAGATGATTAAGGGACTGGAGCATCTCTCCTAAAAGGAAAGGCTGAGGGAGCTGAGCCTGTTCAGACTTGAGAAGAGACAGCTGAGAGGGGACTTCATCAATGTGTACAGGTATCTGAAGGGAGGATGTCAAGAGGATAGATCTGGGCTCTTCTTGGTGGTGCCAAGCAAGAGGACAAGAGGCAATGGGCAGAAACTGATGCACAGGAAGTTCCACCTGAATATGAGGAAGAACTTTGTTACTGTGTGGGTGACCTTGCACTGGAACAGATTGGCCAGAGAGGTTGTGCAGTCTCTCTCACTGAGATTTTTAAGAACTGTCTGGACATAATCCTTTGCAAGGTGCTCTAGCATGACCGTGCTTGAGCAGGGAGGTTGGACTAGATGAACCCCTGTGGTTCTTTCCAACCTGACACCTTCTGTGATTCTGTGAATACTGACCTCCTGCTTTAACGAGAGTCACTAAGTTGGGAAAATATCAGAAATTATCAGTAAATTAACAAGAGCTTTACAGTCTGGGAAGAACTTTTTTCTCAAATATTCTCATGGATTTGCAGTTGAGGATTGAGCTACTGGAATAGCCAGTGTCTACTTAACACTTCATTAGCAGCAGCTTTTCTGGTTAATCCTTGGAAAGAACCAAGTTAGCTAACCAGTCCATGATGCCCCTTTCCAACTGGAGATTTTGTAGGAGCCAGACATTAATTACCAGAGCGTTGCTCAACTTCAGATCAAAAAGTAGTTACCCGATGCACAGATACTCAGTAACTGCTCAGGCTTAGTTCCTAGCTTAATGGCCTGATTTCTTAACATGGTAAATGCCAGTGTTAGGAAAAGATAGGGAAGCTTTAGGAATGTAAGGATTAGTGGCACTGAAAGGGCTTCTATCTTTTGGCAGTTGCTGCTGTTCATTTTCACTGATGTTAATAAATACAGCATGAGCCAATCTGTAGTACCCTATATAGCTTCATTATGTGGAAAACTGCTTTTTTCCCTTAAAAAAATAAAAACCAAACCCGCACATTTTAGCATATAGGTTAGAGTTCGGACTCTAATGTCATATTTTAGGGTAACAGTTAAACTGTGTGCTTTAAATTTTGCCTATGATGCTGTGTTTATCAGTCTAGTAAACTGTGCTGCTAGGCTGGGCAGGATACCTGGTAGCTCCTGAAAGCAAAGACATTTTAATGGACAGCAATTACACTAGTCACTCAGCCTGAGCTTTCTGTCCAGTCTAAAAAGGGTTAAAACTTAATAAGGACTGGGCAGGAGGGAGGAAAAAACTCTCGGCAGAATGTCTCCACACAGAGAAACTAAGAACGATTAATTTGTGCTCCAAACTGCCAAGGACAGCAGAAAAAAAGCAACTAGTATAAATAATTAAAGCAGAGATTAGATAAGTATTTGGGGAGGGGATACTGTCATTGTGTAATTGCTAATGTTGAGGAGAGGTGGGCTTCTGTGCTTCCTGGCCTTTTTTGCTTCAAGGTTTCCTACAACCCATTACTTAGTAGCCGACCACATGCCAGCATTTTTAGGGTTTAAACCACATTTTTAAAAAAGCTTGCATAAGAAAGAACTGTAGAACACAGGCAGGGATGTGACTTTGTCATGCAATATGGCTTTATGATTCATTCATCTTCCCAGACTTTATTTCTCCGGAGCAGGTCCTGGGTTGGCATCCTGAACCCTGCAAAAGATCCACAGGGCGGAGTGGAAGGAATATAAATGCTTCACTGGAGCCAGACTCCCGGCTGGGGCAGTTGCTGTCAATACACTGAAGTTGAAATACATTGACAGGGTGGTGGGGGAGGTATTCTGCAGTGCTGCAGATCCCAGGAATACCTTATTTTGGGAGTAGAGAATTAGGATTTTTTTTGTATGTCCACCAGCACAGTTGTTTTTTGTTTCACAGATAAACAGCTACAACATCAGAAAACCAAGAGAGCCTAGGTTTTATTGTGTAAAAGGGGAGAAACCCAAACATATTTTAGTAACAAGGAGTAGCTTCACGCATAAATAAATAAATAAATAAATAAATAAATAAATTACACTTGAAGACCCCAAAAAATTAAATTAAGCTAATTAAATATTTTTATATTGAAGGGAGGGGAAGCAAGCAAGAAACTTCCCTATTAAGTATTCTGTGGATAATTTCTAATAAAGCCCTTAAAAACAAAAATTTCATTAAAATTCTCTTCCAGAGCTCAGAAATACTTGCAAACACATCAGAGGGCACAAGAGCTCTGTTAATCTTATCAATTAAACGGCTTTGATTTTTTGTATCTGTTTTTCTATGTCATGTTCTTATCTCTCACAATGTGGATGGGTAACCTTAGAAGAACATCCTGTATGTATTGTGGGATTCTCTGGCTCGACAGCTTCTGTGGTAATCCGGGGGTGTCCCCTGGTACCCTGCACATACCCCGAGCAGAGCTCTCGCTCACACACTGCAGCCAGCCTGCGCGGCGAGCCCAGCCTGGTGCTCTTGGAGACAGGGAAATGCAAGGTACTATTTTTTTTCTTTTACCAGACTGTAAATGATTCCTATTCTTTGCTCCACAGAACATCCGACGTGGTGCCCAATCGGCTGAGAAAGCTGCACAGACGTCAGTGTGTGTGTGTGTCTGTGTCTGTGTGTCTGTGTGTGTGTGTGTGCCTGCACAGCCAACTGCAGCTGGAACCTCCATTAGAGCAGCCCTATTGATTTCTGGTTCACACTGCAGTAACAGGGCTAGAGTGCTGGGCAGGGGGAGAAAAACGCGGGGGGTGGTGGTGGGGAATAATCCCAACGGCTTAAAAGCAGGACTTAACTGAAGACACATCGGGGTGTATGTGCATATGTACAGCACATACTCGCCAGTTTCCAGAGATAGGCTGCTGAGCTGTTCGCTTGAAAAAACCACCAACAAAAATCCCCAGACAGACCAATTCCCACATCTCATGAAACAAGTCTGTCCAGGTTTCAGATCCCGCGCAGGCATGGATTGATGATGTTTGATACCTTGTCGATGCTGGTTTTGCACACTGAAGCTGGCTGCAAAATGTTTCTGTTTTGTTGAAGGACTACAGGAGATGCAGTTTAAATGGCTCTTTATGCACAGGCTTATCTGCTTGGGGAATGGTGGCGGGGGGGGTGGGGGGGGGCGGTTAGAAATACAGCTCGAGTGTGTCAAACACAGGGCATAGAGAGCTCCGGGAAGCTGCTCTGCATTTACTGGCAGTCATTTTCTCATGATGCATAATGCACAAGGTGCCATTGCAAGCTGAGGTGTAAAAAACTGGGTGGGAAAAGTGGTGTTTCTGGTAGTGACTGAGCTTTCGTGTTTGTCTGAGGTTTTTTCCAGCTAATATCTGGGAATGATTTATAGCTGCATGTTAATATATTGCCTTGATATTTCTGCACATCTGTGAAGAAAATCCCTGCAAAGCATGTGTGTCTTCACAATCACTGCATGTCAGTCTGACAAACTCTAGCTGTGAGCAGTATACAGTGAAGGGGGGGAAAGCCCCCAGCACCGTTATCTGTTTAGGGGATGGGGGAAGGGGCGACGGTAATACCTTTAAAAACCCGAAAGGCGGTAAGCCATTATTAGCAAAAGCTATATTGAGCATGCTTGCCAGACAGGCAGCACAGCGCAGCAGCTCAGCTCTAGTTCCGCCCAGACATGTGCCTTGCCATTTTCATTTTAATCAGTCTGCTCAGGATGGCTGCTGATTCATTTTGCAGGATGGCCCCCAGGGAGCCAAGGTGAAAGCCTGAGGCGAGCTGCTATTGCATCAATGCAGCACTCCACATCAGACACAGGGAGGGGAGGCAAGGCTTCAGCAGCAGATCGAGTTCAAAATACCAGCGTTGCTATTAAAAAACAAACCAGCGTCCCCTCCAACAAATAAAACCTCTGTGGAAATAATAAAAAAAAAAAAAAAGGAAGAAAAAGTATGAACCAAACAACTTCCTTTTCTCCGAGTCATTAAATAAAACACAGTTATCGGAGAAAAATCTCCTCTGCTCCTTCCTTCCCCTTGTACTTGGAAGCACTGGAACGACCATTTCTTTTCACGGCACCTTATTTAAAAATAAAAAGGACGCTCTCTATTTCTCTATTTACCTGATGACTAGTGGGGGGTGGGATACCTGATTTAGCTGGAGACTTTGATTTGTGGGATTGACAACCTTATTATGCAGTGAGCTTATTATTGATATTATTCTGCTCTCGGTTGCCATGACCACCTTGTGAGAGACATTCAATTTTCTCTCTTCCATCATCATTATCTATGAGGCCATCTGTTGTGGAAAATGAATTCAGCCTCATTTGCATGACTGATAAGCAAATTTTTTTTTATCTATTTAACAGAAGGTCATATGCCGGGGATTTGGAGCTGGTGAAAAAAAAAAAAAAAAGTGGAGGGAAAAAAAAAGGCATCTCGAGAGGATGAGTGGGAGTGCGTGCATTAGAGGATGTATGTGGAAGTAAAACAGATCCCTCAGGCCTGCTAGCCTATCCTACTGCATTTGTCATTCCTGCCAGGGCGACATTTTTTTCCCCCTAAGCTTCTGCACACTAAAGAGAGTGAGAGCTTTTTCCCTGCAGTCTTCTTGAAGCCCCCCTGGTTTTTTTTCTCAGTGTTGGTGGGTGTATTTTAATATATATATATTTTAATTCCCTGGAATATGGGGTATCTTTTCAGTGTTCAGTGAAGAAAAAAGCAGCCTTTTCTGGGTCTCTGTGGTATGCTTCTTACTCCTCATCCTTTCAAAGTTGTAGTAAGCCAGGGTGTTTCTTAACCATGCTGAAATGTCTTGCTTGTGTTTAACTTGTAAATGGTTAACAGTGCAGGTGTAGCTGTGTTTTGTGCAGGGTGGGGGTTGATTCTTTTAGCTAAGTGGAAAGATCATTGTGATTTTTGCAGTTGTTCTGTAGCTTGTACTTAAATGTCCATTGTTTGCTCTTTTCAAGTTCTTCTGGCAGTACTGCTGTGCAGCTGAAATTGTTTTGGGCTGTAGAATAGCTCATAAAAATCTCAAAGTGTGTGTTTACTATATGAATGCATAATGTTGCATGCATTAAGCATGTTGTTGTTTATATAAACTTGCTGCATGTGGACAGTACTTGTTTGATATGGAGAACCCGAGACAGAAACTTCACAAATTGGAATGCTCGATGACAACCAAATGCAATTAAATAAAAGATTATAAGATACTATGTTTTACACTAAAATTACTTCTGAAAACAGTGGATTTGTACTTTAAAGGGGAACACTTGTATAAGAGTAACATTTTTGAAAAAACACTGTCTTAAATGTTTCATATCTATAATACTTTAAAGAGAAAAACTTTGTAAATAAGGGATGGTTAATTCAGTCACCTCTCTGAAAACATCATAGTATATACTTCAATTTTAAAACAGTTCTGATAAGTTATGACTGTAGTCCGTGTACATTTAGTGCATATTTCTTAATCCTATTTAGTGGTAAAAAGTAGCCAAAGAATATAAAAGAAAACTACCTATATTAGTAAAAAAAAAAAAAAAAACCCCAAAACAACTACCTAGTGTCTTATGAAAGAGGCATTATACAGGTTTGCTTTTATTTGTCACTAACAAAGATTAAACTCAATGGAACAGAAGCATGCCATTTTTCTTCTGAGTTCTGAACAATGTGCACAGCCTTATCTATGCAGAGGGGTTTTTTTAAACCTTTATTTGTTCTCTGTGGAAGTAGCATGTGCATAAAAGTAGCCTTTTTACATGATAAATGCTTTGCATGGTTGACGATACTCCTTTTAGAGATAGAAGAGGAGAAATGCAGTACTGTCTTGCAAATAAATACTTTTGGGTTTTATTTATAATATGCAGGGCATCTCTTTTCATATTTTGCACTTGCAACAGAGAAATGGTCTTGGGTGCTGGATTTCAGGTGGAGAAAAGTTTCACTTTTACTGAGGTCAGCTAGAGACCAGATCTCTAACTTGTCTACATTAAGTAGCTTTACGCTGAATTACTTGATTAAAATGCCTCTTTTTTTTTAATGTGTTTTGTTTTTCAGTTTAGAAAACACTCTGCAACAGATCTAGCATTAACTTGTCATGATAATCTATTGCTAATAATTGTTTAAAGGATGCTCTTCTCCTACCCCTTTGATTTCAGAAAGAGTATCTTCCTTGTACGTTTTATAAAAGGAATAAGATCTAATGCTTCTTCGGCATCCGCCATATTTATCATGCCTATTGGAATCTGCGGTGGAATTAGCTCACAGAACTAGTTTCACACTCAGAGCTCAGCCCAGAGCAACTCTAGTGGCTGTAGGGAGTGGGGGGTGTCTGAAACAGTGCTGGTTTCCTCAGTGGACTTCAGCTGGAAGTAGTGGGATACTGTGCAGTATCAGGCTGTCTACTAGCACACAAAGGTTGAGGTCTCCGTCTTATCCCCTCCTCCCCCCTCCACTTGAATTGTCAGCGTCTTCCAAAGGCTGGTAAATAAAACCTACTAAACTTCGGGAAAAGCCTAACAGATAACACAGTCAATTCCCTTCCCCTGCCCCCCAAAAGTTAATTACCGAGCTTGGTTGGATTCCTCCCTGCCACCCTGACATTTGACTGCTGCTAATTCAATGATTAATCTCATTAATGTGATTATAGCAGGATTTGGAGTTGGCTGCCATTGTTCTGCAGACACCGCTATTCAGCCCCAGCCCTCGCCGCCCCTCCTCGGCGCGGCGGTGCGGTTTCTTCAGTACCGGGAGCTGTCCGCACCGGGAGCTGTGCGGCTTGTCGGGAGCTGTCCGGCTTGTCGGGAGCTGTCCAGCTTGTCGGGAGCTGTCCGGCTTGTCGGGAGCTGCTCGCGCTCACCGGCCCCGCGCCCAGCTCCTGCTTCCGGAGGTAAAGGCAGGAGAGGCTTCATGCCTTCTAATTAGGTGGCGGGAAGATGGCTGTGGTAAAGCGCCAATCTGTTCTTTAAATGCATTTAAATTCTTCCTCCAAAACTTGTCATCACCTGCATTCTGTTTTCTGGGATCGATCCATGGGGCAGTGTAGTTTAAACAGCACTTCCTTGCAGAAGTGCAACTTAACTCTCAGAAGGTGAGGGACATTACAGGTGTCGTCATACTTAGCCAGACTTTTTCGTCCTAGTAAAGAGTGTCTTGTTGAGCTAAATGCTTTCACTTATCTATTTGGGTTTTTTTTCCTTTTTTTTTTTGGTGCAAAATCCCAACAAATCAATCTCACTGCCTCAGAAATTACGTTTGCCCTTGCCAGCATTATTGTACCTAGGGTCTTGCCTGCATCTGCACTGCAAATCCCCATTTTCCAGAGTTTGACAATAGAAAGCATTTTATTGATTGAAAATTGATCTGAAAGATCTTTTTAAGGTCTTGTTATACATATAAATGACTTTTGGTGAATTCACTTGCAACAGTATTTTATATTCAATTTTGTAGGTTAGGTGGTTCTAAGTTAGCCTAGGAATAACTTCTTTAAAGTAAGGCACTGTACACAGCACTAGGACTCTGCACTGTTTGGTATTTTGACTTTGTTATCTAGAAGTTACATTGTTATTATTTAATATCAACCAATTGCACATGCGCAGAAACTTTTTTTTTTTTTACTGTCTTCTTTTTCGTTTGTATTGCTTATGACTATGACCCTGTTCTGGAAACTGCAGCCACACATTAAACTGTGTGTGAAGGATTTCCCAGGATGAGCAGTGAGCTCCTGTAAATCATGAAATTCGAAATACTTTAAAGACAAAGTGTTCTGATGGGGAAAATGTGGAATCTGTTAAAGAGCACAGTACATTTTAAAGGATTTGAGTACAGTAAATGTCAGTGAAACCTCTGCAGCCATTGTAATCTGTGCATAAATAATAATTTAGGTTCAAAACTGACAAAATGCACTAAAACCAAAAAAGTCTGTTGCTTTTTTTACTATGACTTTCCCATAGTTTCTTAGTCACTGATATAATATTCTTAATAGGGTTTCCTATTTTCTTTTTATTTCCTTTTCTTCTCATTTTGTTTCCACCCCAAATCAAAAGTCCGGTGAGTATTGTCTCCTTAACTGCTTTAGAGAACTATACATTTAAAGGATGTATAAAATAGGATTGTATAGGAACAGGTTTTAACAGTGACAGCCACAATATGCAAGCCAATTAAGGCTGCTCGTTAGCGGGTATATTCTTGTAATACTCCTGTCAAGCTGAAATTGTACTCCCTTACTGACAGTAGTGGGTTCGTCTGATGCTTGAGTTCTGCTTTCTGTGTTTGTCTAATGTTTCAAGTCTTGTTAGAAACCGCTACTAGCCAGAAAGTAAAAACAGTGGAAGGTTTTCAATCATACTTTACCTGAAATTTGCTAACCTGGCTTACTTAACCTGCAGGAAAAATACTGTGCTCTCATTAACGCTGCTTAAACATGACCTGCATCTCCTTTTCCCCATGGATAATGCGCATTGACGAGACACAGGCTGGGGGAGGGAGAATCCAACCCACAACATTAAACCCATACCCTAACATCTTATGGAGGATAATTAGGCCAATGAATTACCAGTCTCCCAAATTTTTCTCCACACTGGTCTTTTGTAAATGCTTCTAATTTATGCAGTGCCACCGTCCCCCCCTTAACACTCATCAGTACAGGATTTATATACCTTCTGCCCCAATTAAAGCAAGTATTGTTTTTATCTTCAGTGGGAGAAGTACCGGGCCATTTCTTTGTGTCATCCTGAAGGCTAGACAAGATGAGCTTTTATTTCCCCCAGCTAAATTTCCTTCAAAAATTTGACAATACCTGCCATGATGTGTGTGTCAGATAGTCGCTTTCACTATCATATTAAGGCTATCCAGGATCTAACATAAGGAAGCTAGCTCTAGCAGAGGGAGAAGACAAGCCTTGATTTTTCAAACCTGAATACAGTTATCCGAAGGTTCTGCATGTAAACCTGACCTTAGAAGACGCTGAGATTCATCTGTAGGGGTGTAGATACCCCTATACACTTACAAGGGACCCCTTTCATCACCAGGTGCACGCGTGTGCTTCTATGTTGATTTGTGTGGAAAAAACCCCAAACTGACATGCCCTCGCTACGACACAAACATGGTAGTTCTCCCTCGCCGCTACGAGGAGGCTTTTCTCCCCGCAGACCCGCTCCCCCCGCCCGCCCCCGCCCTGCGCGGCGCCCCCCGCGCCCCCCGCCCGCACCTGCGGCCCGGCCGGTCCCGAGGGCTCCGCGCCTCGGCCCCGGGGGAGCCCTGCGAGTGCGGGGAGATGTAA
>JAWWEU010000111.1:98124657-98148664 GCA_035583155.1 Acropternis orthonyx | reverse complement strand
AGGGAGGGAGGGAGGGAGGGAGGGAGGGAGGGATGCGGGGAGGAGGGGGCTGCAGCACCACAATGGCAACGAGGAGGGCAACGAGACCGGCAGCCGCGCGTGTGTGTAGCGAGGGCGTGCGGGCTGTATGCGAGTGCTAGCCAGGGTCCTTCCCGTGCGGAGCAGCCTGCCCGCGGGGATGGACGCGGAGGGCGGGCGGCGCCCGGGACAGGGACCGGGGCACGGCAGGGCTGAGCCCGCGGGGGCGTGCGGAGCCGTGCCAAGGCAGGGGAGTGCCGCCGCCTCCGCGTAGGGATCACAGCCTGTCACGCTGCTGCCGAAATGACATTTCGGGGACGGGTTTAAACGAAGCGACTCCCCGCTGTCAAGCCGCTCCCGTCGCAGGGACATCCGGCAGCCCGGGGGCGAGCCCCGCTGGGAGGCTGCCTGCGGGCGGGCGGCCGCCGCAGGAAAGCCTCGGCACCGCCGTGCGGGCGGTGAGGTGCCTCTCCCAGTCATTGTCTGTGTGACACGTTCAGTAACGCGGTCCCTGGTTAAGCGCAGGCAGCCAGGGCCACAAAATCCACGTAAAATTGCTGGGGAAAAGCTGTTAAGGGTTTGCACATGCAAATCTGGCCCCTTCTGCGTGCGAGCCCAGTTGCTGTTTGGGCTGTTGATCACATAAAGTTCAGCCGCGCAAGTTGCTAATGGTGTAAGGCTGCCAATCTTACCCTCTGTAAATAGTTGATTTCTTTTGTTTCAAAGGGGAGAAGATGGTGTGAACAGGTAAAATAAGCGAGACTTCAGCAATCCACATGAATTAACTCTATAAGCCCTGGAGTGCTGCCCCAACGGCCAAACAATTATGGTTTTTTAGGTCATTATTTTCTTTTAAAGATACATTTAGAGGCCTAATTGTTGGGAGTGGGTGGGTGGTGGTTTCTTTTTCCTGGTTTTTTTTTTTTTTTTTTTTTTTTTTTTTTTTTTTTTTTTTTTTTTTTTTTTTTTTTTTTGGTAGGGGGTGTTCTCTGTCGGAGACACCATTTTACGCCAGCACAGCGGCAGGGGAGTATTTTTAGCGGTCTGCCCTCCCGGGCGGCTGCGGCGTTTTAGCGTTCCCCTCCATTGGGCGGAACGCGGCGCCGGCGCGGTGCCCCCCGCCGCCGGGGAGCCCGGCCGGGTGCGCGGCCCCAGCCCTGCCCCTGCCCCTGCCCTGCCCCGGTCCCAGCCCTGCCCCATCCCCAGCCTTGCCCCAGCCCTGCCCGCCTCCCGCCGCGCCGCGGGGGCCGGGCCTGCGCGGCCGCGCCGGGCACTACACCGCACCGCGGGGCCGGCGGGATGGATGCACGCCGCGCTGCTTAAAGGATGCGGGCTGAGGCGGGGTAAGTCAGAAATCTGCTACGGATGCTGTTCTGCTGCAGTAATGTGGTCTCTAGGGGAGCTCGGGCTTGATGCATGCTACGCTGCCTAGGCTTCCTCCAGCCCGTCGCCTCTCTGCTGCTCTTAAATGGAGGTTACAGCTGATCCATCAGCCACAGAGCTGCACGCATGCCCGTCTTCTCAGCCTTCAGTGGTGGAAACTTATTAATTTCTGCCTTCGACTTCAGGCCCGTTGGTTTCCTGTCTGAAAGCATTATTACTTTTGTCCATGTGGCAAAATAATTAGCATACAGATGAGAAGGGATCCTGCCTCTGAGCCTCAGTCGCAGGAGAAGATGTGCAGTGGAAAGTTGATTGGATGAATGGAGAACAAATGGTGGGCGTTCAAAAGCATTAGGAGAGTTTTGTTGTCGTGAGCAGGTTTGTCAGTTTTCTCGGTGAATCTCGTAAAATGGAAGGCAGGGTGGCTGGTGCCGAGACGACTGCTTGACAGACTGTGGCCTACTTGAAGGTGCACGTTTGGACTGCAGGCATAGATAATTCCTTTGGACTACTTTGTTTTGCACTTCTACGGCTTTCCCTTTGCTATTCCCTCAAGGTAAATATGTCCTTTTATCACCGTTGTTGTTTGCAGGGCATTTTGCTGTTGTTGTCAAAGTGATGGAAAGTTCAACTCTTTGGGCAGTTAACAAAGGAATAGCTGGGGTTTGTACTTCTCCCAGCCCAGCTCCTCAACACATACTCCTGTGCATAGAACTGGAGGAGGCTGAGCAGCTCAGGGGGCCCGATCCTGCTCTCCCTGAAGTCAACGGGGAGTTTGACATTGCTTCCAGTGAGAACAGGATCGAACTCCCAGTGATTGTTGTTTTAATAACGACTGCTGGAAATGTCAGATTTCTGCTTCCTATTTCCTAGAACAATGTGGGCAGATCTGTAAAATTAGTGACTACTGTTTCAATGAAAGCCCAGCTGTTATTAGCTTTGATTGGTGTGGTATGCATTTTCTTGGCTGAAAGGGGAAAAAAAAATGCTTATTTCACACAAACTCATCAGTAATGCTAAAACCTAAGTTGCTGATTGAGAAATTACTAGTGATTCTCTCAGCTCCAAATATCTCCGTTATATATGTGTCCTTACAAAGGCTTCTCTTTGGAGAGGAGAAAACAAAAGAAGAAAATAAACAAGCTATCTATGAATTACATTTTTTTTTAACCAGATAATAATACTGAGTCAGACTGGAATCCCACTTCTCGAACAGAGCATCCATTGATAGGCATTTCTTATATAATTCTGGTGTTCTGTATAAAATATGGAGGACTTTTAACATTTAGTTACATTTGCTTTTTTTTCGTGTAGTCTTTTAGGAATATTTTTACTCAATTTTAGTGATTTCTAATCTCCTTAAAAATGGTGATTTTCATTTTAACTGACCTAATTTTGAAACTGCAGTTAAGGTTGGGGTTAAGTAGAAATTTTTTTTTGTTAACTGTCTTTATATAGTTCTTGTGAGCATTGGAGAACAGTTTAATAAATTATTTGCTTTAATTTGAGTGGTGTGGGGGTTTTGTTGCCCTTAATTATGTGGTTTTGGAGAACAACAACTACAGTTCCAAATGATGTTTAGTTTTTACCTTTCTCTGCTTTTTTTTTTTTTAAATTGCCATTTCAGTGTTCTGTGATAGTTTATTCTCAAGAATTGACAAACAAATAAAAGTCTTTGTCATGTCACTCTGCAAACAAAAAAAAATATTGGAAGAAACTGTTAACCCTTAGTAGGCAGTTGGCAAGTACCCCTGATGATTTATTAAGGTTGATCAAGTTTGGAATGATAAGGTTAAACTTGGTTGCTGTAGTGTAGTCTAGTAAATATGTTTGCTGTATGACACATTTAGAAACAATTGAGATCATAAGATAACACTTTGAACCTTAGAAATACAGAGTGATGCAAGACTGTATGTAATGAACCAGGATTTTTCACTGGAGGAAAAAAGTAATGATTATGTTTTTCTAAAAGCTACATTGATGTATCAAATGAAACAAAGAGAAGAGTAAATGATTACAATGAGTAAATGTAGAATTAGGTGTATTTTAAACTAATCTATGGTGAATTCAATTTTGTATGTATTTTACAGCTTGAACTTTCTGGATAGTGACTGTTCTCCCCCCTTCCCCCCCCCCCTTTATTTTCACCAACAAGGGCAATAGTTAAATGCTAAACATTTATAGTCGTTTCTTAGTTTTAAGGTTCAAATATCTGGTTATATACTCACATTTTCAAAAAGGGTATCAGTTTTATTGTAGTGGTTCTTAGTTCATAGTATGACTTTTTTGTTTTACTCTGTAGTCTTGGATCTTACATATTAGAGAATGGAGCAACTGTGTGTTTGGAGACAAAGACAATTAAGAAACAAGAGGAGCTACTTCAGTGTAATCAGAGGTGTATTATTTTTCCAGATTTGTTAAGGACTATTTTGAGAGTCTCTTTTTTAGCTGTTCTTTTCTATTTAGTTTAATTTTTGTGTTGAGGAGGTGAATAAGATATGAAAAGGAGTATTTTGATTACATACACATACACACATACACATATGCGGCAGTTTATTAACTAGGCATAGAAACTTTGCCGTATGAATGGCAGAAATGGTATTGTTTTGAAAACTGTTGTGTGCTGGTCAGACTTTTTTGTGGACTCCAAAGGAATGAAAATACAATTCTCATCCATCAGCATTTCCATGGGAAATCATCATGGGCATCACAGGAGCACATTTATAAAACAAAGTTGTCTGTGATAGAATGTTTTTCTTGATCAACTTGGAGAACAGTCGTTTTGTTGAGAAATTCAGTGGTGGAAAAGTACTTTGATATAAAATAGTTATAAACACTGAATATCTTCATGGAAATACATGATTTAATACCACTTTGAGCTTGATAATTGTTTGCATCATGTTGATCAACTTTCAATAAACATGTGAAGTTCTTGATAGTATAGTACCAGAAAACTTTATGGCTGTGAATTACTTGCTGACCTTTTCTTTCTCATAATAGAAGTGATGAGAAATGTTAATAAGATTATCGGTGATGTTTTAAACAGAAATGCATCCAGATTTCTATGGAATGAAAATGGGTACAAACCAAATAGCAACATCTTCTCCATGTATCCTAGATGAAAAAGTCACAAGGAGAGCAAATCAAAGCTTTTGTAGGTTGTTGACAAAGATTAACTCTTTAGGCTCCTTCATAATATTTTGCTTTGGTTAGAACCACTTTGCCTATTTTAGTCATAGAGGAAAAAGCAGCAAAATGTAATGAAACTGAAATGAAGGAGAAACATCTTGGGTTGGGAGGGGGAGTAGGATGTGGAGACAGACAAAAGTCACAATAGGATTTTTGATTCCTTAAGAGGGGTCATACTTCTAGTCATGAAAACAGTAAACATTATTATTAGAGTGGATTTAAAATCTGATCTCGGATCAGAGTTGCAGTATGTGTATACTGGTTCAGTATGTTTGCACTGAAGCTGCAGATGTGGAACACAGTCACCAAGTAAGGAAACTGGACAACTTGGTTGTGGAAATAACCAGGGCTGCAGGGTGCTTCATAGACATCCATCAAATCAGGTCAGTATAGAACTGTCTGGTAGGTTGTACACAAAAAGAAATCAATGTTGTGTCTGCCAGTAGACCCTTTGGTTTGCTGAAACTCCCACCTGCCTAATGCATCTGGGCAGTTGGTTTCAGAAACCAGTTTCCTTCAGAATAAATTTTATGTTTCTAGAGGGTCCGTCATAACAAATTGATTACAGCTCTGCACCAGGCAAACTCATTACCATCTGTATAGGGCACAGATTTCCACCCAAACCTGCACTGGGGTCTATTATTTTGTGAAGTATTAAAGGTCTACATTGCTCATACCTTATGTCAGCATGGCATTTTTCATCAGGAAGTTGATTAAAAAGGTCATGGTATGCTACAAGATGTATGTTCATTTGGCATAACTTCAGCTGGTTCAGTCTGAATCCGGCAAGTGCTGTCTGTCGCTTGGTGCAGTGGTGAAGAGAATCAGTGCAAAGCAGCAATTAAAAAAATATATTATTTTCATGCTAGGTTTTAAGAAGGCTGCTGTTTTGTTCCTACTTTGCATGAGCCTGCTCCTGACTCCAAAGGAAGGAGAGCAAAGAGAGGAAAAAGAGCTTTGGAACAGGCTTGTGATACCATTTTATAAAGTGACAGGCCAAATATATTTCTCATGCGGCACCAGTAAAATCTAAAGAAAACATCTACTCAGTCTCCTATTTTTGTAATTAATAAGATTGTTTACAGACAGAATGTAATGGAGAGTATAGTAACCATAGCCTTTCAACTGCTCACTGAATGGCTAATTTTTTCCAGGCTCTCTGATGATGTTGTCTCCCTTGTGTCCCGTCCCCCTGATAGAAATAGTGATACCTACTTGGAAGATGTAATACTGCAATATTTATATTACATATCAGTAGCCTGCTTTATTTTTCCAAGGGAAATCCCCTTTTCTCCTCCTGTCTCTAGCCAATACTGGAGTATATTACCAAGGGAATAAAATTTTATGCCTAATTTTAGTGTTCCTCTGCCTAATGTAGTGTGAATAAGTACCATGTTACAGCATTTAACCTAGTCTGTCTTTGTGACTTTCTGAACAGTTTCTTGGTTCAAATAGAATAGTCAAAATGCAGAAAGATAAGATCGCCAAGGTTTGTTATGAGGATAAAGTGTAGGGAGTAGATGTTCTGGCATTCCTTCCAGTGCTGCAGCAGGGCATTCTCTCACCTAAGGAATAACCTTGAAAGGGGTTTCCCAGGCCCCTTGTAATACTATGAATAGGTGGCTCATCCTTTTATTTCTTATCTCCTTCCCCAAAATTAGTTCTTAAATCCAATTTATTAGTTTTCAGCACTAGTGATTTGTTTTAGTAATGCTTTCATAGATATTAGCAATTCCTCTGTTGTCTGAAGAGGAGAAGGCCCATGTTTAAATATGAAACTGTGTTTATAACAACTTTGCATACATCGTGGCTGTCATGTCCCATGCATAAATACTCAGGGTTGTTTTTTGGGTATGTGCATGTTTGGGAAGAAATAATACTATCATGTCATAGAAAATGATAAGGCTGAGTGCAGGACTTTTTCTTTTCTGTGTATCTTTATAATGCTCTTGGTATGTCTAAAAGAAGGTGTTACCAATTCAGAATGATATTTCTGCAGTGTTTTCGTTACGCAGCATAGTTTGATTTAAAAATCCACAAAAACAAATTCCTTGGAATTAGAGTTGACACTAAAAAGTAATGCTTGTGTTTTTTCAGCCCATGCAAGTTCCTTGCTAGGAAACACCCTGAGTTTACGCAGTTCAAGTTAAGCTATCCTCACACATAGAAAAAGCTGTCTGTTCCAGCAGTGGTAAGATGTCTGCACAGTTGGTGTGTTACTTATTTACTAAGAGAAACAAATTTTCTAAGTTCGTCAAGAATTTTACAATCCTCTCATCCTTTGGCTGTGAACTACCTGCACCCAATCTCAAACTCCAGTTTTCATCAAACTCCAGATCTCATCACTTCCAGTGATGAATAAACATTTTTCTCAGCCTTTTAAAATGCTGCATGTTTGGATCTACTTGACCTTAAGGGCTTTATTCTGTGTGGAGTTATTGGACCTCCATATTCTGGGAAAATAGCATACTTCAGTCCTCAGGGATAGTGGGCACAGGCCAGGCTGCAGCAGTCTCACAAAAACTAAGGTGATTTTTGGACATTGCAAATATAAGATGGAGAGGTTGTCATGAGAGGAATGAGTAACAATGTCACAGCAGGGGAAAAGAATCAGACATTCAGTTAAAAGGAAGCTGCTAGTGGAAAAACTGAGGTTCTGTTAACCAATATGCAGAATTTGGATGCTAAGGAAATGCGGAGCTCCATGACCGTTGGATGTATGACCTCAAAAAAGAGAAGAAGAACCTCAGAACTGGATATGAACAACAAGCTTGTTGAGAAGGATTACACAGAGGACTCAGGAGGTCTGCTTGGATGGAAATCAGGAGTACTTCATGAACCCAAAGACCAGCTGAAAAAGCAAAGAAAGCTCAGGTAGGCTTATTTTTCTATGCTATTTCTCCTAGGTTTTTTTTCCCCAGACTTTCTTTCACAGCTCTAAGAACTCATTCTTTCTCTTCAGTTCTTCCATCCCTCTCTTAGAATAGTGTCTAATTTCAAGAGGAAAGGAAACAAAGAAAATGCCTTTCAAATAGCCAGTTTATTTTTTCTCTCCTATGTGCCCTGTCAGTTATAAGTAAAAAACCCAAAAGATAGAATAGACCACACTCAGTATTTATAAATGTGTTGTAAATATACATAAATGTATGTTGGCATGTAGCATTTCTGTGATTGAATACCAGTTCTTTGTGTGCAGGGGCAAAACCAATGGCAATGAAGAAGACACCTTAGTATGCCATTAAACCAGATGGGAAACTGTTAAAAGCAGTCATGTAACTAGCTGCTGAAGCTGTGTTTTCTGTGACCAAAATGTAGACATGTAATAGAACCTTCATACATATAGTCCTTTGCCTTCTGAGAGCAAAGCAAATTTTGTTATTGTTAATTCAGGGAGACACACACATTTTGATGTTGGTTCAGAGAAGCTACTCACTGAATTAAACAATAGCAGCTATCCATTTCCATTCATGGACTTTCAAGTTGATCTTTGCATGAACATTCCCTTTCATCTTCAGGACACTGTCAGCAATTTTCAGCAAATATTCTTTAAAAGTTGAGATTGAGGAAGGCCTCTTCTCCTTTTACAGTGTGTTACTGCCTCACCTTTATCAGCTCTGGAGAAGTGCTCATTATGGAAAGGCTGATAACGTGTCTGGGTGAATTCCAGCTGCTCTGAAGAACTTTCTCAGGGGTCTCTGCATTTCTTGAACAGATCACTACCCATTCAGTCAGTTACTGCCATGTTTCTACAGCTGGTATATCTGGTGGTCTACACTCTCTGTATGTCACCTGCTGAAAAGATGCTAAAGTAGCCATCATTGACCAACTTTCTGAACTGCCCACTACAAGGCTGATCGATTTCATATTTTATGAGAAAAAATATATGTGGGAAAAGGATGGAGATTTTTACCTATGACCTGTCCAATCTAACAGTGCCTTTTTTGTTTTGTTGTTGCTTATCAGTGACCTTGGCTGAGAAGAAGCAGATGATGATTAGAAGAAAGAAAAGAAAGAAAAGGGTAGATATTTTCCATAGATCTGTTTGACCTCTGTGGCACAACATACTGGAGAGAAGGCACAGTTGAATAGTTTACTTTGAAGTCTGAGCATCCTGATTTAGCAGATGCAGGCACTGCAAAGCAGTATGGGACAAAACACCCAGTCATTTCACTGCAGCAGTCACTGTGCTTCATAGACAGCTCTGCAGACTTGATCTCTTCCCATATACCTTCTTTCTTTCTTTACCTCCTTGATCTCTTCCCATATACCTTCTTTCTTTCTTTACCTCGTACCTGCCCAAGAACCAGCACAGATTGCCACAGTGTTAATTCTAGCCAACTCCAGTGGAAAATAAGGGCATATGACTAGAGTGCACATATGTTAATGACTCATGCACCCTGAATGTTTGATTTGTCATTTTATATGTTGTTTGTTAAGGTTAATAAATTTTTATTTTGCAAAAACTGTGATGTATTTGTTCTGTTTGAAAAATGATATGAAACACCCTTTTACTATACCTGTGCTCTTGCCAAATTTAGTAAAATGTGGTTAACTTAAAATTCATTTTTTTTTAGCAATCCTGAGTACAGCTTACACAAGGAGCAGAACAAGCAGATTCAAAGCAGTACTGCCAATAACACGTATCAGAGCATGCTTCTGAGGCTTCCAGGAATTGTATTCAGATTGACTCCTATAATTGCTCTTTTGTATTCAGAATTACAAGTCTTTCTGCTCCCAGTGAAAGCATCTTCATTTTTGGGTTTAGAGGTGTTTTTAATTTACCGAATATATATCAGGAGCCACTGAACAATACATGTATCTTCGTTTCCAGATGCCAGGTGAATCACTTCAGGAACTAGGAAAGAAAAGATAGAGCAGCTTTTTGAGAATTACAGTTAATGAAGTAGCTATCTTTATAAATACTGCAGTCTAGAAAACTGTCTTTGCAAAACTGTATTGCAGAAGGATTCCTAAAAATGTGAGCTCTCCATAGATTTCATAATTTCACAGAATTTAGGGAGCCACCCTCACTTCATTTAAATACTCAAAAGTCTCATTTATGTTTATGTACTGGGAAGTTAAGAGAAGTGTAAATGGCATACCTTCCTAACTAATGTCTTTGCTTTCCTGAACTTTACAAGATTTACAATGACATCTTTATAATAATATACATATATATATATATATATATAACTACACCTTTTTATAATATATAGGATTTGTCAACACCAAGTTGCTAACCACACAACAATCACAGTATACAGGTTCCCGGAGCCAGTATGCCACTACATCTCAGTGTCTAAATGCTTTTGATTTAGAGGCATTTCCTTTGAAAGGTTGATATGAACTCAGCACACAATTAAGAACTGGAATTGCAGTGTCCTGTATCTGAAAGCTTTGTTTTTGTTTAAATCACTTGTGGAATGATTCTACTCCATGCCAAGTTTTATTTTCTGCCTCCTTCTTCCACTTTTCCTCAATTTTATGTATTTCTTGAAAAATCTCCTGATAAAATTGAAACTCTGAATGTTTAGGGAAAGCAGGTACTACAATATGAAAGAGACATAAGAACTCCACTGATTTGTTCCATGTACGTTTCTAGTGGTATTATAGACTGAGTATGAAAACATGGAAGTATTAAAATAAGGAAATAAAGGAAAAACCAGGGCTCTCAAACAAACAAACAAACAAAAAAACCCTGCAAAGAAAACAGGAATTGGGGGAAGATGATCTTAAACTCTTGCAAGAGTTCTGGGGTTCCACTGTTCATTTCCAAGCATTTCCCCACAAATTGCAAATTGCATAAACTATACTGACTTCCAAAACCCTCCTGTCTAATAGAGTCATTTATAGAGAAAACTTTATTTGTATGGATCTTCCTAAGTGCCTGTATGGAGTTCAAGGAACATATGGATGATGCTCTTAGGCTTATGATTTAGTTTTAAGTAGTCCTGCAAGGAGCAGGGATTTGGACTCCATCCTTATGAGTTCATTTCAACTTCAGATAATCTATGATTTTATAATTCAAGATAACATGATTCCTAGATAAATTGCATTCCCAAGAGTTGTTAAGTGGCACAACTGCTTTCAGGGAAAGGTTTCTCTGTAAACTGGACTTTAAAGATATTTGTTATAGGAGAAATGTAATATTTTGATAAGATGCAATAAGTCAGGAGATTCCATCTGTTCCTCATTTTTACCAGTTAAAGGATGAAGAGAAAACAAAAACTTAGGACTAGGAACTGAGCAAACAAAATCAGTGGCTTTCCTGACAGATGTTTTGTTGATAAATATTCTGAATTTTCATATATGAGAATTACAGATTTCAGATCATAGCTTAATGTTTTTAAAGAAGAAATTTGGACCTCACTGTTCACTGTAACCCTAAAATGGCTAAAAAATGTGTCAGTTAATGTTCACTCATATTTTTCTGCTGAAATATCAAAATGTTAAAACCATGGTAACAGCAAAAATAATTTGCCAGACAGCTATATTAGTACAAGAAGACAATACATTTGCATGGCTACGTTTACAGAGCCAGTGCCCTAATCCTGTTCCACTGAAGTAATTGAGAATTTCTTCAGGGGAAGAAAGCATTTTGTGTCAGTTTCTAGGTTTTTCAGCTGTTAACTTACTTTTCCAGTATGACTTTCAAAGCAATTCCATTTAAGATAGAATTATTAACCCATGCTTTGTCAGTTGAATTCTTGATTGCTTTATCATTTTGCCCAAAGTCTGAATACTAGATTTGAGTTTGGCACCTCGTTGCTGTAAGTAGTTTCTTGATCAACCAGTACCTTGGCTGTGGTGAACTTAAAAACAACATTCCCCAAGAGGTATCACACTCATGACATAAGCCACAAAATAATTTACCATCCTCTCTAGAGGCAGGTTGCTGCCCCTGTGTACAGGTAGCCTGAAACACTAGTGATCAAAACAGTATCAAATTGATAGGCACAGGATATCAGTATTAATCAACCTTTCTCTTTGCTAAGCAGTGTTTGACTGACACATCCATAATCATTTGTGGCAAGATCCTGACTCCTTTTGGAAAATAATCTTTTAAATACAGCCTTTTAAATACAAAGCCTCCTTTCCTTCATCCTTCTTGAAACTGTTTTGCTCACCTTAAACTATGCACAGAGATTTTACACAATTAAACAGGTATGAATGCAAATGAACCTACAATTTGCTTTAACCACATAAACTTTTCTATGCATCATACAGACAGTAGATAAGTTTGAATGCACTGCTGCAAATCTTGAGAATCAGCTACATTATATATTAATAGTTGCAGTTGTCTGCCAGAAACATTGGGAGGAATGTTATGCTTTAGAAAGCAAGATGTCTGTTTATAGACAGAGCCTAGCAGAATAAAATTCTGATTTTTATATGATTACCTGGCCTGGGTGATCATATTTCATAGGTCTATCCATTTGCTGCTCATAACTTAAATATTTACAGAATTAAGGCCCAAACATTTGAAGTTTTCAGACAAAATAAACTGCATATTCACTAAAACCAGTGAACCTTTTCAAGTTCTTGTTATGAAAAACTGCAAGTAGGACAATAATGGAAAAAACATCCCGATATCTCTCCTTCCAAATGAAATAGTTTGATTTTCTATTAGAAGTGGCTCTTTTAGTACTTCCTTAATTTATGTTGCAAAATAAGCTACAATTAAATTAACAATTCTTTTGTTTAAATCAAATGAGCCAGTTACACTCATACTAATGATTTGCCAAAGATCTCAAATTAATGTGAATTAATAACTTAGCCTCATATGACAAAAATTTTCTGGAACTGAAATTGGAAAGATTTCCCTGGTACCATCTCTGATAAGTTTACTTAGTTCAGTGTCACTGAGTTCTGTGAATCCCTAAATTTTGCCTAAGTGGCTTGTTTTTCCAAGCACTCGACAGGCACTGCCTGAAAAGCTCCTACCTCTGGGTAGAAGACATGAGAGGAAGGGGATTCTTTCAACATGAGATGTGCATTTAGGCCTGCATGGTTAAAAAATTGTTTTCAACAAAATAGCTGTAATCACTTGAGGATCATTTACAGTTGTAGAGATTCCTAGTTTGTCACTGTATTGCAGAGAAATAGAAAACAGATTTGGATACACCTCATTGCTTGTGTAACATTGTGCAACTTCTGTCTTGTGATATGCTCATCCAAATTACAGTTAGCTTTGCATATAAATTAGCTGTACACTGCTTTGCAGTACACTGGTATCCTGATGCTTGTGCCCTCTTTGCCCTTTTTTAGATATTCAGAGAATCATAGAATATTTTGGGTTGGAAGGGACCTTAAAGACCATCTAGCTCCAACGCTCCTGCCACGAGCAGGGACACTTTTCATTAGACTAGGTGGCTCACAGCCCCATCTGATCTAGTCTTAAACACTTGCAGGGATGGGGCATTTGCAGCTTCTCTGGGCAACCTGTTGCAGTGTCTCACCGCTCTTACAGTAAAGAATTTTTTGTAATACCTAATCTAAAACTACTCTCAGTTTGAAGCCATTCCTCCTTGTCCTGTCATTACATGCCCTTGTGCAAAGTCCCTCTCCAGCTCTCTTAGGCTCCCTTCAGGTACTGGAAGGTGCTTTAAGGACTCCCTAGAGCCGTCTTTTCTCCAGGCTGAATAACTCCAACTCTCTTAGCCCATCTTCATAGGAAAAGTGCTCCAACCCTCCAGTCATCTTCATGGCCTTCCTCTGGACTTGCTCCAACCGATCCATGTTCATCTTATGTTGGGGGCCCCAGAGCTGGATGCAGAACTCCAGGTGGGGTCTCCTGAGAAGGACAGAATCATCTCCTTTGACCTGCTGGTCACACTACTTTTGATGTAGCCCAGGATGTGGTTGGCTTTCTGGGCTGCCAGCACACACATTGCCAGATCACATCCAGTTTTTCATCCACTAGCACTGCCAAGTTCTCAGGGCTGCTCTCAGTTCATTTTCTATCCAGCCTGTGTTTGGCTTCTGATTGCCCCAGCCCAGGTGCAGGACCTTGCACTTGACCTTGTTGAACTTCACCGGTCCACTTCAAGCCTGTCAAGGTCCCTCTGGGTGGCATCCCTTCCCTCCAGCATGTCAACGGCACCCCCCAGCTTGGTGTCATTGACAAACTTACTGAGAGTACACTCAATGTAAGTGTCCATATCACCAGCAAAGATGTTTGTTGATACCACTACTGACTCCTTATGAATGACACTCATCTCTGGTCTCCACTTGGATATTGAGCTTGTTGACCACAACTCTTTTAAATATGACCATCCAGCCAGTTCCTTATTGCTGAGTGGTCCACCCATCAAATCTGTGTCTCTCCAGGTTAGAGACATGGATGTTGGGCAGGACAGAGTCACAGGCTTTGAACAAGTCTAGATAGATGACATCAGTCACTCTTCCCTCATCTACCAACATTGTAACCACATCATAGAATGTTACTGAATTTGTCAGACATGATTTGCCTTTAGTGAAGCAGTGTTGGCTTTCACCAATCACCTCCTTATTTTTCATGTGCCTTAGCATAGTTTCCAGTATAATCTTAGTATTACTTGTCGTTGCGTCTCTTCTAATACAAAAGATATTTTGCAAATTGATGGTGTGTCTTGAGAGCAGATCGGTAAGTGTTATCGCTAGCATTTCTAACGAGGCTACTCTAATTGTAGAGGCTTTTTTAAAAAACCCACATTTCTATGGGTGAACAAGGAAAAGAAAGTGAGGAGGGAAAATAAGAACTCCTTAATGGTGGTAAATAGTATGATGCTATTTTTCAAATCTGTGTCAGACACTACTGCTTGAAGGGATTTCAGTTTGATGGTACCACCTGAGAAGTAATCTGAAAAATGATAACAGGAGGAAATTTATTAGATGAGATTTTACCAGCCTTTGCCTGGTGAGCTGGGTGGAGGGGTGTGGTTCCTTTCTTGTTCCATTTAATGAGTTTTCTCTCTTTTCTGTCATCTACTTATTTGCTGATAAGCCAGTAAAAGTATGTCTCCATCAAAATGGTCAATATGGGTGCAGGGTGTTCAAATATACCTGAGCTGGCTTTAATCACTGACTTTGTGCTGGAATAGCTGTAGAAGGTGCACCTTCTACAGAAAATGGTTGAGATGATTCTCAGTTGGCGTTTTGGTTTTTTCTTAAAAAACTGCTAATAGTCTGGATCGTGAAATTTTACAAGGCTGATAGACTTACCAAGATAAGCAATCCAGTTGGTTGAATAAGAAGAATTCATGTTTCCCTCCTGTCGTGTGTTTTGCAAGTAAGCTTTTTTGAGAGCAGGTTGATTATTAAGTGCCTGAGGTAGCATGTTATGATCACGTGACAGAAAACATTTGTACCTGATGTGCCTTAATGAAATGTTAAAACTGTGTATGCTGATTTAAGAATTAAAGAAGTGTAGAGGTAACAGTGCTTTATTTGATGATGAAAATAAAATTTTATTTGTGACAGCTAGTCCCTGTAGTTAATGCTCATCCAAGAGCTTATTTTGACCTGGAGACCATACTGTATATAATTTACAGGTTTGTAGAAAAACTGGATTGAAAAGGATATCTGGAGGTCCAATCCAATCCTCTTCTCAAAGGCATTCGAATCAGAATAGAGCTATAATAAAGTCCAAAATTCAGTCTACACGGCAGCATGGAAGCACATGAGAGGCTATGAGAAAAGAGTGTATTTGAAGTCAGTTCTTTAACTCTATTTAAATGTGATGATAGAGTATGCTGCTGTAGCTATACTGACTTCACCTCATATTGCCATGTGCAGGTAATTTTATTTCTGGCATCTCCACATGTCACTGGGAATAGAAACATCCCTGGAGTCAAGAGCTGACTCTTCTGTTGGATCAGGTGGCAAAAGGGAATCCACAACATCTGCACAGGTCAGAAGGGAGGGAGGAGAATGCATGCTGAAGGGCAGTATATCTGAAAAATATCTTAAAAAGCCCTCTACCTACTTACTCTGTTATGAAAACCATTTGGGAAAGAAAATTCTATTTTTAATCACAAAAACATGTTTCTGTTGCAAGTTAGAAAATATGAAGTAGGGATCAGTTCAATACCAATGGGGAGATACCGTGATTGGCCAGATAGGCCCTTCCCATTTTAAGTTCTTTTGTAGAATGACATAAAGAGAAAAGTGTGTAAAAATTACTTAATATCAAGAGGAGTGAGACAAAACAGGTAGCTGGGCACTTCATTAAACACACCTTAGAAAAAAAATGGGAGTAGGACAGTTCAGGTTTGCTTAAGAAATCTCAATTTTTTTTTAAGAAATGCATTGGCTTTAACATGAGTATTGACACTGTGCTATAATGAAAGCTAGTAATTTTTGTGTTTCCACAACAAAACATCATGCTGCTCTGTCTCTGGTCTGCCTTTATGCTAGTCAGTGTTGACCCCACACATTCTTGGATTTGTGGATCAGAGATGACACTGAGCTGCCTGACACAAAAATAAAATGGAAACTGTGCTGTGCATAGTACACAGATAGGTTCGTTTCACTTTAGAAAGGCAGAAATCACCACCTGGGACACAGCTAGGACATTAAGGATAACACTCTTCTCTTGTAGCACTAATGTAAAAATAGTGTGTCCAGCGATTTTAATGGCTGTTTTGAAAGTATCTAACTGTTGTTTCAAGAATAACTTGAATAACTTGGAAATGACTGCAGGTCTTAGTAGAATCTCAAGTATGAACACAGACTAGAGCTACAAATTTTAATTAAAAATAACCCCCCTATAATTTATAATTTAAATTAAAAATCAAAATTTGGGTGGTCCTTTTAAAGAGACAGAGCTTCTTTCACTGAAAGCTCTACTTTTTAAGCAGGCCTTCAGGCGTGTTTCTAACTTCAAAATACTCTGAGGTTTGACGTGATTTAGCAGTTCATAGAACCTTCTCTCACCTTTAAGGTTTTCATATGATATCACACATGCTGTGACATCTGTTTTGCACTCATAGTTAAAATGAGATTGTTCTCAACAATGTCAAGTAGACATAAACATGGAGTCGTAGGGAATAGTGAGATGCAGAATCACTTGAAGCTGTATTTTAAGGCTTCATGACTGACAGAGCAGATGTGCTTTTTCTGTAGGGACCATCTTTTTCTTCTGTGTCTTTACAGCACTTAACACAAGGTGTTCAGTTGCATGACTTGGGCTGCTAGCAAGGATAACCTATGCATGTTAGACATCCTGTAGAGACAAGACTGCCGTTTTACTGGGAGTCAGGGTCAGCTGTGGGTGAAGAACATGATGTTGACTTACTTGGCTAACTTGTGGGAAAAGCTACTTAAACCATGTCTCTCACTGTGGATTTGAGAGTGAAACAATTATGGGGCCGTATTTTAAAAAAGCAAACAACATTCTTAAAGAGTAAGTATGATGTTAAGGAGTAAGAGTGTTATCTGTAACTACAAAGCCAAAACCAGCAGAGATTGGTTTATATATAGTTACAGTGATTGTACAGTTGTCTTGTATATTGATGCCATCCCACTGAACTCTCCATCATCAGTCATGGTTTATGTCAGTGTGTTCAAGAGAAGGTCCAGCCTCCTTGCTGGTAAGGCAAAACACACTATTATAATTGTAGGTAGTGCGCAATTCCTGTTTGCCTCAAATGCAGCTATGTAAGTGGTCCTGTACAGGGGATTACTGAAGATAAGCTATTCCAGGACACCTTTTTTATGTACAGTGTACTGCATACTGAAGACTCGGTGTACTTTCATCATTCCAGACATTTACAGTGATAATCATCTCTGATTTTTGTAATGTATGGATGTGGATCTCTGTGGTAAGCTGAAAATTCAGCAGAAGTGTTAGTTAATTATAAAATTCCCTAAGATACGGTTTTTCTAAAAATATTTTTGAAATGGAAGTGTAGCAATATGTCAGTCTCTAGTTACAAGCTATGGTTGTTATTCATTCTTGGAATGAGTGACACTTTGTTTCTTGTACCCTAGGAAAGACTATGTGGTTACTCAATTTTACAGATAAGTGGCAGGAAGAAAAAAGGGGGTTTTATTTATAAAGCAAAAAAAAGTACTTCTAGTAATGAGGTAATACAATCTGACATATTTGATCTTGTTTTGGGGTGAGCTAGGTGACCTTTTGAGGTCCTGTTTCCTGTGACTGTGTAGCTGCAAAAGAAAACCTGAGAAATAAAAAAAGAAAAATCAATCCAAGGAAGTGAAACTAAAGGACTTGGCTATTGAATGAGGCTGATCCTGCCTTTCTGTAGGTATGGAGCAGGTGGAGCCTACCTAGCTGCTGCAGATATTGGTAATGATCTAGTCACAGCCGTGACTTTGTGGCAAGGAATTTGTCAAGGTGCAAAGTAAAGAAAACCTAAGGTTCGGTTAATGTAAGCTTTGACTTGGGTCAGTCTCTTAGGAAAGCAAACACTTTTGAACAAAATGAAGGAAGTTTTGTATGGCAAAATAATGTGAAGCTACAAGTCATAGAAATTTGTACACACTTGGCAGGATTAGTTGCATCATAGTAGCTGTGATAGTCTAGGACTATCATAATAGACAATTTTAGAGAGAAGGATAACTATCATTATTTGGTTACTCTAGCTAATATATTTTGAAGATAGACAAATTTTTGAAAACCAAAGTTCTTCTTTGATTCAGAATTGAAATGTTCTCTTCTTCCACAAATTAAAGGAAGCATCTCTGTTTGGAAAGCATGAGAATTGTAAGCATGGTGCAATGGTGCCCCCAGGTCCATCTCCGCCCTGGGATCTATTGGTGGTCTAATGTTTGTATTTGGGTAGGCATCAGCCAACTTAGTATTTAGGGGGAGGACCCTCAAATATGGTAAGTAAATGTCTTCTTTTCTGGTTTGCACTTAAGGGATTTGGCTGGAACTGTGAGTCTTTGGGGATTGATCTCTAAGCGGGCCAGTTCTTTCAGTTGCAGAAACGGATGACAATTTTTTTACATCAGGTAATTGGTATGGGAATTTAGATATTTTTCAAAAGTGAAACATATTCCAGCACCTCTACATGTTTGCATGAGTGGCATAGCTTGTTTCCTGCTAGCCTGTTTTAATTACTGATTGGACCTCTGCTTACATGTCCAAAGAGACTGGCAAACTCTGCACGTAATTGTCAGTATTTAAAGACTGATCCTGTATTCTTTAGTCAAATAGAGAAGGCAAGTAATTTCAGGTGGTGAGAGGAGATAGAAGACTAGATGATCGTTGATCCTGTTGAATATGTGAAGGAAAGAAGGATTTCTGCAGCAGGCAGAAAGAGCTTTAGAACAGGTGAAGTAATTGTTACCTGAGATAATGGATCCCCAGCCCAAACTCTGATAGCAGATAAATGTGCCTGTTTACATTGGTGATTTAGCATCGCAGTCTGTTAGTGATGAGAACTTTCATGCATAGGGTTGTTGTGCTCTCTACAAGCAACTCTGTGTCAAAATTGGGCCAAAACTGAGTTGCCTCAGACAAATAACTGTCATCTGCATATGTAAATGCTGTGTAAGTTTTTTTCCCTGGTTGTGCAATTTTTTGCATTTTGATTGGTTTCAGGAGGCTGCTTGTCTTTTTAAGACTGCAGCTGTTGCTGAGTAACAGTGCAGGAAAAGGAAATCCTCGCATTTTTATCCCAGTCAGAGTAACAGGTTCATATTTAGATATTTCAGACAATATCATTAGAAATAAAGAAATCTGTGTATCTTACTGGTTGTTACAAACACTCTCCAATGTAGTTCCCTTATTTAGACATCCAAAGCTGTGCCACCCACAAAGCTCACCTCTTCAACTGCTTCTGATTTCAGCAATGTGGCAGGCATGACCTGGGCATGTACTCTGGGTGAAACTCTTAAGTCACAGGCTATTGCCTTTAATTCTACCAGGATCTCATCACCAGAGTCCAGCATCTTTTAAACATTTTGCTACTGCTAATTATTCTGAAAAGAACATCCCTACCAGTCCACATTAGGTTCACTGGGCAAGTTCAGCCTCTGCAGCATCAATACCAGACACAAAGAGCATTGAACACAGTGGAAGGACTTCCATTGCCATCTGTAAATTTTGGTAAATAGAATATAGTGGCATCCCAAAATTCATAGTACTTAGAATGATATTTATTTAAAGGATCTGAAATTCTTAGAGAACTAAATTAATTTTTCAACACTTTAATGCTTTGAGATACAGAAAAAAATTATTTGATACAGTAGACAAACTTGTAGACTTTGTTGGACATTCTTTTTTGCATATGTTCTGTTTCTTTCACATATTTTCATATCCTCCCTTGCTGATATTCTCCTCCTCCTTTCTTTTTCTGATGGCATTGAATGTTTCCATTTTACAGAGCAGTTTAAAAATGCCTGTAATCCCATTTTTGGTTTTTTGTGCCTGATCCTGTGGCCACTGGTTATTGGAAGACTTGTGACACCTATAGATCAGGTCTTTCACACAGATGTGTTGGAAATACATTATTATTTTCCATGTGTCTATTTGCCTTTCTCAGAAGAACTACCATTAGCAAAAAACAGTTTTGTTTCTGTTATGCAATGATGCTTGTTGAAAAATGAAAGGATCTGAAGAAAAGACCACATGAAGGTATTAAAAAATAGGTCTTCTTTCTGCCCTATATAATGTAGTAGCTGTTGCTGAGCTGACAGAGGATGGCAGGGCAGAATCTGGCCCTTCAAACTTGTGTGATTGCCTTCTCATCAGCACTTTCTGCAGTGTGGGAGACAGACCCATCAGCAGAATCAGGGCTTCATCTTCTGAGCAGCACATTGTTCTTGAACCTCCTGGGACTGGAGAAGATTCCAGGACAGCAGTCGGGTCACACTGCAGCTGAGAGTGATGATCACTCTGTCCCAGCCCACACAAGGAGTGTTTTGGCATCTGGTTCTGATGAAGCCCTTCACCTTCTCCCCTGCTATGAGCAGAGGTGTTGCTGTGACAGATGCCTGAGGTCAAGGGGCACGTAAAATGTGAGAGAAAGGGCTTCAAGAGAGAAACCAGCTTTAAGCAGAGGATGACTTTTTTGGCTCCCACCAAAAAAAAAAAAAAAAAAAAGCCCATACAAGCAAGCCCAATGCTTCAGCACAACAATAAGGATAACAACTGTAATTAGAACAAATGTCTGCACTTTCATAATTAATTAATCATTAATTGCAGTGAACACTTTATAGGTCGCAGATTGTTTAAAGTTAAATCTCCCATTATATGAAACAGGTATATCCAAGTCATATATCCTATCAGTTTGCTGTACTGATTTTAGCCATTAGTCAGTATTTTGAGAGGAAATGCACATTAGTGGATGTGTCTTGGAAATGATTAGTGTTGGCTAGAACTAAGTATAGTGCAGGTGGGAGTGTGCAATCTCTCAACCAGTACTGCTCATGCACTGTAGTGCTGGCAAGGCAGTTCCCCTAATATGCCAGTGTTGAATAGCATCTATAATTTTGCTGCAAGATGAGTATTGCTTCTGTGACAGAGATAAAGCCAAGGACTGTAAGTAAGATCTTTACATGCAGCTATGCCTTTTTTGTTAAACTGGACAGGGACCAAATGCTTAGAGGTGGAACACTGATTCATTAAAACACTGCACCACTTAGATTTCAGAGCCTGCACGAACGTGCTCTCCTACCTCAATATAAAGTTTTCTGTCAGACATGCTGAACTAAAGCGTGATGATAAAGAAGTGCTGAAGAGGGAGGTAACAGCTCAGGCAGCAAAGGGCAGCACTGAATGCAAAGTAATTTTGTATCTGAAAGCAGTGATACTAACAGGACTACTTTGGGAAGTCCAGATTCTAGAACTTTGTACAGACCTTTATTCTCCCAGAAATCTTCTTGTAAGTCTCAGATAGAGTGGTAGGGAGAGTCCACAGAAGCCTTGAATCAAGGGGGATTCTGGTTCTTGTGTGTTTTCCACCAAGGGCCCAGCAAAGGCTATTAGACTTGGAAGGAGGCCACAGTAGGCTCAATGAATATTTTATTCAGTATAATCCTGCATTAGGTAGAATTTGGCAGTCTTGTAGTGAGAGACTGCTGGCCTCAGTTGTCTTGCAAAGTCTCTTCTTGTCTCATTGGTTCCCTTCTTTCACTGTGTGTAAAAGCTGTGTTTTTGTGCTGTGTGATGGTGACAGAATTCCCTTAATTATCTCCAAAACTGTCACTCAGCCAAAGGGATTAATTCTTCATTCTTGTGGGATGCCTTGTTCACTGTTATCCCCCAGCAATCCCTATCTGATACAGTAACCATTTAGCTTGCAAAGCATTACATGAGCAGGAGCACATGCAGAACTCCAGAAAGTAGTGATTGGGAAACTACAGGCCACGTATTTTTCCTGGTCCTTTCTTCTCCATTGAATAAATCTGAACCTGGGCCTGGTAATTTTAACAGCAAAATAACTTTGCACGGGAAAAAGATGCTGCTTCTTCTCTTCCACATTACTCAGTGCTTGCAAAGAAAGAGGTATCCAAGCAGTTGAAGTGCCAATTAAGGAGCCATCAAAGGAAATTTTCAGTATTCTTTTCATAAAAAACACACATTATTCATATGCATGTTCTTGACTCCTCTAGCAATTACGAGGTTAATTCACATACCTTAGCTACTCACTGAGGACTCATCCTGTTCATAGGGAATGAATTATCCTAATTTACAATTGCCGTAACATAAAACTTCACATCCATGCAATTGCAGTGGATCAAGTTAACTTCTTATTTCAAAGCTACTTGTTCATTCATGTGACTATTTAGGTTTTAAATCTGTAATTTTTCAAAATGTTGTAATAGTTTATAAAGACTTTTTCAAGCATCTTTTGTGATGTTTGTTTGTCTAAGACCTACATTAAAGATGGAGGATTTTAGATATAGTACTGATAAAATTATTGGTTGATATCTGTCTATAGAAAAAAAGTATGTTTTTATGGTGGACAATTTGGAGGACAATTTCTGGACATGGCAGAAATTCTCAAGATTATTCTTAAAATATTAGCAGATACTTTCTATTAGATATCCTATAGCCAAAATGGTGCACCTCACCCTTGGATCTCATTTAGGATACACTGGTCTGAAATTAGTAACTTTCTAAGTATTTCTGGTCAAGACCTGGTTACATTTCTTTCTTACATACTAAATGCAGCACCAAGAATGATACTTAAACTCTTGAAAGGAAAAGGAGGCAAGGGATACATGTTTAATCTGGGATGTTTTAGTGTTTGTGCCAGCTTCTTACATGGCTTTAAATAACCATGATTATACATAACCCATTTTCTTGATAAAAAGTTCAAAGCAGTTTATTAAGTAGTTTAGAGTATGTGTTACTACTGTGGAAAAACCCAGAATCACCTGGTCTCATAGTGACCATAGAGCAAAATGCACTTGAATCTCTTCAAATGCAGGTTAACACATCTGTGTGAGCAGCTGAAAGGAGTCTTTAAGTGATCATTCCAGAATATGTTCTCTGGCTTGTGTATATACACACTCATATATACTGTGACTTATGTGAAAGATAATAATACACTAGTGTGTAGAATGGGAACCTAAATGGGTTTTGTTCATGTTCTTGGATCAGACCTGGATGTCAGCATTACATCCCACATGCTCAAGTTATTGTAATTGTGCATTATCATACCTCAGGACTCAGTGCAATTAGCCAGCCCTTTGTATGGACAGCACCTTCATGCACATGGAGTGATTCTTGGCGTTTCCCTGGGCAGGGCCACGTGCTGAATTTTGATGATCCTTGTGGGTCCCTCCAACTTAGGATATTCTGTGATTCTGTGATTGTGTTTTGTGTTTTCTGTAATTCGTTAACATAAATGTTTTCTGAAATACCCCTCAGATATCCGTGACTGGACATGGTTAAACACAAGATGCTGAACAGGACAGAGCAATGTTCTAAAGCAAAACACAATTTTTCCTTTCTGAGAGCCCAGGCCATTCTATCTTACTCAGAGTGGAACTGATTGCCAAATAAATGATCAGTGAGAAGTCTTCCCAATGTCATTAAGAGAGTCTTCTGTGCTGGATGTTTGAAGGATTCCTCTGGAGTGTGAGGCTTATTGCACTCGTGGAATCATCTTGGTGTGTTCTGGCTGAACAGTTTCTTCCTTTTCTGAAGGCATTGCTTATTTGTGGCAAAGGTATACCCTTTGTGTTGTCCTGTGACACAAAGCAGGTCAGAAGGTGGTAATACCATTTTCTATCTGATACCATTGAAGCCAAAGTGATAAGCCTGAGGTTAGACTGTATGATACAATAGTTGTTTTGGGTTGTAATATTATTGAAACCTTTTGGCAGCTTGGATGCTAATAATGAACAATCTCTTGCTTGGCCCAGTATTTTTGTTTTGGTTCATTGGGACTACTGGAAAGGCCTTGTAATTAGCTTCCCCCTGGCCCCCCCCTCCCCACCCCCGCCCCCGCCAACT